>WKFP01014210.1:31786-75132 GCA_011057875.1 Pterocles orientalis | reverse complement strand
ACTCGCAGCAGTGTCCCCTGCCCTGGCCACGCAGGGCTGCTCCCAATGGATCCCCACCTGTGCCGCACGGTCCAGCTCCAAGGTCATCCCTCTGGGACGAGTCACAGGGACCGGCTGCCAAACAGCTCCTGGGATGTCACACTCCCCTGGTTTCCCAGCTGGTGTCACCCCCCTGCCACCTCCACCTCCCCTGCCGCCTCCCGGCTTTCTCTGCCGGTTGGGAACCACGTGGCGGTGGGATGGAGGGTGGGAGAGAAGGTTCTGGGATGAGGGAGGTGGCCAAGAGTCGCCAGCTGGGGAGAGCCACAGTCCCTGAAGGGTGGTGGCACTTGGTGGCAGGTGACAACGAGGACACTGGCACCTGAATTCGCCACAGGAGGCAGATCCACTGTCCGTCAGGACTCTACAGGGCTTGTGTCCCCCCCCAGCACTCCCACGTGCACACATTGGTGCTGCTGCAAACCCCTCTGCCTGTCCCCTGCCCGCAGCGAGGGGCTGTGCAGGTGGCCCGGCTTCCCTGGCCATCGCTGGGGTCCCATCACCCGAGTCTGGCTTCCCCGGCCATCGCTGGGTCCCATTGAGGGTCCCATCACTTGAGCTCGACTTCCCTGGCCATCGCTGGGTCCCATCGAAGGTCCCATCACCCAAGCCCAGCTTCCCCGGCCATTGCTGGGTCCCATCAAGGGTCCCATCACCCGAGCCTGGCTTCCTCCAGCTTCCAGAAAGCGCTTCTCACGGCCCCGTGCTCAGCAGCAGCCTCATCTTTCAGCCCCTTTTCCCCTCCAGGAACTCCGGTGTAAGGGGCATCTTTACCCCTACAAACCAGCCGCTGTTCCGCGGTGAACCCACCTTCCCGCAGGCACCAGATCCCAGGTGAAAATCCCTTTAACCACCCTGCCCCGGCCGGAGCGCGCATCCTACCCCCACGCCGCCAGATGCAGCAGCTGCCCGACGTCCCCGTTCAGGGACGGAAGAACCGGGACCACACCAGCTCTTGCACAGGCCTGAGGGTTTATTGCTGTTCGGGTTGAGCTGGGAACTCTGCGTATCGGGCGCGGGTGCTTCTCCAGGCTCCTCGGACGGTGCTGCAGAGCTCCAGAGCATCTCGCCTGCACGCGCGCGGCCAGCAGAGGCGGCGGGTTCGGTGGGGAGCGGCTGCGGAGGACAGCCGAGGCGGCAGCTCAGTGGGAGCAGGGGAGGTGAAGACTCGGTCGCTGGGTGGGTTTTTCAGACCGTCTTATCTATCAGAGGATCTGAAGTGCGCACTCTGACCCAGGAATAGTCACTGTCACTATTTACAGACAAATCCGGCTTTCCCAATCGTTTCCTTCGATAGGAGACACCGACAGATGAACATCACCCCAATGGACAACAGCACGGGACAGCCAGAGGGAAGATGTGCCACTACACACGCTTTCTTTTTACTTTCCATTAGCGATAGTTTTTAAAGTGTCACAGCTACCGCAGTACCTTTCGGAACGAGTCAATAATAGATTTGGATAGAACAGACTCTGATATACACGAGACCCCTGGAAAAGCTCACATCAAATACTGCATCATCAGAAAGAATAATAATAATAATAATAATAATAAAAGCTATTTATGACACGGCCTTTATTCACAGGAAAATTTGCCCCTTTTTTTTTGTTTTTGCAGTTTGGCTTGATGGCAGATCCCACCCCCCTCCTTTGCCCTGTCATCCACGTCAGCCCAGACCCCCCAGGACATGGAGAGGGAGAATAAAACCCGCTGGGACAGGAGCTCCCCCGGCTCAGCCCCGCGGGAGCCACCACCGCAGTGATGCCGCAGAAGCCGAAGCGATGCAGCAAAGGGAAAGGGCTGAGCATCCCCGGGGCCCGGCAGAGCCCCTCGCTGCTCCAGGGGATGGGCTCTTACCAGAGCGGCTCACCCAGAGCGGGGGAAGCGGGCCTGCCGGCCCCCCTAAGGCACTGCGGTCACCCACCCCTCGCCCACGCTCCGGACGCAGCCCCGCAGGCACCTGCGCCCCACCTGCAGCTTTGAGCAAGACAGCGAGCGAGAATTTTACAAAATCCAGGATGCGAGGCTGGTTCTACTCAGCCTGGGTCCCCTGGCGAGGATGGGGATGGGATCTCGCACCGGCATCAGAGCGCAGGGGGCAACAGACACGCGTGGCGACGAGCTGCGGCTTCCTCGGAGTCCTTTGGTATCTTGAGTCGGGCTGACAGCGTCCCAGGAGCATTCGCGGGTCAGCGACGAAACGCTGAGCTGGGGACACGCAGGTGCGGGGGGGAACGTGTGTCCCGTAGTCCCAGAGCACATGTGTCAGTCCCAGCGCACACGTGTGTCAGTCCCAGCGCACATGTGCCAGTCCCAGAGCACACCCGTGTCAGTCCCAGCGCACACGCGTGCATCGCTCCGCCAGGACCGGGTGGATGTCCAGCCCGGAGCCCTGTCCCCAGGTGGGTACAAGAGAGACGAACTGTCCTGCGCTCCCCGGGACGAACGATTTGGCAAAGTCAGAGCCAGGACAGCTTGTCTGGAAAGGCTGGGGGAGCAGGGTCCGGTATTTTTCCTTCTTCTTGGGCACTGACTGGTTCGAGTTTGTATCACAGTGAAGTCTGAGAAGTGGGGAAGAAACCCAAATCACCTTCCCTGAAAGAGAAAGCCTCATCCACCCGCCTCCCTCCGGCTGGAGAGGACAGCCTCTCCTAGCCAGGCACATCCGATCTGCTGCCGACCACGGAGGCTCCCATCGCTCGGTAGCAGCCTTTGGACCTTCCTCCAGTCACGCAGGAGCCAAACCAGCCCCGTCCCACCGCCCCCTGAGGCTCACCCCCCGGGATTCCATCCTCAAACACAAGTAAACGTAAAGAGAAACGAAGAGGCACTAATAACGCAGCTCCGGGGAGACTCAGGCTTGCGCCAAACCTGGCTCCAGATGTCTTCGTCCAGCTGGAGAAAAGCCGAGTCCCCGTTTCAGATCTCCTGCAGCGAGTGGCCGGGGTCGCTGCGTTCCCGTTTCACCAGCGGTTCCCCCATGCTGCGGGTGTCCGGGTCCACCTCGCTGCCCAGGTCACTGATGTCATCTGCAAAGGACAGGTCTGAGCGTGAGGGTGGGGACCGGGGGAAAGAGGTTTTTCCTCCCACCAGAGCAGGGTGGAAGAGCCAGCACGAGGTTCCCCCTCCCGCGGCGATTTAATCCCGACCCAGTGGGACTTCCCTTGAGGGATCAGAAGTACCTTTGTCCAGCAGCGTTGGGGACAGGGACGTGAGGTCACCAAACTGAAAGAAAAAGGAGTTACAAGGTCAGGGAGGCTTATGGAGACCCCAGGTGCCAGACCTGCACGTCGGCGTTTATTTCCCAGCAATTCTAACCAGCAGCTTAAGGACTCAGGAGAAACCACAAGCATCAGCAGCGCAGGTGGTAAAGAGCAGAAAGCAAAACCAACCACGTGTTTGGGGAAAAAAGTCTGCTGCTGCCTTTTAAACCTCTGGGCAAACACCACACGCAACCATCCAGGGCAGGATCGAGCTCTGGAACAAAGGGAGAAATTTTTTCCTCCCCCAGGTCATGACCAAGTGCTGCCACAGACCAAAGGATGGTCCCTTTCCTCCACGTTGGGCAGCTGCTCCGACACGCCAGCTGTGGGACTCTGCCGCCAATCCACCTCTCTGCAGCTCTCTGCACTCACGTCAGGAAAGCGCTTTGGCGTGCGAGGCCACGGTGCCGAGCGTAAGCAGAGAGCTGGGGATGCGCTGGGTTCTGGAGACGCGTTGTCCCCCCTGTGACGAGGTCTGAAACGCCGAATTGCTGTCACAGGAACACTAAAGAGTCCCACAAAGCTGGGCAGCAGAAGGAACAGAGCAGGAGTGACAACACGAGCAATCGAAAGGGAAGGATGCGATTCATCCTCATTTGCTGGGAAGAATCAGCCTCCTCCTGGAGAAGAGAAATATTGCAAGAGGGGAAGGAAAGGCAAAGGATGAAAGCCTCCCACGGCTCGGTTTTGCTGGAAGCCTTTCACGCTCCTTTAACACCAATAAAGGTTTTGCTGGGAACTCCAGCACTGCCGACTGGGCGCAGGAACACGAGTCTAACGGGAGGGGACGGGAAAGCAGCTGGTTTGTCTGGCTCCTACGTGAGCTCCGTGGAAGGAAGGAACAGTGTGAGCTTCCAGGAGCAAATGAGATCAGTTTTAATCGAACCGTGGTTTCCAACCTGTTACAGGTTGATCAGGGGCTTTAAAATCTGGGCATTTCAGAGTGAAAAACTGGAAGTGGCTTCAGCTAGAGAACAGGACCTGCCGGCAAGTCAGGCACCAGATTTACTGGCTGATGTGTTAAAAAAAACCTCCAAACCCCCAACACAACACAAACAACCCGTCGTTTCTCTTCTTCAAGACAGAAATGGAGAGAGTGGCTGACTGCACATGTAACTCTGGAGCCTGCAGAGGGATGAAGTTCAGTGAACGGCACCACTGAAAGTTGCAGGGAAAGTAACTTTTGGAGGTTTTTTTGCTTGGTTTAGTTTTTGTGTTTGACGGGACTTTGCTCTGGTGGGAATCCCAAAGTCAGGGCTGGTACCCACAGGATATGGAGAGAAGCAGGGAGATCCTTTTCCTCCCTCCTCCAGTGATGCCCAGTGATGCTCAACTGCCCCAAAACCCACCAGCCCCGGTATCAGCGAGCCAGGATGGAAGATGCTCAGGAAGCTGGATCCTTGTGCCAGGCACACAAAAACCACAGTAAATCCTTCGGTAAAACCATTAAAAAACCACGTTCAGGACACAGTGCGGTTTGTGAACCACTCGTGTCTCTCTAAGTGCTGCGTAGTTTGGGTTTCTTCCTAGGGAATAAACAATTCTCACCTCTCCCATTACGGCAATCGGCGTCTCCCCTGTTGCCTGAGCAACACGATGCTCGACCAGATAAAACATGTATTCGTCATAGAGCAGGCGGATCAGGTGGAAGGAACCAAAGCTGGCAGCACTGCGCAAGGTGAGGTCACGGATCACCATGGAGCTGGAAAATCACCGGGAAACAAAATATTTGGGTTGTGTTTTACACTTGTATCGCGGCTGATATGAATTCTTGACTCTGAAGGTACTGTGGGACGCAGCGACCTGTTTCTATCTCGAACCCAAGAGTATCAAAGCATTTTAAGAAAAGAAAATCCTATCCTCACCCCAAAAGGATACAGGAGACACAAGGCTCCCTTCTGCACCAGGGCAGAACAATGGTTAACCAGAGCTTCATGGGAGTGAAGAACTTGGCCTTGGCTTTTCAAGGAGCTATTTACATGCCCTAAGCCCGAGGCAGAAATATCTCCAAAATGAGAAAGAAAATGTACCTATAGAAAGACCATTTCAAGAGGAACTGCCTGGCCGCCTTGGGGAAGCTGGGGCTGCCCTCGTGATGCTTCAGGACTTGAGTCACAACATTATCCAGCCAACCAGCCCACTGGTCCAGAGAACTCTGCTGCTGCAGAGTGAGCTTGAAATCCTGCTCCAGCTTCTGTACCATGCCTTCCTCGCACTGGCACACCCATGAGGCTTGCTCCTGCTCGGGAAGAAGGGTTGACAGTTACTCATCAGTTACTCACGCCAAGCCTGTAGGGTTGTTGCATCTCAACCCAGGAATTCAACTTCAATTCTAGCAGACAAGGACTCCAAACCCACTCTGAATTCTGTCTCCTCCGATCCATCCAGACCATAGTACAGTATTATTATTATTATTAGAACAATATTAATTTTGGTAGCACTGCTTCTTACAAAAGTTCCTTAGTACCTTCTTCACTATTCACAGCAAGATGGCAAACTGGGAAAGTAACAACAAAACCCTTAAATTGTTCATTTCATTGGAAACACTGGAAACAAGATACTGGTTACCAGCAGCCAACCTCATTACAGAGTCCCAGTTCTAGGCAGCACGACCTAGGAAAAGATACCCGACGTCACCTGCACGTTGGCGAAGTCGACGCGATTGAGATCGCTGAGCATCTGGTTTATCTGCGAAGTGTTCTGCAGCACGGCACGGGCGGCCTGAGCCAGGTGGTTCAGGGACGTGTATCTCCGTAACGTCTGCGCAAAGGCACTCACCACCCCGACCTGCAACACAGCGAGCGGGAAGGACGCGGAGCTGGAAGGCGAACTCTGCTCGCTGCTGAGCTCGAGCACACACCGGCCGGGGTAACCTGCACTGACCCACCCACGCTGCTGTCCCTACCTGAGCGCTCCAGAGCTTTTGCAGCTTTTATTCCATCTTGCAAACCAGCCTCTGCATTTCCTCTCTTTAAATAACAGGTTTGCACACTCTGCCTCCAGCAGAGAGCAGGTGAGGACAGGCTGCAAGAATCTGTGGCTTTAGGAGAGGGGGAGCGGGAGCCTCAGGTTGAATTTCTGCCATGCCATTCAGTTCTGTACGTTCTAGCAGGACAGCTTCAGCCCAGTGCAGAGATTTTCTTCCAGAGAGCATGACACGGAATACACCATTGGCCAATTTGTGCCTCAATCCTAAACCTAAGGTCGAATCCTGAGCCAGTCATTGTGGGTCCGTTG
Organism: Pterocles orientalis; assembly: GCA_011057875.1. Taxonomy (NCBI): domain Eukaryota; kingdom Metazoa; phylum Chordata; class Aves; order Pterocliformes; family Pteroclidae; genus Pterocles; species Pterocles orientalis. Next base: position 68,593 of record WKFP01014210.1, on the reverse strand, counting down.
CTCTGGCTGTGCTCCCTCCCAGCTTTTCGTGCACCTGCACGCCAGCAAAGCATGGGAAGTCGAAAAGTCCTTGACTGTCCTGGCAACAACTCAGTATTTTATCAGCATTCCTCTCAGCACAAATCCAAAACACAGCCTCACACTAGCTACCGAGAAGAAAATTAACTCTATCCCAGCTGAAACCAGGACACGGACGTGGGAATGGCTCTGCAGACAGAACATCAGCTCCTAGGACAAAGGAGTTGAGCTCCTGTCCTCCCGCTTCTTGCTGATCTTGGTTCTCAGTTATTCATTACATCGTGGTGGCCTGGAGTACACGGGGCCAAACCCCAGCAGGGATTTCTAACCACTGTGGAAAACCAACACGCGCTCCCTCTGCTTACCTTCGTCTGGACAACCTGGGGGGGAAATTCACTCATGGCGTTCATCAGCCACCCTTCCAAACTCTTGGCAAAATTCCGAATCGCCTGCGTGAGGGTGCCTGCAAAGAAGTTTTGTCATGGACACGCCTGCACAGTTAGGAAGGCTGTTCCGTACCGTCTTCGGACACCACCTTCTAGCCCAGGACTGCTGTGGAAAGCACAGCCTCTGACCTGGTCAGCTGTGATCTCGATTTAGCATCAAGGAGATCAGCTGGGTCCTGAGGTGCACTCCAATTTTCTTATTCTTATCCTCTAATGTTGTTATTCAAACTATTCTTATTCTTATTCTTATTCTTATTCTTATTCTTATTCTTATTCTTATTCTTATTCTTATTCTTATTCCTATTCCTATTCTTATTCTTATTCCTCTTTCTTATTCTTTCTTAATTTCTTATTCTTCCTCATTTTCTTATTCTTTCTTATCCTCTTCTTATCCATGGTCCTTCTGAGCATCCTCCAGATGTTGAAATCTGCTCTTTAAAGACCCACGCGTGCCCCAGGATGCAGCCTGCCAGCAGCAGCTCAGAGGACACGGCTTTCCAGTGCTGTTCAGCCCAGCCTACGGCGAGTGGAGGAACCCGACACGTGCACTTAACCGAGGAGCCACAGAGAGCAAACCCTCGATATCCCATCACTAATCTCCCAAATGAAAGTTGACCCCAAATTTCCAGGAGGCAGAGCAGGGATAGGGTGGTCCTACAGAAACAAAGCCACTATCTCCGAGGAAACATCTTGCAAGGATTAGCTGAGCTTGCCTGTGCGTTAAACTTCTGCTTTGACCTTGACTCTTAGCCAAAGTCAGGAGATGGGACATCCCATAAACCAAATTTTAAAAGGCTTGGGAATTCCCAGGGGCCACAGAGTATCCTCAACGCAGAGCAACGCTGCAGGAGGAATATTGCTGTCTCCATAATATTTTTTAGCTTGTATTCACAACAAAAACCTCTGAATCAGCTTTGACAATGGAAATCTTTGTGGCAAGACCGAGTGAGTCATGGATGGCTCTCCGCACAGACACAACATCCCGTGACTCAGGGGCTGAGCAGGAGCCGGGACCAGCTGCGTGTTCCTGACCACGCGGCGGGATACTCACTGGGCACCGGTCTGAGCACGTCTGGGATGAGAATCTCCACCAGGGCCTGGTACAAGATGTGGTCGCAGCTTCTCATCCATTTGAGGATGGGTTCGTACTTGCACAGAGTGATCAGCTTGTCTTTCGGGAGGGTCCCTTCGTGTTCTTCTTCGCTGCAGGAGGAGGAGGAGGGAGGCAGCGTTAGCAGCAGGTTTGCATCCAGGACATTCATTCTGCCTCTGGATTTCTAACCCTGGTTTCCAGCAGAAAAAAGCAATTCAGGTTTCTTTCAAAAGTCACTCAAGACTGATCCCTAACGGCACAGAATCGTTACTGTCTGCTCCTGCTGACCATTTACGACAGCGGCGTCCTGTTCTCCTTCATCTCTGCATTTTCGAGCACTGGTTACAGGAGGTATAAGCACACAGAGGTACAGCATCAGAGCAGATGCTTTCCTCGAAGGTCTGAAGTTTGTCTGGTTGTTACGATATTAAAAACTTCCGACACTCTTTGGAACCATTCTGCAGGGAAGCGAATACTTCCAAGCCCTCAAAACACCTAATGAAGCTGAAAATACTTGATGCATTTTTCAAAGAGAAAATATCAGCCCAAAATTATTCAGAAATAATCAAAGCGCAGCGGCGTACCTGGACGGCAGAGCAGTCGAGCCATCACTAGATGGTGTTTTAGGACTCCAGAAGGATTGCCACAGTTTCTCGATATAATGAAATTGAAGGTTCATTACCACATCCAAAGTCACCTTAACGACAAAGAACACAACTCGTTAGCTGCTCTGCTGGCATCTTGCCACCCGGCGTAGGCATAAATTTCATGTGCTGCCATTTAGAATCAAGAATATACAAAAAAAATAACGGCAAGGGGATTGTTTTGATAATCAACACACCATAAAACAGGCCACACAATGAAAAAATAATAGAAAGTGCAATATTTGAGTTGTAATACTAAAAAAAAAAAACAAACGAAGCATTCTCTATTATAGTGTAGATTTTCCTAAGAGCAGGATAGGAGATAAGCACATGAATTGTGTCCTACAGCAATTAAAAATATTCAAAACACTCACCTCGCAGTGTCGCCTGTAAAGAAGCTGCAGAGTTTTCACATCATTCATGGTGACCCCTTCTTGTAAGAGGACGTTACCTAGGTCAGGAGCTGGGAACTCCGGAAAGACGTGGGTTACATCTGGGGAAAAAAACAATTGGGAAAGATGGTGAGAGTTCGGAGCACCGAGTTACGTGGGACTAGAGATGGGTGTAAGGTGCTCCTGTCCTTCACGTTTCAAGTGGGATGGAAAAGGAGAAATGAGACGATAATTTAGTATTTTCCCAATTCATGCTGCGCTACTGGGGAAAAGTGAACAGCCCATTTATTCAGTGTGGAAAGGAAAATGTTTTCTTTCTCTCTGTAATAAAAGAAACAAGAATACATTGTCCTCATCGACCACGCTTCCCATTAGATTTTCTCCGAAGCCTGAAAACATCTCTCTGGTATTTTGAGAGTACAATGGAAAATGTAATTGGACAGCAGACGCATCGGAAGCAATTGCATTTCAGAGCTGGCTGGGATTTGGTCTCTCTGCTTGCATGATGGGAACGTGCAGATCCACAACCAGCAAAGCCAGAGAGCTTGTCTCACAAGGAGAAGCCCGTACGGACGCGTATTGCAGCCTTTGCAGTCAAGAGAACTGCTCTGCCTGGCTTAGCACGGCTCTCAGGACGTCCGCTCCTTCCATCCAGCTGGGATAAACCGGCCAGAACAAAACCATGCTTAGAGGGAACGGAGAGACTTGATGGTACAAGGAAAAAGCCTTCCCGTGGGTACAGGAGTTAGCAAATAAATGTAGTGAGTGTGACATGACAAGAGCTTATTAGAATATGTATACAAAAAAAAACAAAACATAGAATACTGTAGATTTATTAGAAAATCAAACAACTGCAGAACAGACGGGGCTTGCTGGACAAACCTTCCTTTCTCTTAACGTTACAAGCCTCGACACGAGATATGGAACGAATTAAAGCAGTCTCCTCACCTATGAATTGCTGATGATGTTGACTTTGAGCAGCAACCGATTGCTCCGGCGTAGGGTGCGGGTTGTTGTTGGACCCACTCTCTGCCATGCCGTCCATCTTCTGCGCTGGTCTATACCTAAATGCAGAGCATGGCTTGGGATTTACACGGGCACGAGCAAACGCACGCGTGGTATTTACAACACAGTCAGAACGCAGAGTTTGGCATTCGTCGTGTGATACGCGAGGTGACACTCAAGGCTGACCATTTCCAGCTCCTACTTTAACTGCAGGGGGAAAATGAGAAGCTCCTCCTGAAAAGCACTCCCCGAGAGAGAATTCAAGGGGTTAAGATGTTTGCCCAAGGTGACACAAAAAAAAAAAAAAAAAAAGAAAATGAGAAGCAGAACCAGAGTGGATGCCAGAGTGCAGGCTCTCAGTCTCGAGAGCTGACTTTTGCATTTATTTTCTGTTTGGGAACTGAAGAAATAAATTCTTCTGCTCCAGCAAGAACCAGAAGTGTCCATGCTTCCAGGAGACCATTCCCAATTCTTTTGCATGTTGTTTTTTATATTCAGAATTACTCAGACACAAGACTAACCACGGCACTATTGAACTTGCACTGTTCCACAAAAAAAAACAAACCCCAAACAAAACCCAAAACCACCCAAGCACAACACAAGCCCCCAGGTCCTTTACACTGGTTTGGCACAAACAAATCCATAGCTGAGGTCCTCAACCAGTTGGTTGCACATATGGTGGCATCCTCCGGAGCAGCGGGCTGAAGCAAGCTGCTGGAAAACAGCCTAGGCAGATAAATGCTGTTTCATCGAAGAGTTTGGGTTGGAAGGGACCTTTAAAGGTCACCTAGTGCAACCTCCTGCAACGAACAGGGACACCTTCAACTCCAGCAGGTTGCTCAGAGCCCCGTCCAACATGCCCTCGAATGTTTCCAGGGGTGACACAACTGCCAGAAGAGTTTTTGGACCCTTCCACTACTCGGAGCAGCCAGTGACTTCCAGCCCCGTCTCCCACAGCTCAGCTCCCGCACGTCAGCACCTCTCGGGTCTGAGCTGTCCCAACATGCGACCCCAAGCCAAGCCAGGTCCCAGGACGGGGTCTGGAGCTTTCTTTGGGCAAGGACCCTGGCCCATGGCAGCATCGGGGACACCGCCAGCGAGCTCCAAGATGCTGGGAGCACCTACCTTTGCTTCTGGTGGATGGGCTGCTGTCTCATGGCCATGTACTGGGTGTCCTCCTGCAAGCGGTTCAGCGGAGACTCCGGTTTTAGACGGATCCCGTAATAATGATATTTGGAGTTTCCCCTGGAAATATCAATGTTGAAATTGCTCAGTGTAAGCTGGTCAACGGAAGGGACATCGTAACCCTGCAATTTACTCTTAGGCTTGTTTTGACAACACACCCTGCTTCTTACAGCGCACGGCGGGTCGCTGCCAAGCGCTGTTTGAACGGCTGGACTAACGAATGCCATCATCTCCTATAAAATTTAAAACCACGTCGCAAAGTTCAGTGACATCCACTTTTAAAACCCAGCAAGGTTTGTTCCAAGTAACCCATGGTAACCGGAGAAGAAGAGAAAAGTGTTACAATACAAAGTGTTATTAACCAGAACGACAGAAAGACCTCAGGGGACACTTTGCTATTTGATTGGGGTTTAAGGATTTGTTTTTTCCATAAAAACAAACCTTCATCTTTATCTAGACTTGGATGAAACAAGCCTGACTCAACAGACAACTACGATAAGAAAAATGTTCTTCTGCTGCCAGCACTTTTCAGCAAAGGCCACGGGCTTTGATGTGGCTTTGTTCTTTGAGTTGCTCATTTTTTTTGGCTTTGTGAAAACTGAAAGCAGTTTGCAAGCAGAAGAGGCTGTCAGGTTTTTTTTTTTTCCTTTGCTGGTCAGCGAAGCTGCTGTGATGCTCCTTAGGAGAAAATCTTTCCATCACATTCGACAGATGTGTCCGTTAAAGTTTTTCCACCAAACTGGAATTTTTCAGTCCCCAAGCATCTGCTTTTGAGAGCGAGAAGGACAATTATGCAGCCATGGATACATGACAACAGTATGTCCCACTTGGTTTTAGCCAATTTGTCGCTCACAAGGGTTGAGCAGAGTCCTCGGTGGGAGAGGAGCCGGAGCCGGGGAGCAGCAGCCGCGTCCCCAGAGCCCTCTTACTGGGGTTCCTTCAAAGTCCTTGACTGTGTCACTATGGGAGGGTCTGAAGGCACCTTAAATCCAGTGATGCTTCCCACTGGAAAATCAGGTAGAGAAATATAAGAGAGGAACATTTGGGAATTAACCCTTTCTTCCCTGTTGCGGGAATTTTCTCTTTTCGAGAGGATGGTTGAATCATTCAGTCTTCGTCACTGGACCAAAGGGCTTTACACCCGCCGAGTGCTCCGGTAGGAAGTACCCTTCGGTCATGTCTGAAGTCATTTTAAGTGCCTGCAAATTAGGTAACAGCTGCATTTCTAAGCTAAAGGACTAAATAAGAAAATAACGGTGGACAGCTATTTCCATATTTATTGAGGTTTACTTTATCCTTCCCAGCTGGCACATTGCAATTTTAAGTGAGTTTTTTGCTTTTTTTTTTTTCTTTAATCCTTGATGGGATTAAAGAATTTCTCCCCCCTAAAGACATTATTTCAGAGCTCTTGCACTTGAACCAATCCACAGAAATCTCCCCTGCTCTTCCGACGACTGTTGCCTCCACATTCCAGCTGTGGAATGCCCTGGACACATCTGCTTTTGTTCTCATTTAGAAACCCAAATATCTAAGCTTGAATTTTATTATAAAATCTTACACAATCAGAGCAATCACTGTTTCTTTAACGCATTAGCTACTATTTTTTTTTTTAATTAGAAGCTGGGATAATAAAATGCAAACTCAGCTGTGCAAGCTGTGCAGATACCTTGGATGCTCCCTTGACAGACGCAGCTGTAGTTACAGCAACTCTACTTTCTTACGTTATGGTTTTGTTTTAACATCATATGGATCTTTGATGTTTTGAAAGAAAAAATTCTGTCATCAGATTCAGCCTGCTGCTTTGGGGATTTAAGAAATAAGCCGTTTACATCCGTACAGCTTGTCACATCGAAGGTTCTGTGCTGGAGGACCAGACCCACTTCACTGCACCAGAATTTTGGGGAAACGGACTTCGACCAAATCCCACCCTGTGGCTGGACAAGATGCTGTCACCAGAGACCTGGAGCGTGTCTGAAATGAGCAGGATTGTCAAATTCGGTGAGAAGGCGGCTTTGCCTCACAACCCAAAGAAATTACCCCTCTGCCTCAGAATAGCAATTCTTTTTTCCCCCAACATCATGGTTAGTTGTTTCTGTAGATCTCAGAAGAAAGACCTGTGCCTGCTGAATGATGTTCAGTAGGTTCTCCGTATGCGTGACAGTTGTAGTAGCTTTTTGGTTTTTTTTTTTAAATGTACTTTCATCCCTACCTGGTTCCCAGGCGGCGAGTCCTCAGCCCCATGAACACCGACCGGATCAGTTTTCCAAAGGAAGCGGCGTTCACCGGATCCAGTTTGTGCTCCTGACAGTGCCGCAGGTAATGGTTGTAGAGAGAGCTCCTGGGAAGGCTGACGCCTTCTGCCGTCTCGTAGTTGTCCAACAACCACTGGAGCTTTATGTATGGAAAACATAAATAAATAAAGAACACATGAAAGTCTAAAGAGGGCTGGAAGGTGCTGCGTCAAATAACGTCAACACTTAAATGTCAGGAGAGCCCAGCTAATGTTAAGAATTCAAGAGAACTTAATGCTGGGTAGTTAATTTATAGAAGTTAATTTATATAACTTGTGCCAGTTGCATTTTTATAAAAGTAAAAGGACCCCCAGCCCCAAGCTAATAACCCGAACGAAAATGCCGTCAGATTTTGCAAAAGTATTAAAACATCGGCCGCCTGCCATCTCAGTGTCCACCTTGGATTCAGAGGAATTCCTGCAGAGCCAAAACAAAGCTGTAAGAACTCATGGTTTCCAAGAATAAAGACATTAAGATACTGCTTAAGAGGAACAAATTTTAGGAAAAGGAAATACACTGCAAAATCTTTATTAATTTGAAGATCGGCATGGCTGCAACTGTTCCCTTAACAATAAAATTAACCGTTACCAAAGCAACCTTAAAAATCCGAAGGGGTCCATCTATTTTTCAAAATCTACTTTCTGAACTTCTTCTGACATTTCTCTTGATTAAAGTTTGCGATAAATAGAAATTATTTATCCCCAGCTGGGCTGAAAGGACAGGCCCAGCACACAACATCAGCACAGGAGTCCAAATGCATAAAGATAAACCCCCTTTAATTGGTTAAATGACTTCAGCATCAATAAAACAACTTCACTAAAAAAAATTCAGTGAATTTTTGAAGGAACTAGATGTACAAGTGGACTCAAATCAACGGCTTTGGTAAGAGCCCTTTCATTGTCATTAGGGACCTTTGGGATGAACATTTTCAAGCCTTTCCTCTCCGTCCAGACCTCCAGCCCTGCCGGCCCAGCTCCAGCAGAACCAGTTGCATTCACACCAGTTCGGTGGCAAAACAGACTCAGGTGACGGATGGCAAAATATTAACCACATCACAAACACAAGCACATATTGTAACTAAGCACCAACTTAGTCTAGAAGTCAGCGGGATTTCACCATGCCCGTGGATGTACAAGTTGGTCTATGCTTACGTCCTCTCCACTCGTACTCCGGTGTCCGGCTCTTCTTGACCATTTTCTCTTGGCCAACCATTGGGGTCCCAACTCACCAATATATTACTCGAGTTTTAAATCAGTAACTCTGATATTGATATAAAAATACAACCTGAAAAGTGTAATGACACCTCTGACACCTCCCTCCACTCCGTTATGTTAAGTTTATGTTTTTCATATCCAACCTTGCTCTCACGCGAAGACTTTCCAGCCCAGGTGAGCTCCCTGAACCTCAGAACGGGTGTCCTGTGCTTACCATTCACCCAGCCAAATGTCAACTTCTGCTACGTAAAATGAGCTGAACCCAAAGCTGTCCAGTTAAAACTCTTTCATCCATTAATTGGCCTTGACCCAAAGCAACCACAAGTCCAAACAACCGGGTCCACCAGTTTTGGTGGCCTTTGGTGACCAGGGGCTGGCACAGCGGGAAGAAGACAACCCTCTTGGCCATCCTGCCCTCTGTCCTGCTTTTCACAGAGCTGCTTTCACCTTCCCACCTTCCTCCAGGGACACATCACCTACACCATTGTTTGACGTGTTTTCCCACAGGGGAAGATCTTTCTGACCTCCAAACCCTCCAGTCCTAAGAGGAGGTGTTTGCTAATGACCCACATCCCTTCGTGCTCTCATCTGCACAGGAGACACCCCTGGGAAGCTCCAAAAGCCCGTTCTGTAGCCCCTCACTAACCTATCTCTTCCAAAAGTGGACAGAAAAGACCAGCCAGGAGCTCTGTTTTTAAGCAGTCCACATCCATGCTAATTTTGGCCCATCCCTTGTATTTAAAAGATTAACGATTGAGAAGGTTCCTTTTTTTTTTTAATCATTTATTTTCTAAATCTGTTCTAATTCCAAGCCTTAGGAAAAAAAAAAGTTACAAGTTACTATGGAAAATTCAGATATAGGTAAAACCCTCCCTCTCATTTAAATTTGATCCTGGACATTTTTCATCCAATCCCAGATATTTCTAGAATATTCCCTTCATCTTCCAGCTTTCTTTTTCTGCAAGTGTCTTTCTATATTCCTTTAAACATCACAGAGTTTCACAATATGAACTCCCACTACTGAATCAGAAATTTAGTACGAAACGCACGAAAGAGCTTAAAAAAAAGAGAACTGTCAGAACAGAAATAATTTGTCTCTTCCTGCATTAGTAACAGCAGACCAGGCACTTAAAATGAGAACAATAAAGATTCTTTCCATTTGTATCCCTTATTCTGTTTACATTTTTCAGTTTTGCTCAGTTGTGACAATGAAGAGATATTCTACGGTTTCATTTCTTTTTATACTATGATCAGGTTCCAATAAAATCACTCCGCAGCCGTATGCTGCTTTGTTCACTAATAGGCACTACAGGGGAACATTTTCATTTCATTTTGACTTTATTTTTATTGACTGTTTGTTGTTTTTTTTTTAATCTTTAGCAAAAACCTAGTCCTTTTTGATGTAAAGATGGAACAAGCGATACACAGGGCTGGCTGAGAAAAGAAAAAAACATTGCCCCTGATGGTGTAGGTTTGGAGAGATTTTTTTATGGACACTTCCAGGAAAAAGAAAAAGGTGTTTGAGCTGAGACTAAGAGGAGCAGGTTCCTAAGTCCCTGCTCAGTCCAGCACAGAGCTAGTGTTTCTCCAGAGCAGGAGGTTCATCCTTTGTTAGTTCGTGAGAATTATTCCCTCTAACAACTCTCCTACTTCTCTGTTCAGTCTCGCTTTAGGTGTTTCCACTTAAACACCGTTTGGGGGGAAGATCTTGTCCTCAGGGAAAAAACCTCCATCAGCACCCCCTAAGAGCCACCCACCCCCAGGGCAGAAGTCCAACGGGTTTTGGGGGGTTATTTCTGCTTTTTACCTTTTTTGTTTGTTTGTTTGTTTGTTTTACAGGCAGTGAGGAAAAAATACATCTTCCCCCTCCTCCTATGAGTACTATGGATACGCAGGAGCAGGTTATAGCATCCAGCCGCCTCCTTACCTGCCTAGCTTCAGGCACTGGTGTACAGAAATTGTACTCATTTTTTTTCCAATTTCTTTGCGTCATTTGCAAGCTCATAATTGGCAAAGAAGGGATTCCTCTTACCCAGCGACTCTGGAGTGCACTTGTGAGCAGAGCTTTTCAGGAGCAGTAACAGACGGACATGGGTTCGTTACAAACATCATCTGGCACTGGGGTATCAACACGAGCTTTGCCTTCTAAATTCTGATATTTCAAGCGCACTTCAACAACCTCTCAGAGAGTTTTTCAGGCTGAATTAAGTTATCAAGAGTGGCTCCGTTTCGTATTGACTTTGCTTAAACAGCATTCTGTAAAAAATTCCCTCTTGACTGAGATAGCTTTCATTTTCCTTTTTTTTTTTTTTTCTTTTTTAAAAACAAAGATTCCTGGCATGAAACGTCTGCCGGCAGCAACAAAAGAAACCGCTATCCCAAGAATTTACAGATTTTCAAAATTTAAAATGAAGGACAGAAGAGTTCAGAAAAAAACTCTGCAACCTTAAGACTAAAAGCAATTAATTCACGAGTAGTGCAATTAGTGTTATCTCAAAACTTCCTCAGCTCCCAGCTTTTGTCAAGCTCACGGTTTGCTTTCAGCCTTGACAAACCACAGTCACCTGCTGCTTCACTTGCTGGTTCTCATGCACAAGCCTGACGATATTGTGTGTCAGTCACACAGACATGTGGGATAGGTAACTCTCTGTTTTTTTTGGTTTTTTTTTTAACATAAAGAGGTGGGAACTGGAGCATCCCAGATAGCAGAAACCCTTGTAACACGGCAAGCGCCAGGGGCGAGGAGCAGAGGTGCAGTGCTGCACCAGGCTGTCCCATAGCCCCAACCTCTGGCAGCATCATGCCCCGTCCCTGGAAACCTCCCTCCAGCTCTGGAAAGACGTTGCCTGATGCCGTGCTGCAACGTGCTGCGTCTCCTACAGGCACCGCTCGGACCATCGCCTCCTCGCTGCTCCCACGTCTCCGCAGACATGGCTCCGTGCCCCGGGAAGGCAGAGCGAGGACGCAGCAGGTTCATGGAGCAGCAACGGCCGCACAAGTTTCCCTGGCTCAGGCGCTGTGCCCGCAGGTTGCTTGTCCCTGGACTGACACCTTCAGGAGGGAAAAGCAGAGAGCCCACGGGCACACACACGCTTGCAAAGTAGTTTAGTTGCTTTAGAATTTGTAAGAGAAGAAAGACATTAAGTTCTTTACTCCTACCCTGCAAGACGAGGATGGGGAAGATCTGATCAGAGGCTGGATTGAGCCCCAAATCCATCCTGCACAGCCTGCGGTCAGATGAAATAGCTTTTCTATCTTCACTTTCTTTCCTCTGCCCTTTTCCTGCTTTTTTTTTTCAAACCTCCTTCAATACCACACCACAACCCACCCTGTCCTGTTCTGCTCTGTCACTTTCTGCACTGGGATGAACAAGGAAAATTCTGCAGAGCGCCGTTATCCTTGGACAAACCCGCACGGCACTGGGGCGTGTGAGCACGGCCACCGCCCGCCACAGGAAGGATGCACAGAGATGCTCAGAGCAGGAACTACCAGCCTGATTCTGCAGGTTTGTGTTTCCCCGACTACAACAAGAAACCTTCCATTTCGAGAAGCTGAAATAAGGATCGAGCTCATCCAAGAGCCCTGGCTTGGAGTTCAACATCAGCTTAAGAAAATCAGACTGTCGGGTTTAGAGTTCCTTTCATTTTCTCAGGCTGTTTCTCTAGGGTGAAGAGGGCAAAGATTTTTTTTTTTTTTTTGCAGGACCTAAGAATGACAACAGATCTGCCCCCAAATGTGAAGCAAAAGGAAATCTGTTAGAATAAAGCACCGCTTGGTTCACTGCGATTTCTCAGCGCGGAACATGCTTCAGCCTCATCCAAAACACAACGAAGTCAAGGCAAGTCCAACCGCTCCACTGGGACTCGAATGACCCCCTTCAAATCTCACACAAGGACGTGCTCACCGTTAAGCGTTACTGCATGGGAGCCATAAACCATGCCCAGCAGAACAGCGGGAACTTCACACAAAGCAGGGAGATTGTTGGCATAGTGAGAAGAGAGAGGTCTGGCAAATGGATTTAGCAAAGCATCGTATCAGCAACGGTCTTCCTGAGGCCCAGAAAGAGGCAATAAAGGCACGCAGAGGAGCAGGCTTTTGGTACGTGCTATCTAAGGGATATCTGTTGTGCTTCGTGCCAAATTATTGCTGTAGAATTATTATTTTCCAGCCATCTTTTAATTGCAATGAAAGGAAAGAACTTCCTCAAATGTGTTTATCTAATTGCCAGCAATTTCCATCGCAAGGCAGATGGAATAAATAAACACAGGGTAGAGGCAGTTCACAGAATCCAGAGCATCTCGTAACCAAACATTAACATCGTGGCACTTTTTGCAGGTTCTTGTTTCTTGGAAATGGGCTGCTTCGGGCAGCACAGCTGAATCACAGGCTGCTTTGAGCGGCTCGTGCTGTTGAATACACCAAAGGGCTACAAATAATGCTCCTACCAAAGCAGGAAAGAGGTTGTAAATTCCGATTGTAACTTACATGGCTGTTGAGCAAACTGCTTTTGTGTGATGTAATCCCTTCATTTTTTTGTAGGTTTTCAATCGCCATTTCAAGCTAAAGAAAATGTGCACAGGGAAAAAAAAAAAAAAAAGGAAAAAAGAAAAAAGAAAGGAAATCAGATAGTTAGCAACAGCCAGGATTATTATTTCTTCATTAATATTTGAATGATTAATGCTTTATATCAACAAGCTTGTGAAAAAGAGGCAAACAGATGAGGCACAGTCCTTATGGGATGAAGCTGCAGAGATGTTATCGTATGGCATGCAAACGAACAACACAGCAAGAATCCCTGTTAGGGCGAAAGAGCGAGACCAGGGGGCTTTCGATCTTCCACTACAGAAAAGCGAAGCAGCTTTCCTTCTCCTTTCCCCTTCATGCCCAGACCAAAACACCACCAGGCAGATAAGCTGCGGCAGGTCCAAGGAGATTCGCTGCAGAGAACGTGCCTTTTACCCAGATCTTTCAAGGAAAACTGGAAGTAATGCCTTTGGTTATTCTTATTTCTGAAATTTTGGACAAAAAAACCCCTAATGGCAGCCAAATAAAACAGGGGCACAAGGAGGGCTGACACACGGAATGAATAAGCTGGGGTGGATAAGAGCTCTTTGCTACTGAAGAGACTGCGAAGGGACTCTGCAGGAAGAAGACAGGTTTGGATTAAGGGAGCCTCTTCCCCCGAAGACAGGCTGGCACATCTCGATGCTACTCGTGCTCATCGCCACTGACCTCAGAGCTCCTGCAAGTGGAGTCACGATGGGGCATTCCGGCCCCTGAAGAGCTCCTTTGCTTTCCTCTGCCCTCCTCTAGCTTTTCAGCCCAGACCCTCTCCTGGACCCTTCTTGCCTTGTGCTTTCTGCTCCTGCGGCTCCCTTGGCAATCTCTGGCCAAGTACTTAGCGGATAACTGCTGCTTCCAGAGCTCCAGTGCTCCTGAGCACAAGTTTTTTGCAAGTGGGGAAGGAAAAAAAACAAACCAAAATTAAAAAAGCCCACAATAAGGGACTGGCAGGAGCAGAACCTGCAGTTTCTTTCCAGTAGAGGTTCTCCTGTTATCTGTGACCTGTCGGTGCAGGCAGGACAAGGTGGCACACAGCAGCCGGTCACACTTGCAGGCAGCAGCCGGCTCTAGCATCGACATGCACGGTCGTGCGCCCATGTGTCGGCACTCAGAGCATCGCATCCGCACGGTGATCCCTCCGTGGCCTCCTCCACGTCCTAGCAGGCTCCCTGGGCTCCAGTCTGCACTGACTCTCAGCATGGTGAAGATAAAGGTCGAGATAAAACCACTCACAAAACCCAGCTCTGTCCGAAAGGTGTGAGAAGAGAACAAATCCCATCTCACTTCTGAAGCAACACTCGACAACCAATATGCACGTCTGAACGTGACACTCTGTCCGAGCACCTCCAGTACACGTCCCTCGGTTTCTATCCGAAAGTGCCACCACCGTGGCTTTCCAAAGAAGTTATCAGGGAATTAAAAAAAGCAGTCACTCTAAGACTCTATGTCAATGTTGTTTTTTTTTTCTGAGAAAAACTGCCTAGCACACCGTGATGCACCACGAGGAACCAAAGACTGACTGCTGATGCAGGCGTGGGGAAATGAGTCAGTGTTCGAGGGAGACACCGTTTCCTTCCCCTGTTCACGGAGCAGCGCAGGGTCCATTGAGCAACACCTCTTACACCAGCACAGAAACACTGCCTGGCCGCCTGGCATTTGGTAAGTGTCCCAGCCACACCTGACATCTGAAGAAAAAAATATTGCAGGGGAAAGACTCTTAAATAGCCCTGCATGAAAGTGAGGAGCGCTGACGACCCACTTACGGGAGGTCTCAAGGATTTCCTCTCTCGGCATCACCTAGTTCCCATGAAGATTAATAACGCTCGATGGCCACAGACACCGAACGGGACTGCTGCGGGTGCTCCTTCAGCCCATGCGATGGAGCAGAACAGCATTATTCCAGCAGATATGGAAAACGGGTTTCTTTAAATATTTGAAGATTTTCTTTGAGTGTACATACAGCCTTTATCAAACACCCCTCGACCTCCTGCGGCAGCTAATTCTGAAGTGCTGCCTTGTTCCCAGCCTGCTCTGAAGATACTCTCCTGGCTTCCAGGGTCTCGGTGCCGGCTCTGCCTCAAGCATCCAACACCCCCAGGCCCTCGTGCTTCCCCGTTCCTCGCAGCTGCCTCTCCCGTTGCCCAGCCCTCACATTGCTGGCCACTTTGCCATCCACCCCCTTTGCTCCACACCCCCAAGGCCACCCACAAACACTACGACTTCCTTGGCTACAGCTGCGTGAGCCGGGCTTTTCTTGCTCTCCACAAAGCTTTTAATCCTGCCCCGAATACATTTTTCCAGGACTACAGCCTCTCCGGCCTCTTTAACACCAGACTTTCCTGTTCTCTGTTTAAGCAAGACATTGCGATGAAAAATAACGTTCCTACCCATCGATTTGATTCAGACATCGCTCTCCTTAAGCCTTCCAATATCTGTCCACCTGTTATCGTGTGAAATCCAAAGCAGTTATCACGGCTCAGCTCTATCCCCCTCCAGCCCTGGTCTCTGCTGAATGAACCGAAAGCCACGCTGACACCCCAGTGTCCTCCATACACTAGTTCACCCTTCCACAGGATCCACGGACATTCTGGGTTAAAATACCTTCTGAGAGTTCATTCCTACATGAATTTATTTCAGATGCGTTTTCATAAAGGCCACTTCCTATTTTTTTTTTTTCTGATTAGCTTTAGCTCCTGAGGGGAAGGACTCTTTATCCAGGAGTGTACTGATAGGGCAACGGTAACGGTTTGAAGCTGCAAGAGGGGAGATGGAGATGAGATGTGAGGAAGAAATGTTTTCCTGTGCGGGGGGTGAGGCAGTGGCCCAGGGTGCCCAGAGAAGCTGTGGATGCCCCATCCCTGGAGGGGTTCAAGGCCGGGCTGGATGAGGCTTTGGGCAACCTGGGCTAGTGGGAGGTGTCCCTGCCCATGGCAGGGGGTGGCACTGGGGGGGCTTTAAGGTCCCTTCCCACCCGAACCATTCTAAAATCCTATGTGAGAGACAGCTACAAATTAAATCTGTTCATGGGACATTTCTGTTCACACATATTCCACTCAGGCTTTTTACATTGTGCCCGTCACCATGGAAATAAAAAAAAAAAACAAAAAAACCCTAAGCAAACAGGAGTAATGTTGTGCTTTGCAAGATGCAGTCCCACGCAGGTGGCAAGATCAGCAGCTACTTCCTTCAAAATAACAAGCTTGAGTAAAAATCAGACGACGGTCCTATGCTAGTTTTTAACTCTGACCAGATAAAACACACACACACAATTCTCACACAAGAAACGAACCCCAGCTAATCCGGACACAGCTGTCATCTACTCAACTCAAAGCTAAAGACTTTTCCCCTACTTCTACCCAAGGCAGAGCACATTTCCTGCAGGATCAAAGGTAACCTTTCAAGGCACAAAGATTCAAAAAAAATTGTGATGTCTGTATTCTAAAAGTCTGTGGGAAAAGAAAGTACAACCTAACCGGTCAGATTTTCAAGAGCAGCAAACACCTCCTGGTTTTCTCCCTGGGTGGTGCTGTTCGCATTTTCAAGTCTGGCCACATCCACTGAATGCCACCTACTTTTGTCATTATGTTTATATACAAAAGTATCAACACACATAAGGCTGTCTGGAAAGGAAGGTGAGCAGAGCTCCAGCCCACTCCTGGGGGGCCGGTAGGTTCCCAGAGAAAAGCCCTGGGAGCTTCTAGCTGCAGAGAGGCTGGTTTGGGTTAAGAGTTGCACCCCCCCCAGTCCCACACAGCTGTCCAGCTGTGCTTCTAGCAACCCAGCACCTCGATCGACAGTCGGAGGGACATGATGAAAAAAAATAATTAGAGCTTTAAAACATTTCTGTTTGATCATTTTCTAAAATGATTTTCTGTAACATATGGCAGGGACAGAATACACAATGGTGTACGAGATACATACAAAGACTTTTCCATCGCTGTGCATTTGGCATGATCAGCTTGACATAGCTTACATGTTAATTATCCACTGTGTTAATAATGGATTTCTCAGGTCCCATCATTATTAAAAACATATTTATAGATTTCTTTATTTTGCGTAAGCCAAGCCCTGTGTTCAGATGTTATCCTTATTAGAAAATGTAAATACAGACAATTCTTTTGAAGTAGAAAGCCAAAACATTTTGCTCAAGGAAAAAAAAAAAACCACAAGAATTTTTTCTTATCTCTATGCTGCATAATTTCAGTGATCCACTCAGCAAGTTTGGAAAACCTCTGCCCACCGCCCAGAGAGAAATTCCAAACTCCTGTTGAAAAATCTCTGCAGTACACCAGTGTCTATTCCCTCCCTTGCATTTGCATGGTATGTTATACAGACATATACATAGCGATAACGACAGGAAGTTTTATTTTCTGAAGGCTTTTCAGTTCCCTTGGAACAATTCCTGGCCCCCGAGCTGCAACATCTGCAGGGCTACATACCGTTGCTGGAGAGGAGCGTGAAGTATGTGACAGAGAATGTCTAGTGTTTTCCATCCCCCCATGAATGAGATAGGCTCCCGAGCCGGAGAGGATCGGACTTCCCCCAATGTCCATGGTGATGCCCACCATGTTGTGAGAGGGAATGGCTGTAGGAGAGGATGCCGCTGTAGTCACCTGAGCTCCACCTCCCTGCGGTTCGAAATAGGACGCTGCGCTGCTGGGGGCGTAAATCTGAGCTTCGGTGTTGTAGGAGTAGGTGGCTCGTCTGTCAAAGGAATAACAGGGTCAGGAGGTGGAGAGGAGCTTGCAGATCTCATCTCATGGACAATAAGTTTCCAAAACCTGGACCACCTTTTACAAAAACCTCGACTCCACTGTCGGTGGGATTTGCTCTGCTGAAATTGAACCCTCCTGACAATGTCAATCACTCCTGTGATGGCCCTGGAGCAAAGGTCCCACGGCCACGGCGAGAGCAGAGCCCAGGAGTTGCTCTGCAACCTGGGTGCTGAAGGCTGAGAGCATCCCGGGTAGCAGCAGGGGCATCAGGCTGAAAGCAGGGGGCTCAGCAGGCAGGAGGAAGAGGATAACCTTAGAAAACCCCCTTCTTCCTCCAGCAGCTCCTAAAGGTGCCACACCACACAATGGGCTGGGCAGAGGAAAATACCGGACCTTTTTATGCAGGAGAGAGCAGGATTCCCCGGAGAACGGTCCCTCCATGAGACCAACGCCTCCCCCAAGGCTGGAGTCTGGCTGAAGATACCCCCGCGCACACAACGGAGCGTGTTGTCATGGTTTAACCCCAGCCGGCAGCTCGGCCCCGCACGCCCACTCCCCCACAGTGGGATGGGGGAGAGAATCGGAAGGGTACAAGCAAGAAAAGCAAGAAAACTCGTGGTTTGAGATAAAGACAGTTTAACAGGTAAAGCAAAAGCCGTGCACGCAAGAAAAGCAAAAGAAGGAATTCATCCCCTACTTCCTCTTGGCAGGCAGGTGTGTGGCCATCCCCAGGACAGCTGGGCTCCATAACACGTAACAGTGACTTGGGAAGATAAACGCCATGTCTGCGAACGTCCCCCCTTTCCTTCTTCCTCCCCCAGCTTTATATAGTGAGCACAACGTCATACGGTATGGAGCATCCCTTTGGTCCGTGGGGGTCAGCTGTCCCAGCCGTGTCCCCTCCCAACTCCTGCTCGCTGGAGGGGCGAGGAGCTGCAAAGACCTTGACTGTGTACGCGCTGCTCAGCACTAACTAAAACATCCCCCTGTTATCAACACTGTTTGCAGCACAAATCCAAAACACAGCCCCATAACTAGCTACCATGAAGAAACTTAACTCTATCCCAGCCAAAACCAGCACACGTGTGAAACGGTTCCTCCTCGTCCTCCTTTCAACGGCAGCCAGGGCAGCGGCACCGGGGTGGAAGGAGCTCGGGAGGAGCTGGGAGGGGAACAGGGCTCTGCTACAGCCAACAAGAGACTCTTACATGGTTCCATTGGTATAAACAGCTTCTCCTCCTTCCACATACTGGACCTGGGATGGATATACGTGCTGCACGGCTTGCACCTGAAACAAACATCATAAACTCCAGTTACGGCGACGTTATTGCCTAACAGCAGTGGGAGAAATTGCATATTACATCCTTAAACATCTTCGCAACCTTACCTTGACATTTAGGTTTTCTTTTTAAAAGGAAAACCAACCAAACAAAACCCCCACAAGCTTAGGGAATCCCAAAGGACATCTTTATTTTGAAAGGTCACATTAAAATAAATAAATAAGTAGTTGCTCCATGAGCAGTGGAAACAATGGAGCGGGGTTTCCTCTGCACAACACGTCTCAGGGCTGGTTCTCCACTGACTAACGAGGGTGAGATCACGCTGCAGCCTTTCCTTCAGAGAGGAGGTTGGCAGCGTCCATCTGCACCACAGCCCTCTTTTTCATTGGGCTGGGAGGTCTTGGACGTAGGTTGCCCTCTGTCAAGTTGTTTTGTTTTTTTTTTTCTGAAACTGAGCAACCAAATAAAAAATTGCTAGAGGAAAAAGTCAAGGGAGTCAGACTCACTGTCCACATGAAGCAGC
This sequence comes from Pterocles orientalis, assembly GCA_011057875.1. Taxonomy (NCBI): domain Eukaryota; kingdom Metazoa; phylum Chordata; class Aves; order Pterocliformes; family Pteroclidae; genus Pterocles; species Pterocles orientalis. The sequence continues at coordinate 49,224 of WKFP01014210.1, read as the reverse complement.
ACCACAGATGCCTGGTTTCTTAGGAAACAAGGACTGCAAAAGGCAAAGTTCAGATAAATAAAAGCACTTGCATGGCTCTCTGTCACCTAACCTTTCTATGAAGCCACATGCAGTCAGTATATTTATTTGTGTAATTAAAAAACACCCCCAAACATTTTGCCTCTAAAAAGATCTTTACAGAGGAGGACTGCTTTTAAATGGCAATTAAAAGCACCCATCAAATCTTCAAATGTACAAAAGACAACTGCTACAGTGAAGGTTCTTTCTAAACTTTAAATATCTTGAGAGTTTCTTTTGCCACCAGTCTAAGAACAGAATAGACCGATGGACAAAGCCGCTCTCACAGCGATCTCCAGTTCTCTAATTGCACACAACTCTTTAATTAAGAGCATGGATTTTTCTGAGCAGCTATCTGGCACAGTTTCAGGTGTCATGTGGGATGTGGGGTCTTGTCGACATGGGGTCCCTGGTGGTGTCTCACCCCAGAGATATTACCTGTTGTGGAACCTGCTGAACTCTGGGAACAGAGATTTGCTGCATCTGCGCTCCTTTGGGAGCGGAGCCTGCTGCTTGGACCAAAACCCTCTGAAAGAAGAAGATATAGTAACACACACTTACTTTCAGTCTGTGACACAGGTCAGTTAGGTATTCGCTTTCACACTTGCATGGAAAGCTTGCCTCCTCCTCCAGCGGCAGCAGTACCCCTCACTTAGCCTCCCTGCGGTCCCCATCCTTCCAATTTAATCTGCATCAGACACCAGCCTGAACCCAGGACCCCAAAACTTGGGAAAAGCTGGATCCACACTTTCTGACATGGATCATCTTTAAGTTTCCACGCAAGGAAATACCAGCAAACGGTTGACAGACGGGAGGAGCTCAACATGAGGCTCATCTGCAGCTAAGCCAGAACCACTCCTCACACATCCCCATTTTCCTCCTACGGCTGCAGAGTGTCTTCTCTTACGGCTGCCATACCAAACCACGCTCTGCCTCCTGCGACGTGAAATCACCCCATCCGAGGTGCCGCAGCCGTTACGGGTTCTACCCCCACCAAAGCTCAGACGGTTCTGTATCACCCTTCGGTGCCACCAAGGGCACAGAAATGCTTTGTGTTGCCTTGCACTGCTCCCTCTGTCCTCTGCCTCTCCCTTGTCCTTTCCATCGTCTCCCAGCTCTTTGTGTTACTCTCAGCACGCAGTTTGAGGTTGGACACACATCTCCTCGAGCGCTCAGCACCTTGCAGATCCAGTAGAACAAGCATGGGGGGAGGCGGTGGATGGAAAGAAACGATTTGGTGAGGCCGGTGGGAACACAGACTAGGATAACGGCATGAGAGTAAGAAAGAAAATGTTCAAGCCAAACATCAGTTTGGCCTTTTAAACCCATGAGGACCTTCTCCAAGGAGACAGTCATCCTCTGTGGCTTCAGGCTTTAAAAACACCCAGCAGATTGGGCCAACCAAGCAAAAAGCCGTGAAACAATCCCACATGAATCCTAGAGGAGACCTTGACAACTACTGGCTACCTTACACAGATATTTATGATTTTTAGCCCTCTGACACTCTCCCAACATGCCAGAAATTCTATCCTAGCAGAATTACAGGAATATGATAATTGCCCAGGTTTCTAGGCGGGCTCTGTACCACCAGTCCACAGGCTGACCCTCAGTAAGTCGGGTACATCGGAGATCCTGCAGCTGAGCTGGCGATAAGGACACGCACGCTTATGCCAGCCATCCCTTCGTCCATTTTCTCTCCAAAAGAGGCTGTAACCAGTGCACAACGGGAACATTAAAAGCCCTTTTTCAAGTCAGGCCTTGACAATGCCACCTACACCGAAATCTGAGCAAGATCTGTTCCTTTCTTCTACCTTTTACCCATCCTCTGTCATTGCTTTTACCAAAGGACGCGTCCCCTCCTTTGGCACAGCTGCCCAGCTCAGCTACTTGTGTCATTTGTCACCACCTGTCTGGTTGCTCCTATTAGCTTCCAATCAAAAAAATTAATCATCCCCAACCTGTAAGATGAAGCCATCCTGTTCATACAGCCTTCTCTCACACTGAAAGGCAGACCAGCCATCAACAACACCAAAGGCTTCAGCCTCACACCGGTCATGCTGCCAGTTCATTCCTGGTGTTTCCTTTGTCCTGTGGGTGAGAAGGGAAGGCTCTGGATGCTTCTCCTCTTCAGCAACCTTCCACAATCCTCTGGGTCTTCCTTAATCCATGGAGTTCCACTCGATAGTACGTGTGATGACGACAGCACCAGCACAGGCTGGATGGGCAATTTCATAATCCAAAGCCGACGGGTTTCCTAAACTTCATTAACATGTTGTCACAGTCAAATTCATGCTAATGAGTGACGATCCCTAAGATACTTGACACTCCTGGCCGGCAGTATCCACACGATTACAATGCAAACAAGGAACGTCACCCGGAGAAATCAAAGATGGGAAGGCTGAAAGACGACAGAGAGCTGGCCAAACACGCACCAAATCAGCCGATGTGAACGTCCACGTCTCCTGGTGAATCGATGCTCCTACCAGAGTTTTTAATTGTTCCTTTTTCTCAGCATCCAATGGCAGCTACTTCTGCTCGCTTGGGAATCAGAGAGGAGGGTGTAGCTAAGTTACACCCACCCATCCTCTTACCCCTCCAGCTTCCTGCGACAGAAACTTGTTTTGATAGTTCCCCAAAAGGCATCAAAAGGAATCAGTTTTACTTAACCCTTCCCACTTTGCACTAGGCTGTCTCCATTCATCAGCTGAAGCTATAATTTCTCTCCTGCCAGGAGACCTCCCAAGCGCATTGTATTCATGTACATGAATCATTAACCCCTCTCCCAAATCTAACACACCAGGATCCACCTCCCAAAGGAAGAGACCAGCATATGACTCCACCACCCTCTCCCCGCACCCCGCTCCCTCCACCTCCTCTGCTGAGCTCGGTACCCTATTTGCAGAGATGCCTTTAAGGACAGTTTCGTTTTCTCCTGCTTTTATTGACACACCAAATAATGACAAGAGGATATTATACTGAAGCAAACACCGAATTAGCATGAAGTGACTTCCTTGGGTAGTTAAAATCTAAACCCCCTGTTTTAAAGCTTGCATATTCGCAGGGCTAACACACGAAACAGTGACAGCCTTGAGCAACACAAAGTCCAGCAACAGGTTCTCCCCACTACCTCAACCAGCTGCTTAACAACGCTCTCCCGCATATAAAAACCCTGGATTAAAATACATCTGCCAGTAAACCAGGTCTCTTCTCCATGGAAACAGCATTCCCAGCTGTGCATACGTTACCTGCTGAGACGCTGGCACTGGCTGCACGACCGGAGCTTGGGCTGACGCAGAAGCGTGAAGTGCCACAGAAGCTGCTGAGTCTGATCCACCCTCGGAACTCTGCATGCTCACTGCTGGAGAGAAGAGAGCAGAAATCAGCCAGGGAAAGCACAGCTACACACCGCAGCAAGCGCCCGAGGAACCCGCGTCTAACAGGAATAAAATCCCAGTGGAAGGTGCAGGGGAAGTGCTAGGAAGGAAGGTTGCCACCTTCCTACACAGAGGACTCTTTAGTCTTGGAGCTAATTTTAATACAGTATTATATTAAGAAAAAAAGAAAGTTGCACAATTGTTCCACAGAAAGGAGAGGGAAGGAACAGAAAATGCATTTCTAAATATAACCGAAAAGTAACGTTGGAAAATTATTGTGTCATAGCGAGGATAACTTCAGATCTGGAAGAGTAAGAGGATATTTTAGAACTCATTTTTTTTCCTCCTCCGCCTTATCATGTTTAACTACTGAAAAAAAAAAATTAATCAAATCTAAGCACACTCCTGGAGCTTAGCTAAGGCTTTCATTTGCAAAGCGCGGTGGTCGATCCGGGTTTATAATCACAACCGATAATCAAACACGAATAGCAGCAGAACAGTGACTGAACATCACTTTAAAACCCCCAAACCACCCCCACAAAGAACCACCTCCACTCTCCCACCCATGTCCTCGCCCCACAACCACACCAGCCTCCCCAAGGTCCCCAAACACAGACCCATCATCGCCCTCCAGCCCCGCTCCCACGCTGCAACCCAGTGGCTGATGCCCTCAGCACCTTCCAGCCACCCCGGTCCCCTGTCCTGGCACTCACCCCGCATCCCTCAGCCGCCTCAGGACGCATCCCTAGGACGCATCCTGGGGATGAAGAACCGGCACGAGAGCTGGGCTGAGCCCCTGCCCCGCGGCACAGGCTCTCCATCCCCGGGTCTCCCTGCTCCCTTACGGCACTGCCCCGGCACCCCGGTGTCCGTCCCCCACGGGACAGGGGACATGTCAAAGCCCAGCCGTCCGAGAGACACCGCTGGTGCTTCCCAAGAGCAGAGAATGTCATTTTGGGGTTTTTGACGTAATACGGGGGGGTAAGGGAGCCTTTTTTTCTCAGTTCCTTGTGAAAGTTCCTGTTTAAAAAACTGTTTTAAGAAGGTTGCTGCTGTCACTTCAAAACCAAAAGGTTCAGAAACACCCAGATTTTGAGCAGGGTCATTTCTCCTTAGTCAGCCTCGCTGCTGAGTGTACCGTAGCCTCCAAATAATGGCGTGAAATCTTCTCCCTTCTCCATCTCATATTTAAATGTTTTCCTCAACTTTGAGCAAGTTAAAATGCAAAAGGAAAAATGGGAAACCGAGGGACGCTGGACCCCGCTCCTCTGAGAGCTCTTTGCGGTTAAAAGAAATGCAAGAGGGAAGTGAAGTTACAAGAGTTACCCGTTAATTCTCCTTCAGTCACTGAAAAAAACCCTGCATATATTTAGATTCTTCACAAAACAGGTTTTTAAGATTTTTTTCCTAGTCAGTGCTGGCCCCCATGCTACCCGTTAGCAAATTACAACAATTACTCTCCCCACTTCCCCAAAACCCCACAGCTTGCAAGTCAATGTCTTCATCTTACTGCATCCGGAGAAAGAGGAAACACAGAACCCACACGGTCACTGCTCCAAATCCAGCTCCCAGACTGATTGAACGATCCAGAAACAAGGTAAGGAAACGTAGTCACTCTCTGTCTCCATCCATGTCCCTTCGTAGCCCTCAAGTCTGCCCGCAGCCTGTCCCTGCACGATTTTTAGCCAAAACCTCTTTGTCCAAAGACACCACGTGCACTGTGGGATGGTGAAAATGATAATTCTCGCAGTAAATTAACGAAATAGCCTCCTGCCTGTTCCAGCCCCAGATTATTTGGAACTGAAGAGCTGGCCAGCGCTGCTGGCAAAGGGCAGGTTTATAAAGCTCCAGGGACGGTGCCCAGGCAGAGCAGAGGGGTCACTTTTCACACGTGTGTTCTCCTCACTTTTGCAGGCGTGTTTGACCGTCTAGCACTTGTGCCCAGCTCACAGCTTTCTAGGGTTTTGCGAGTAGAAAAATACAGATGGTGAGGTTACAAAAAGAAAGGTGGGTAAGTTGGCAAATATATTTTAATGATCTATCGAGAAGGGTTCTGGGAGGGTCAGAGCCTGGCATTGCAGGTCTCCAGAAAGGTCTCTTTTCGAGTGTAGTTATCAGCAGAAGAGATGTTATCTCAAAATTACCACCCACTCATCTCTGCTGATAAATTTCATCTTCTGGTTTCCGTCAGTGACCAAAAGAGATCAGAAAGCGGCAGGCGAGGTGGAAGACGAATTGTCTGCTGCCAAAATAAATCATCAACATTATTTTCCGATTTGTTACAAAACATAGGCTCTGTTAATAATAACTACCAAGCCAGACACAAAGACCCCGATGAAACCTGCAGCTGGTACTTCCAGACAAGGTAGACAGACACAGAAGTACCGGACCACCAACGCACACGTACAAGACTTCTGATTATTTTGTTTATCAGTGAAACATCCTGGATAAAGAATAATTCATTTCCCATTAAAGCCATCCTGTGCTTCCTGAGAATCGGAGGGACAGATACGTGCGCGCCATCTGCTAACATTAATTTGCGCTGATGAAAAGCTGACAACACAAACAGAATTCCTACGCCCCGAGAAACCACTGCAAGGTGCTACAAAGCTTTGCCGGCAGCCTGGGAGCGCAGCTATCGAGTGAGCCGGCACCGGAGCCAAGGCTCCACAGGATGGATAAAGCATCGGCTTTCGAGGAGGAGAGGAAACCACAGCATCTGAAGTCTTGCTCTTCCCTCGTCTTGGGAGCCGTGCGTGCAAAGTAAGGAACACCCTCGCGGCTCCCTCGCGAACACCGGCTGCTGGAGCTGGGCCGGCTGCTCGCGCAGCTCTTTGGCAGTTCTGCCACATCCCTAAAGCAAATGCCCATGAAAGGACTCGCTGCTCTCCTTCCATCTCATTTTTCACCTCCCACAGGGGAGGAAGTTTGACAGTGTTCATCATCCTCTTTCAGCGACTCGGTGGCTCAAAAGCGTGTTTCCCAAAGATACAAAATTTGCTGCTTTCCTCTTAGATCTGGGCTGAGAGGCTCACCCCCGCCACGCCTGCTTCCCCGTCCTGCCACGGGGAGAACACTGCAGCCCTCTCGCAGCTGAGCTGACCCACTGAAGCTGTTAAAAAGCGTCTCGTGGCTTCTGACAGCGGGTGAAAGCCTGACAGCTCAGCAGCCCTGCAGGTCCTGGGGAGTTTGCACAAACTGAGAAGCTAATTAGTAGTCAACAAAGGAACTGGTGAGTCACGGAGAGGATGAGCATCCACGGGTCCGACTTTCGGAGCTCCAGGGCTCCTTACTGGGTCAAGAAGAGCAAAAAGACAAGTCAGTTATCGTGGCAGGGGAATGAGCAGCCAGGACCGGACCAAGCACAAGAAATAAAATCGCGGCGAGAAGGTCCTTACTCAGATATTGGCATTTCAAGGAGAAAACTCTGGTTGCTCAACCCGGCCGGTGATGTCACGTGCAAGCATCACGACCGTGGAAAGCATTGCAGAAATCTGGATTGCAGATTGCATCATCACTGAATGAATCAGGCAGATAACGAGGCTGCTGCGCTCTGGAAACCTTCTGTTTACACCCAGCTCGCTCGGTATCCAAGCAAACAGCTTGACAGGAAAGGAAATACAGAAAAAACGAATAACTTCTGGGCGCTATTTCTGGTTCTGTACCAGCTTGCTCGGTGACCTTGAACAGGATGCTTCCCCTTCCCCACACTTCAATTTTCCCACTCCTAAAAAAGCCACAATACACCCCTAGGTCAGGTATTTTTCAAGCACTGGTCTCAGAGGGCTGTCAAAGTCTGAATGCATTTGAGAAAGACAAGTAGTAATATTTCAAGCCTCGAGGGCTGATAAAAACTTCAATTGTCACCGTTTCATTCATAACCCACGTTGCCTTCATGTAAATAGCCTTGCCTTTGTTAAACCCTCCTGCCTCAACCCGCTCCAAAACGCTGGGAAAACAGAGATAAGAGGAACATTTCAAAATATTTTTCACATTTGAGTTTGCAGGGAGAAGGGGGAGAAAAGGAGGGGGCAGCAGGAGGATTTCACGCAGTTTTCTCCTCGCCTTCGAGTGCCGAGAAGGGAAAGCAGCAGCATCCTCTGTAGCGGTTCCCAAGCTCCTGAAAAGAGCCCGGGGAAGGAGCGGGGGGTGATGGAAGAGCCCCCCAGCATGGGAAGGGTGCCCCGGGGTGCTGCGTCCATGCTGCAACCCACGGGCTCTGCCATCCAGGACATGAGGAGGAACTGCAAGTATTTTTCCACAGAATGTTTTAATATAAACTATCAGCTCCTGAACACTCAAACAAAAAAATGTTTCGGAGCTAAACACCGAGACCTCAAACGTCTTAATAACTGCTGCTGATTAGAGCCAGAGCAGGGAGCGTGCCCCGGGAAAATATTTGGTTTATTTTTCTCCGGTGCTCTGGTCCTCGCTCCGCAGGACGTGGAAGCACGTGGACGGCTGGGCACCAGCGGCCAGCCCCGGCGGCTCCCAAACTTCAAATAAAAGAGGATTTAAGTCCTTGCCTTCCTCAGGCCCAGGCTCACCTCTGCAGACCCAGTTGGTGTTTTTATACTAGAAGAAAAAGTCACCGTTTGAAGTGAATGTAACATCCCCCCTCCCCTTATTTTTAAGAGCAGCCTTACAGAAATCGGGGTGGGACTCTCGTGGGGTATTGAGGTCTTGTATTGACACCTCTTTACTTTTTAAGGTAAAAATATAAAACATATTAGCTACCCTACACCAGCAACCAGTGAATGCCTTTTTTCAACCCAGACTAATCGCACAATCATACCACTATTGCTTCAAAACGCTGAAACTGTCACTGTCTCAGTGCATCACTGGCTCATTTGAAGACAAATCATGAACCATTTTATTTAATTTGCTTTTCAAAGCTTACTTAGGCATCCTTTGATCTTATTTAAACTTTTAAAATTCCTTTATTACATCCTTTTTTTCTCGCACAACTTTTGAAGTAGAATATCATATTGGGACATAAACGAGGGAAAGGAAAATGTCTTCGATGAGTGTTCTGATGTTGTTTTCAGAACAGTCAATTATTTTACCTCTGGGACAAACTTTCTCACAACTACGTATATTTAAGCTTCCCAGTAAACACTGGTGGGTGTTATTACCTCTATTGGGTAACTAATTTCCTCCATTTGCTGTTTGTAAATGGGCTTAACAACATCTCCTCGAAGGGGATTTAAACGTGGAGCATAAAAATCCGCCAGGAAAAGGGCTGCCTTGAAGCACAGGACTCAAGGGTCAATCAGATTTTTGAGGACTGAAGGATGTACGTCACGGATTTCATTTCAAATTTAGATAGAAAGGTGGGAAAAGTTTCTTTTTCCAGGTGAACTTGCTATAATTACGCTTGCCTGTTCTTCTAACAGGAAACAAATGCCAACTGCATGAGCTCTCCAGCTAAAAGGAGGTATCCGGAACGTTCAATCATCACCTGCCCTCGTTATCGGACACATCCCAGAGCGTGAACTGAACAGAAAAAGCTCCAACACCCACAGCCATGGGGACACACGGTGACATCGAGATACGCAGCTAAAAAGGGTGGATGCACCAGAATGGCAGGAAACCTCGAGTCGGATGCGATTGCTAACGGCATTTTCTAGGAAACGTCACCCGAAATTAATGCAGCAGGTAGTCTGTGGATATCTGGAATATGACCAGGAGTTCAGGAGAGCCCGCAGCCAGGGTCAGCGCTCAGCTGTGCACAGTCTGGGCTCCAAGTTTTCTTTCTGTTGGAGCGGATCTCGGGCTGACTGGGGGGTAAAACAACCAGGGAAGCACACACAGGCACGCTTCCGGATGCAATTCTGGATACAGCTATGGATTTTTTATAGAAATCTCCTGATATCTGGTGTTTTACTGAAAATCATAGACAGGTTGTAGTTCAACTAAAAAAAAAAATAATTTCTAATCCAAAACATTGACCTGCTAGGATCAAAATTCAAACCCAGGTTTTTGCTTTTATTTTTTTTCTTTTTGCTTCGTTTTGTGCATTTTTTGCATACTTTGAAAGGAAAGCTTACATTTAAAAATAGTTATTTGGTTTCTGGAACTTTTATTCAGGTTTAGTTGGCTTGGAGCTTAGATAAATAGGAAAACCAGAGCAGCAATAACTGAATTCAGAAGAAATATTTAACCATCACGTTCTACAGGGGCTCTGAACGGTATTTTCTCCCCTGACTATAGAAAAAGGAATTAAGGACTTTTACATTGCACAGGTTCACTACCGAGAATCCTCAACGCTCTCAAAAGTGACTGAAAATAATAAAAGGAATGCAGGGAACAGCAGATTTTTACTTTCTTTTCTAGCAGATGCACACTATTCATCAACTTCATCCACCACACTCTATGCCACATTTATTTTACTAAAGAAAACGTTCTTAAATATTTTCCATTTCATTCAACATTTTTGGCTTAGTCTCTATTTAATAATCTGCCCTGAAAAGGCATTAGTTGGGTTTTAACCAGAGCAGAGAAAGGAAGTGTTTTGTTCTTTGGAAAAAGACTTTTTTATTTGCTGGGAATGAAAATGCGATCGAGTGAACGATACCATCTGAGAGCAGAACGACGGCAAATACTTGTGTCAAACCCAGCTTGCTCCCGGCCTCCGCACGCATCCTTCATCCCCACTGCGCATGTCTCCAAAGCACAATATCTCCAAGAAATAACAGGCGTTCCCCTGAAATTCCAATCAGGAAAATATTAATTTTTTTTTTCCATTGCCCATAAATCTCAGAAGCTGGCGGAGAACATGAGCAGGCGCTTGCAGCCTGCCAGGACACGGCTCTGAACCCAGCCCAAGGGCCAAACATGCCCCCATCTTTTCACCCTCTTTAGAAAAACATTATTCCATCTGTGAAAACAAAAGAAACTTCATTTTCAGATGGCTGGGCTAAAGAGAACCCGCTTTACCAGCATCCCTGTTCGAGGAGTTATCTTCTCCTTCAGACCACACATGGGATGCTCGGAGAACAAAGCTCCCAACTCGGCTGTTAGCAACGGGTGCAGCTCAAAGCATCAGGAAGACTGGTTGCTTAGAACCTGAATTTAATCCTTGTCCAAAATCATAGAATCACCCTAGAACCACAGAACGGTTTGGGCTGGAAGGGACCTCAAAGATCTTTGAGTTCCAACCCACTGCAGGGACACCTTCCACTAAATCAGGTTGCTCAAAGCCTCATCCAACCTAATATCTCATCTAAATCTCCCCTCTTCCAGCTTAAAACTGTTACCCCTCGTCCTATCCTACCAAAATGTTGTATCAACAATACTAGCTTGACTCAGGAGAGCTGCAGATTTCCTGGGTTTTTCTGCTCTAAAAGCCCTGGAAGAAGAACCTGCTCTTCTGGCTTTCAGAGGCAGCCAGGAAACGCCAGAGCAGGTTAAGTCCAGACAGAGTCTTGGCTCATCAAAACCTTGGTCTCCAAAATCCCTCATCCCACGCCGAGGACAGCCCGTAACACCTGCAGCCTGGGATACTGCGGGATGGTGCCCGGCGTCCCCGTTCACAGCAACGAGCACTCACGCACCGTTCACATCCCGAGGGCTGGAGCAGCATCGAGCTTTCACAACCAGCCCCTCCTAAACCAGCATCCCCAGATGGGGGAGAGGTTCGGGCCATCTCCGTCCTCTGAGCAGCGGGAACGTGCCTTCATCCCCGTCACAGCTGAAAGCGAGCTCTTCCAGACTGACAGGAGCTGCACTTGAGCCGGCTCATCTAAAGAGTGTCCTGAACCGCGTGTCGTAACCTTCAGCCTTTTAACAACTGGTGGTAAGCGGAGGGGATGGAAGGGGGAAGCAAACATGACAAGGAACTTGATAATAAGCTGATTCTGGAGAGGCTGCTTATTACATTGCTTCAAAATGTTATAAACAGAGGAGGCACCAGAGCTTTCCACTGATTAGGTTAAATTAATTTAAACCAGAAGCAAACGCTGCTTGTCTAAGAGCTCTAGTTACCTGGAAACACAGATAAACCCCAAACACGCGTTTCAAGGGCAGCAGGCAGTAGAGCTGGTTTGGGTTTTTGTTTTTTGTTTCTTTTTTAGAAACTTGGTCCTCATGGAAAAATACAAATTTGGAAATGGCTTTTATTAGCAATAGTTAATAATATACCACAATACAAATATACACTCAGTCTTTAATTAGATTTCAAGGAATCAAGTCAAGTAACAGATAAACACACACACACATAATTGTTGTGTAACAGCAGGTCACTCATCTCTGCTGTTTCTTTAACAGTAACTTTCAGAGAGGAAGAAGAGAGCAAGGAACGCACTGGCCGTATAATTTGGAGTTTCCTTAAGAGCCAGCTGAGACTGAAGAGCAGAAGCCGTGATGGTTTAAAGCTTCTGCCAGCAGCCTGTGGACAAATCCCACGTGCACGGATCTCGGACCTGAACACGGGCAAAGAAACCTCGTGAACCTCCCTCCCATAGAAAAACCTGTCCCATTTTTCTTTCTGGGTTAATAATATGAACACTCTCTGAGTGTCAAAAGCCAGGAAAGGAGTCCTTCAGATCTGAATGGTCCCTTGTGGAGCTCAGAAGTGCGGGGGCCAGCACTCAGCCTGCTTACTGCCACGCTGCTTTTCCACAGACTCACCTGCACGAGTCCCAGCTGTTTGCTCTTAAGTCCAACAGCTTCCAGATTTTTAGCCTAGCACAACCCTGTCAGCAAGTGCTTGAAAGTCCTTGTTTCTTTGCTGTTAACTAGCTCGTTCTTGACTTCCGAAGTTTTGCTACAATGATGGCAAATAATGCTGCTGAAGAACAGACTTTTTGGTATCGGCTGAGCAGTAAGGAAGCTTTCAGATCTGGAAGGAGGAATGAGAGTCACACACTTTCATTGTACTCCATGTCCAGGCCTTTCGGATACCAGCTGCAACATACACATTGGTGCTATCTGGCGAAAACAAGCACGAGGTCTGGGCTCAAATTAATAATTTTCCCCTATTTTTAATCTGTGCAGTGGAGGGTTTCCCAGGGCTGTGACTCAACAGAGAAAATCCAGTGTGTCAAACACAAAAGCATTTCAAAGGTTCCTTTCTAGGACAAATCTTTAAAAGTTTCCATCGTCAACCAAAGCAGAACTTTACCCCTGCAGCCTGTAGCTCTGCTTCCGCATGCTCCCAGGACGACCCCAGGTACCTGGATACAGCTAATCCTCCCCGACGGGACTGGGCTCCTCTTGGAAGAAGAAACTGCAAACCTTGGTTCTCGACTGTGCTTTTGCGAGACCTGCTTTCATAGCTTGTCCTATGGCAGAAAACTACGAAATATGTCACTTAAATTAATTCCAATTTAAACCTGTATGTTCATCAGTCCTCACTGTTTACCTGTTTAGACAATCCTTTCAGCAGGCTTAAGACTAGGCAGCTTTTTGACAATTTAAGCGTGAAGTAGGAGATTTGCTGCAGCATTTCATGTAGATGCGGGGCGGCAGCAGCAGCCGTTTCCATCGTGCCTACCCGGTGAACAGCAAATTCAGAAGAAATCGCTGCCAACACGGCCAGTATATTGTTATTTATTTATACAGCACCATTCACAAGCATTGTGGTACTTAATAAGTTAAGCAGAACAAGCCACAAACATAAACTGTGGCTGTTCACAGAAGAGACGATTTCATCTCAGATTTTACAGCAGCAACGGAGTCAGTGCGCCAGAGGTCTCCGGGAAAAATTCCACCATGGGAATGGAACACGGCACGAGGGGATAAACAAGTGGTCACGAGCGTTAGCGTCGCTGTGGGCTTGTACCGGGTAGTTTCAGAAGTCAGAAAGGAAAGTTGGAGCAAAAAGGGAAAAAAGGAGTGGTCACTCTTTCCTCTGAAAGACAAGCAGTGCCCAGGTGGGCGTGAGGAGGAAGAAGAGGAGGAGGAAGGCTTGTCTGCTTTCTCCTGACACTAAGGACAGGTTTCTTTGTCTCTCTCAAATACCTGCATGAGCTCTGACCCCATCATCCTTCCGTCTGCACACGAGATGCTCTTCCAGGCTCGGCTAAGTCAGCATGCTCCTGAGCACTGCCCTGACCAGGGACTGGTGGAACTGGGGAGGAACCACCACAGAGGTCTAGGCTCCGCTCCCGCACTCCCCAGAAAATGGGGTCTCACCCTTTACGTGACGGTGCCACACCAAAACATCCCCTCATGGGGACACGCCAACTTTTCTCACAAGAGTTTGGGATTTGCACGGTGGTGATTCTGCTTCTACACGTGCAGTAAAACCGCCCCAAGTTCAAAATCCGCATCGCCCACGTGCATTTGCAAGTGTGCTCGTCAGACGCACAGGCTGACACAGGGGGTCCCAAAACTAAACTCACAGTTTCAACTGTTCCACCGCAGTATTCGATGCACTTTTCAAGTACCAGAACAGAAGCAACTGCTTTCCTGACCTCAGTGAAGAGGGGGAATGAGCTGAATGAGCTGGGGTTTTTTCCCAGGGAAATTTAAGGCTCATACAGCTACTGGTCACTGGTACTGCAGAGTCCAGGACTAAACCCCCAACAGAAAACACAAACTAGAGACATGCAATTCTTCCTGGAAAGGCAAAGAAATGAGAAGGCTGCTTTAGATGCCCTAGAAACGCAGTTTGGGAAAATGTATTTGAATATTCTGCACTTGGAGAAAGGCACGGCTGTATTTCTGGTGAGGACAGCGACAGGACAGAGCAGATTCTGGATGAATGGGAGAGGATAAAGGCTCGCAACAACTGCACGCTGCTCTGACAGTCTGCACTCTCCCAAAGAAAGAGAATTGACTGTTACTGAACGAGAATCACCAGAGTTGTAGCTTTTATCCAGGCGACAAATTCCTGGGGGCAGTATTTTTGGCCTGGAGACACGAGTGGATGGCTTTCCGACAGACAGCCCATGAAACTTTCTGTCTGCAGTCTGGCCAGAGAGGGGTTCAGATAACACCCAGAAACCGCTCGACTTTATCCATCCACTAAGCACAGCAAAGCCGCTGTTTTAAAAGCTCACCCTCCAGCGCTGTGCCGACGGATCAGGATTGTGCTCAGAGTCTTATCAAGCTGAGCGGGAAGATTTAAGTCCTCCTGAATCACAAACTAAGGGTGGGGACGGTTGTGGGGAGGAAGTTGTCTTCAGCCTTAATTCTGAGACTGCTTCGAGGGGTGACAGGGGCAGGGGGGACCCCCCGAGCCCCGCACAGTGCAGCCGACGAGCCCCGAGCTCCATCCAGGCGGAGGAAGAGGCCGATGCTGGGGGAGGATGCGGGGCCCACGCTGTTTTGGGGAGCAACAGCGGTTGCCACGGGCAACGCGGTCCACTCCCGTGTCCAGGGCGCGTTGCTACGCGACGCGGGGAGCGCTTCCCAAACCAAACATCCCCATCCCCATCCCCGCCCTCCCCGCCGCGAACGCACACTAAATATGTCAGCGGGTATTTTCAGAAGCCCGGGAGGACTGACAAATAATTTCTTTGCTATAGTAACAGAAAGGGAGGGGGGAGGACTGTGGGGTTTGGTGCTTTTTGTTTTGGTTTTATTTTATTTAATTGTTCTTTCAGAATAAACTGATTAACAGGCTGGATAGTGTTCTTCACAGCAGATGCCCAGGAAAGGAAGCTTTGGGTTGTTTGGATTTTTTTTTTTTTTTTGGGGGGGGGGGTTAGATTTTGTTTTTAAAATACTATAAAGGAGTTAATCTCTTTTGGAGACGGTAGTAACCAGTCCTTACACGAACCCCCGTGGCCCCTGTTCCCCCCACACAGGCAGCAGCAGAGCGGCAGCACAGCCCGCCCAGAGCTCCCCGCAAACACCCCAAGCCCTCAGCAAGTACTTTTATTTTTTTTTTCCTTCACCTATTTGAAAATTCCTAGAAGTTTCCCAGCAGAATTTAGATCCCTTTAAAGCAGGATTTAGCTTAATTAAAACAGGTTTGCTTTTCTCAGTGGTATCTAGGAGGCTGGGGAAAGGGAGGCTGGCCGGGAAATGAGCTTTCGGGAGAGGGTGCGTGTGGTTTTTGGGTGTCCTCTGATTTGATAAAGAGGAGAAACTCACCAGAAAGATGTTTTCATCTAGTTCCATGAACATGGGAAACTAATTTAAATTCTCTACTTTGTTGTGGTTTTTTTTTTACATTAAAATTTGAGGCAAGTAATCATAAGCAAAAATTTATAAACACTCAGAGAGGATTTTAAGGGAGAGCTTGCACTCTGTGGAAATAAACAGAGAGAAGCTTTTGTTGGGCTGGTGCAAACAGGTCATTGTCCTGGGCACAGCAGCTCCATCTAAAACACAAAAGTTCTGCTGTGCTTTCTAATCATCATTAAGGCCACATGCTGCTGTCACAGGCTCCCAAATTCAATAGGAGCAGAATCTGGGCAGAATTTGTCCCTTCTTCAGTTTTTAAATCTGAGCTTAGGCATTGGCACCAGTTCAACTTCACAGTGATTAAAGCTTATCAGTGAAGGTGCTGATTTCCAAGTGTTGGGTGCTTTTAGTGCTTCCTTTGGCTTTTCTCTGGTATTTATCTACTAATGGCCCAGCCCTCCAGGGCACTGCAAGAGAAGAAGTGAGGCAGATGTCATGAAAAGCAGAAATCACTCACCCACTGGATTAAAAAAAAAAAAAAAGTCATAATGCACTTTTTAAGTAAGGTCTTTCAAAAACTCTGTTCTTTGTTTAAGGATTTTTTAAAATCAAACTATTGCTGACTTCAGCCCCCAAACTACTCCTCAGTCTTCTAGGATTTGATTGCATTTATCTCCTTCTCAGGGGGACTCGCATGCCTCTCACATGAAAAAGACCCAGGAGCATTTTGAAGGAGGCAGCTGAGCTTTTTCTTGTGATGTTCAGAGCAGCATTGAAGAGAGAGCAGACACTCATGCAAGACAGCAAAGAGTTTGCCATAGCTTGGCAATTTAAAAAATGACAACTGAAAATGAAGAAAAGTTGTAACTTGAAGAATCTCCCCAGCAAAGGGATAAAATATGCACCATTCGCAGCTCTTTGAGGTAGCATTTGAGCTCCTTACAGAAGAAAAGGAAACTCAAGCTCCTTTAGCTGACAGTATCCCTGCAGATCCCACCTGTGGCCTTGCGGTAACTTCAGCATTGAGATCTCCAAGCTGTGCGAGATGTGGTGAAAAATGCTTTAACATCACAACATTTGGCCAAGTAAAAGGATTTCAAAAGAGGATTCTGGCGAAGAGGAACATCTCTTGCCATGACAGCAGAAGCAGCATAGATGAATGTGACAAACCTTGGTCTCACTCCAACGCCAGCCTGCCAAAGCTGAGACCCCCTCACTCCTTGGTCCTTCCACCAAAATGACTCTAGTGATATCTTCGGTGACATTGACCCAAGACCTATCAGCTCAGAGTGGAAAAGAAGCTAGCTGCCCCAAAAGAGCCACTATTCTTATTCCTTATTAAGATGGGCAAATTAAGTCCAAGATTCTTCTCATTCCATTCCTTTCTGCTAAGTACCCTCATTCCTGCTTTAATATGCTAAAAAGTTACCGCTGGGGTGAGGAAAACACATGAAAATGGAGAGCTGACACCTCCCATCTCAAGGGTGGATGTTAGTGGGGGGTTTGAGGGTTTTGGGCTGCAGCCCTGTTACTCCCAGAGTTATGCTTGACAAGAAAAAGGTTTTCCAGCTTTCACTGAAAAAATAAAAAAGAAAAACCAATTTCAGAAAGTCCCTATTTAAACAGTCAGCTTTCCTTATTTTGATCTCCTAGTGGTTTTTAATCCAACCTCATACTTTGGGGAATTTCTGGCCTCATGGGGGAGAGGGGAGTTGATTTGCCATCATATAGCAGCCAAACCCCCCATTTTGGAGGTTTATTTTTTTTCAAAGTATCTTTCTACTTTTGCTTTCCAGAAAATGAAATGCACATCCACTCCTTGCAAGAAGGAAAGCAATGTCAGAAGTGTTAAGTGGGACTGCAGGAGCTATTTCCAGTCTATACAGCGTTTGCTGTATATTGAAGAGAGGGGGAAATGCTAATGATCTC
>WKFP01014210.1:9820-24695 GCA_011057875.1 Pterocles orientalis | reverse complement strand
AGGAGCATTTTGAAGGAGGCAGCTGAGCTTTTTCTTGTGATGTTCAGAGCAGCATTGAAGAGAGAGCAGACACTCATGCAAGACAGCAAAGAGTTTGCCATAGCTTGGCAATTTAAAAAATGACAAGTGAAAATGAAGAAAAGTTGTAACTTGAAGAATCTCCCCAGCAAAGGGATAAAATATGCACCATTCGCAGCTCTTTGAGGTAGCATTTGAGCTCCTTACAGAAGAAAAGGAAACTCAAGCTCCTTTGGCTGACAGTATCCCTGCAGATCCCACCTGTGGCCTTACGGTAACTTCAGCATTGAGATCTCCAAGCTGTGCGAGATGTGGTGAAAAATGTTTTAACATCACAACATTTGGCCAAGTAAAAGGATTTCAAAAGAGGATTCTGGCGAAGAGGAACATCTCTTGCCATGACAGCAGAAGCAGCATAGATGAATGTGACAAACCTCTCGCTAACTTTGGTCTCACTCCAACGCCAGCCTGCCAAAGCTGAGACCCTCTCACTCCTTGGTCCTTCCACCAAAATGACTCTAGTGGTATCTTCGGTGACATTGACCCAAGACCTATCAGCTCAGAGTGGAAAAGAAGCTAGCTGCCCCGAAAGAGCCACTATTCTTATTCCTTATTAAGATGGGCAAATTAAGTCCAAGATTCTTCTCATTCCATTCCTTTCTGCTAAGTACCCTCATTCCTGCTTTAATATGCTAAAAAGTTACCGCTGGGGTGAGGAAAACACATGAAAATGGAGAGCTGACACCTCCCATCTCAAGGGTGGATGTTAGTGGGGGGTTTGAGGGTTTTGGGCTGCAGCCCTGTTACTCCCACAGAGTTATGCTTGACAAGAAAAAGGGTTTCCAGCTTTCCAGCTTTTACTGAAAAAAATAAAAAAGAAAAACCAATTTCAGAAAGTCCCTATTTAAACAGTCAGCTTTCCTTATTTTGATCTCCTAGTGGTTTTTAATCCAACCTCATACTTTGGGGAATTTCTGGCCTCATGGGGGAGAGGGGAGTTGATTTGCAATCATATAGCAGCCAAACCCCCCATTTTGGAGGTTTATTTTTTTCAAAGTATCTTTCTACTTTTGCTTTCCAGAAAATGAAATGCACATCCACTCCTTGCAAGAAGGAAAGCAATGTCAGAAGTGTTAAGTGGGACTGCAGGAGCTATTTCCAGTCTATACAGCGTTTGCTGTATATTGATGAGAGGGGGAAATGCTAATGATCTCCAGACTGCTAGAGATACAGTCCTAAACAGAAAGAAAAAGTCTTTTTGAGAGATTTTTTTTCTTTTTTTTTTTTTTTGCCCATTCCATCTCCAGAAACCATAGAAAACTAACACCTCCCTTTGGCTAAAGCTTTCCAAGTTACACTTGAAAAACTGAAAAGGAAAAACAGATGGGGGTGGGGGAGTGGATCGAGATGATCCGACAGAGCTAAAATATCCATTAGTGGTAAATTCCACCATCTCCTCTCCCTCCCAAAAAAACGGCCTGCACGGGTCAGATTCCACCCGCAAACCCAGAAACCAGCTCCAACCACGTTCGCTCAGACAGCTCTTTTTATTCTCTTGCTTGTCTCACCGGCTGCTAGGCAACCTGAGCAGCATTGCCGCTCGTGTGCATTAAGTATTAACTATTATTTCATTCCTTCCTCCCTTTCTACAAAAAGGCAGCAACCTCAGTTCAGAGCAGCCAGTTCTTTTTCCAGAAGGAAACGCTGGCTCAACTAAACTGGAAACAGAGTTCAAGCCGTGTAAGGGTTGGATATACACAGATTAGATACAGGATGCTCTCAAGGATCCATAGACTTCCCGCACCCAGCATTAGCCACCTACCCCAAGCACCCTCGTGAGAGGCTGAAGTCCTAATTTTTGGTGTAGCAGGAGATGCAGCTACTCTGAGACAACTTCTAGAGGTAACCGTCCCTGCTGCCTAAGCAGAGAGTCTAAAATGCTGATTTAAGTTTAACGCCCTGAGAAAAGCGACGCAAACATCCCCACCGCTCCGGCTGCATCCCGCCTGTGAGTGGGGAGAGGCATCCCTTCGGCAGCTGGAGCTCTCCCGGGATAATTAAGCCCCAATTTTGCCAAGATGGGTCACAAAGCTGTAAAGCAGAGGAGACGGACAGCAGAAAGGATGCTCTTGCCCTGCCCAAGTGTTAAACTAAGGTAGAATCTGAGAAAATACACAGTGTGAAAGTTTTCTGCTCCTCTCTCTCTGGGTGAACCAGTTCTGCAAGTAGCATCCCCATTTTTGACAAAGGCAATCCTTCCAGCAACTTCAGCAGACTTTTTGCCTGAAGAAACAAAAAAAAATCAAAACTGGGACAGGATAAGAGAAAGCAGCAATCACCAGTGTTTAGAAATGTCACAGATCCTTCAGCTCAGCAAAGAAATTCAGTGACGTGTTGAGAGCCTGGTCCCAACTTTTGGTGACACTCCTGTATCCAAAATAATTACGAGAAGAATGCTTTCCAGTAGAGGAGGAAGGTGCTGCGAAGGAAAATAAGGCCTCAGGACAACAGATTTTTCACCTGCAGGAAGACTCCAAAGGCAGGAGAAGGAAGCGCCTGCTCACGGCTGCCCTGGGAGGAAAGGCTGCTGACAGGCAGAGCCCAGCTCTCATCCAGCCCAGTGACATTTCTGAGTAATTACAAAACCTTAAGATCCATTATAATGTTAATTTGCTGGCTAGTTGTTGTGGAGAAGCGTAATTAGATGTTGTGTAGCTAAGATGCAGACTGGAAGGAATGCTGAGAATGCCTCCACTTGCAAACTGAGCAACAGCAAAAAGACCAGGAGCTGGAGCAGAGAGGAGCATCCCCACACCTCCAGAGCCTGGGCAGGAGTCCAGCTCCAGAGCAGCTCCTGATAGCAGCAGCTCCCGATAGCAGACCCTTTCTTCAGCCGCAGAAGGTCCCACTGCAGTCAAAACACAAGCTGCCAAGCAAGGACGGATGCTTTACATCTTTACACGCTCCTCCTCTACGTGGGCATCGCATCAGGGACGAGAAGGGTACCACTGGGTCACACTTCACACTTCCAAAGAAATTAGTATTTGCCTCAACTGAGAGCATCCTGTTGGCTTATGTCACCACCTTAATTCAAGGCTTCAGGCCAGACGTTCTCTCTAATGCAGGCCAGCCAGAAAATATTTGGTTTTCAAATTATGAGACATTTCCTGGGTTGGGGCTGCACTCCTAAGCAACAATGGTGGGCTACAGCTGAGCATGACAAAAGCTCTTCAAACTAAAACAAATCTCTTTATACACAATGACTCTGCCCATTTCACAATTAAGAGAAGCAATAATTGTGGAGGTTTGTTTGGTTGTGGCTTTTTTTTGGTTTTTGTTTTTAACACTAATGTCACAGCACATTTGGAACCAGAATCAGCCATAATTTCATTTCTGATCCATAAGTATTAAAAGGACTGCCAGATTTGATAGAAATTCCCCTCACAAAATAAATTGATTAAATGAAAACCAAATTGGAGTCCCTAAAGCTTTGTAACTTCATGCAGCAGTTTTCTAATTTGCAGGTGGAAATACACAAGAGCATTCATTTGCAGCCTAACACAAGTACCTAGTTACTCTGCAAAATAATATTTTTAAGCTATCAATAGTATATAAATTATTCAGGGATGGAAAAAACAAATCCATCTCCTCTAGAAAGGAAAGGCACGAGCAGCTGAGAACAGAGTAACTACCTTCCTAAGGCCAAATCATCAGAGAAGCAAACACCAGTAGAAAAGTGCAGCATCACCAGCAGAGAGAAAAGTTTCATAGGAAAACTTGGATACAAAAAGTATTTTGTAACAGAGCACATCTTATACGATACAGCATTTTAAAAAGGAGCAGCAAAGGCCAAGTGAGAAGCAATACCCTCAGCATCACCATTTCCCCCTGGGTGGTTGCACAGGACGGTGCACTGGCCTGATAAAGCGAGTGGCCGCGAGGCTCGGCAGCTGGGACACCGGCTTATTCCTTTTTTCAGAGAGATTTCAAATGGCAAGAGCCTGTTCCGTCAGGCAGAGTTTAAATGATGAGCGATCCCCCCCAGGTGGGCCGGAAGGTCTCTCCTGTGCCACCCCATCCCTGAACCAGCACACACCGCGCTCTCATGCTCGCGTCACGGTGACAACCGGCACACTCCTGCTCCCTGGTCAGTCAGAGCTGCACAGATTTTAATTCTTAAACCATGAGATGGTGGGGAGTGGGGAGTGGAAATCGGGTCTCTTCTGCCAGGTTCCTGGAGGAAGGTGGAACTCCCCCGGTGCCCAGATGTTTGCAAATTCACACCAAGAGCCTCATTAACAGGGCAAGGATTACCAAAACTTGTTATTGTTATGAGCAAGGTCAGCCTCCCTCACAGCCACAGCACAGCTGACTTAAGAGACTTTTGTATCACAGCTGCAAAAACCAGGAGGAGGTATTTTCTTTCTGGAGGAACCAAGGATGTTGTCTGAGCTGCAGCACCTGGAAACCCGTGCCTACAGGAGCACCAGTTGGATCCCAAACTTTTAAACATCCTCCGGAAGCATCGACCCATTCTGGTTTTTGCAAAACTCACAGTGCAAGAAACACTGAATCGCTCTGAACCGTCAGCAGCAACTTTTCCCCTTTACTCTGCTGCAAAGAACAATGAAGATTCGTCATTATATGAAGCAGGGGAGATCAGTCAGACATTAAGAGCCAAGACTCTGCTCCTCTGTGTGGGCTGCGAAGCTTTCAATGGATGTTTCCCTAAGAGAGATTGCACAGGTGGCTTGATTAAATCACCTCAAACGATTCTCCTGTCTGAGCTGCACAGCTTGGAAAGCATCAGAGGAATCAGTCAGCATTCGTCCTTTCCTGTGGTATTGGGGAATCACTTCTTCTTTTTAAATTATGAATTGTTTAGCTATCAACCCAGTACTGCTCGCTGTTCATTTTCCTTTCGTTGACTGAATTGCAAAAACCTGTCTTTAAAAGGAAAGCCAGAAGACACATGCTAACACTGATCTCCCCATTCCATAGGGTAAATCTCCTATTTGCAGCATTCTTCCCCAAAAATACAAACAAGGGGGGGAAAATAAATTTTAAAAAAAGACATTTATGAAGCAGAGAGAGGACAGGCTGAGGAGCAGTAATTATGGATGGGGTTTGGCACTGTCAAATGAAACATCAGTTTATTCTGTTACTTGGAAGTATTGAGACTGGGGTTTCTACAACATCCACACTCGACCCTTTCCTTCTCCCAGACTCAGAGGTCTCTCATGGGCTGATGATCTGTAGGTATTTATGAGCCAAACGTGCTTCAAACAGCTCAAAGCATTTTAGAAAAACCTTCCAACACCTCCGGAGAGCCTCGGTTCAGCAGGTAGCCAGTAAAGACCACTGCACCGCCAATTTTAAAAGCAGCATGATTTATTCTCTTAAAAAACAGTTAACCTTTATTTACCGAGAAGAATTTGGATGGGGAATAGAGGGAAGAGTTTCTTCAGTGCAGCCAGATGGAATTCCAAATCCAGACAGTTTAGTCAGGGAGCTAAGGGGAAGATGTCAAAACATGCTTTCCATTAACGTAACAGCAGAAAACACAACTCGTTTAAAATACTATATACAAACAATTACTGTTCTGCTAGCAGAGCCTTTGCCAACACGAGGGATTTTACAACCATAGTTAGTTTAAACCAACAGCAAGGGAGTTGTAAGTCAGCAATATGGTATTTTCTTAAATATTTGCTTGGGATGCTACTTGACATCAGACTTCAGTCAAAATAAACTTTAGCAAATGATACGTTAAATGATCCCATCTGCCTGTTTCAAAGACACAAAAGTAGATTTTGAATTTCCAGTTCAATCTTCCAGAACAGAAGGGTCAGCTTCTGTTCTTTAGGATGTTGTAAATCAAAAGTGAATGGGATTAGTTCAATGGTATAGGTCAGACGAGTACATGCGATCAAGACATTAACAGCAGGTTTTGAAAATCAAGTAGGACATTAATTTTCTTACTGGAGAAGTTCTACTTTCTGGAGATGGAGGAAAAAAAAGAAAACACCATCATCTCCTCTGCACCTGCACTTAACATTGCTCAGGCAAAAAGCACTCCAGGAGAAATAACGCACATTGTTCAGCTGAGCATTCACATCAGATTATTTTTTTTTCTCCCACAATCACTACATGCCAAAAAAGTCAGCTAGCTCACCCGCCAACACTGACATGGAGCTACAGAGATCTTTCAAAGATACAAGTCAAGATACGGGCTCAAAGAAGTCCTACAAGCCGTTTATTTCACAAGAGACGTCATTGTCTGTAGGAAGAGGCAGTTACAGCAATAAAGCCATTTGCAAAGAGGAAAAAAAAAAATTATTTGTGCTTTGATCTCCAGTTCCACGAGTGTGTGCACCCGAGTGTCCAAGGGAGAACACTGCCTCTGCAGTGGGAAATCACCCGCTGGTGTTACAAATGCATAAAATGGCATCAGTACAGGGATTAGTTTACACTCTAAACCAGCTTTTCAGCACACTATCGCCCCAAAGGAGCAGCGCAGTCAACCCGCTGTACCCAGCTGAGGAAGATTTCTGGGGGGCAGAGATGGGGGCAGAGCTTCATAATGAAAATCCTCTGTTACCACACTATAGGAACACATCAGTGCCAACCTTTGCTGATCTGGGGGAAAATCACGCTTCCAGGAAACAGCCAGTAGCTCAACTCTTAACTTTCTGATGCAAGAAAATTAGTAAAGTTTTCATAAACCTGATATAGAAAAAAGGTATAAAAACTATCGCACAGAGGCTGCAGGCTGTCAGTTCTTACCAGCTTTCAGCTCACTATAAGCCAGGAGTGTAAAGTAGAAATAGATCCATGGACAATTTCCTTTTCTCCAGCAGAAATATTGCATCATGTTCTGGCTAATCACGTAATTCAAGCCCCATATATAAAGAAAACAGTTAGAAATTCACTGTGGAACATTCTGTTGTCCGATATCACTATATAAATTCTACCAAGTAGCTGCCAAAATGAAAGCTATCACAAAAATTCCTTCATGATAGACTAACAAGAGTCTCATCACCAAAGTATTAAGTAATTCTTTAGGGAACATGAATAAGAATTGTAATGATGTATTAATTTAGTTATTTGGTGGCATTTAAGAAAAAAAGCTTGAGTTTTAAGGACATGAGGTTAGAATACAGCTGGAAAAATTCAATTCACGCCATAAATCGTCTCTTGAAATGCCCAAAGAGAGGGAGTGGCACTGAAGCTATCCTGTACGTCTCATTGGGTGCTGCAAACAGAGCAACGTGGAACAACAGAATTTTAGCTCATCTATAGTTCATGCTCCCAAATATTTTTGTTCCAAAATCCACTTTTTGAGAGCACTGTACGTGTGCGGTCACTTGGAGTGTCAAACAGCCTGATGAACGACACTGGAGTCACTTCAGCAAGAAATCCCTCCACCACTGCTTTCCCCAGAAGTATTTCTCTAATTAAACAATTTCTCCAGGGGTTGGTGGGTTCATTCGTCCTCTGAGCATGGTCTCCGCATCTTCACCAGCTAGCACCCTGCTAGATCGCCAGCCCTCTGCAGAAGGGAGAGCAAGCTGGGGGAGGAAAATCCTCCGAGGAGCTGGAGCAAAAGAAGCCAGCAACTTCATCGAGTGCTTCTCTAAAGAGGACACAGAGCAGCCAGAGCCATGCAGCACGCTTCCCTGTTCTGTGTCCAGAGGGTAAAAGGCAAGTGTCTGTGCACAAAATACTCTGAGAGGGCACGAAGCAGAGCAATAACGACACCATCCAAAACATGCATATGGGATTCTGATCAGTGAGTCAAGCAGCAATCACTTGAGGATTTCAAAGCACTTTACAAATACTAATCCTTACAACTCTACCCATCTCAACTTTCTGGCTCCTGGAAGAAGGCAGGTATCAAATTTTTCCCTAATGGAAAATGGAAATGAAAGCACAGAATAAATAAAGCAAGGTTTCCCAAACAGACTGAGAAGTACCAATAAATGTGGATTCCGGATCAGGAAAACATGGGACTTGCTAGATCAGAGACTAATTTATGCCTCAGAGCACAGTCCTGCAGGAGAGTCAGTCTAAGGGGGCACAGCGCTCCCACGGAAAGCGCAGCGATGATGGGATCTGGAGGCAAGGAGAGACATCAGAAATGTGCAACAAGCGTCCTTCAGCGTGGTGTGCTCTTTGGAACTACACTCTGTCATAACACATATACATACATGTACATATACAGGTATGTTTTTATATGCATATGTGTGTGCATGGGTGTATATACTTATACAAAAATAAAATACACCTATCCCCACGCACAGAGCTATAGATACAGCCCCAGGGCCTGCATAGAGATATTTTACTGTGACAGAGACACTCTTAGATATTTTGATGTTCAAATGCCTCCTTTCAGTCCCCATCAAGGAAGTGGTGTTTGGTGTTTTTTACAAACCAGGTATGAAGACAGAGCTCGCATGGTACCTGGGGAGCTAAAGGCAAAGCACATTTCCCTCCAGGGCAACAGCAGGATGCTTAAAAATTCCTGAGCGTGACAATAAGGCAGATGATGTTCTTATGGTTGATTGCATCCATGAAAAAGATGCAAAAAGTACCCAGTCCACAGTTTGTATTTAGGAAGAACTTACCCTACAGTCCACTGCCCAGCTGAGCTGTAATCCACCATGAGAATGGACACAGTGGAACAAACAGAAAGGCAGCGCCTGGCCCACGCTTGTGCACGCTCTGTCCTCACGTCCTGTGCAGAATCACAGTACTGACTCCCCAAAACCAACTCAAAAATTAGGAGATTGTAGTTTATTCAGCACCAGCATGATCGCTCACATTATTTCCTCAGTGAGGGCAAAGGGGGGTGTTTGCTCTCAGCGAAGTTGATCTCTGGAAGGGTTTGGTATCTTAAACAGCCTAAAGGTTCTTTACTTGAAGGCACGCCGGCTCTTCCCTAGTAACGACCGGCTGTGGCTACAGCGCTTCCCAACAGTCCGAGATGACGCAGCAGCAGCGGATGAGGCACCACACTGGAATGTCTTGGATGGCACTGCAGAGGAGGTTTCTGTGACGGATAAAACACGTTGCCAGTACAAAATAATTAACCCCCATCTTTGTCGTCAGACAATCTTTGCTCTGTCTGTCCCATGAAACCACTGTGTTCTGGGGCACAGACCAGCCCCTGCTGTGCTGCTGTAGGATAAGGGATTATCAGGGGATGTTGGGGCTCCCTGGCACCGTAAAAGCTCAAACATTCATGGCTTTTAACTGATATTGGATAATAAGTCTGAAAGAAGCTATTTCTACTTCATGCCTCTAGCTCAAGAAAGATTAAATAACGGACCGACTCAAAATTTCAGTAGCCAGGTTAACCTCTGGAACACAGAGTTTATTAAATGTTACAGAAATGTTGACTGCACTTTTATCTAAAACCAAGCTGGGTTGTTTGGTTGGTTTTTGGGTTTGTTTTTGGGGGTTTTTGGGGGGTTTTTTAAGGTATTTAAGTTCTGAGCAGCATCTAGATTGGGACAAATGAAAACGTGGAAAAAAGCAGTGGTAAGAATCAAAAAGCACTTTTGCTGCTCCAGGATAATTTGAAACGTGAATGATCTGGCTTACAACTCCTCACCTTACACAATGATCTCTCATGGTTGCAGGATACAAGACAATACCCCGAAATGTAAATAAGTCCATTTATTAGCACAGCAAGCAGCAGTTCCAACCATCTCAGTTTTCCCTGCCTGCCAGTGGCTGCTATCTGGTGAATGTGATCTGATCATGGTGCTGGGAGCAACCTCATGGAAAGTTATTCCTAAAGGAAAACACTGCCGCTAACGGATCTCCAGGCTAAGCCCTGAGTAGGAACAATCTTTGCTTTTGCAAAGCTCAAGTCAGTGTGCTGCAGGCTGTCAGCCTCAGCAGGTGAAGACAACAGAGCTGGTGCCCAAAACATGAAGGGGGAATTTTGTATTTCTGGTTTGGGGGAAGGAAATTAATATAGAAAAATCAGCATTCTGAGTTCAGACAACTGTGGAGGACGGCTAGCCTGCAGACAAACCCCAGTTTCTTCAAGGTTTTTAGGACCTGGGTGGAGAATATTCCACTTTCCTGTCAGGTGTAAGTCTTCTGAACAATGGTGCACATCTATGATATTAAGAAGAATAAATATTTGCTAGGAAGAAGGAAGCTCTGAAGATTGGCTTGGTGACCAGAAGCCATTCTTTCTCTTTTTATCTGTACCTGTTAAAGAAAAATTTCCTCCCATAATGGGCCATGCAAGGTCATGAATATTGGAAAAGATCTGCATTTCATCTTCTTTTGGGGGAATGGCGCGGGGGCTTTAAACAGCACACACAATATTTTGTGTAAATACAAGGACAAATTAGACAGAACGAGTCCATGTGCCTTATTCACACCTACCCCCGCATTTCACAGTTGGCTTTCAAGATGGTTTTTTGATTGTGCCATCCAAGACCGTTCAGGGAAGGTGAAAGGAGAAAGATGTCCTTGCACAGACCAGCGAGGTGACAACACCGACTGACAGTGTACCTACAACACCCTGAGAGATCACCTTATCTAGCACAGGTCAGCACGAGGTTCATTTCCTAAAGCCCCTGAACTCCCAGCATCCCAGATACCCTCCAGCAGCAATTAGAAGCCATAGAATAACTGATATAATTCTCCAAACAAAGTGGATGTTTGATCAGCTGTGCGTTAAGGCAGAAATTATCCAGAATAGTTCCAGGGTTGTCATGGTGGCAATGGGATCTTATGCTGATACTAAAGAATAGTCTCACAATGACCAACTAGGTGGCAGCTAAGGAAATTGCTTATTACGCTTACGTTGTTCACTTATAATCATTCCACCTGCGCCTTTTCCTTTCTCTCTTCTTCCCCTGATGTTTCTTGTCAGTCTTAGTGAGAGACATCTCCAAAAGAAGCAGCATCCTTAATTACGGGCTCTGTTCAGCAGGGCTCTCTGCCTTGCATTAACCTCAAAGAGCCACCAACCAAACTCCTGAATAACTGGTGTCACCGCATGGGTTCGGCATTGAATTCGTCCCAGTGCTTCCAGATGAGTTGGGCACTTACAAAACTCAGCTACGGAGGCAGAACCATCTTCCTTTACACCCAGATTCACTCAAGCCACGTGGACTTTACAAGGATTTGCTTGTACACAACATGGATGGGATGTGCACAGGTCTGCTGGTGGGAAGGGAAAGGCAAAACGTGGACTCCAAAGCTGTACGGGAGCAAAGAAAATCCAGCCATGAACCTCTTCCCTAGAAGGGATGGGGAAAACATAATTTCACACACAAATGTGTCCATCTGGGTACAACACCAGGAGCCACTTGGTGTTAAGAGAGGATTATATTTATATATATATATATTTTGTTGTCTATTGATGTATTTATGGTGTAATTAGTTCATAGGCTACTTAGACAGAAACAGCCTAACGAGAAAGCCAGCACATTCTTAGACAATAAGGTGGATTTGTGAATGTTTGAAGACAGGAATAAAGAACTGCCAGTCCAAATAGGACAAAATACCAAGTCTCAAAGCGCAGATTACAGAAAGAAACCTTGCATATGTTTCAAATATCAGAAACATAATCCTGGCTCCTCGAGCTGAGTGTGCTGACCCCGGGGGAGGTTGGGAGCTCCTCTCCGCAGCACCCACGGCAAGCCCTGGCATGCTGGTCGGGGCAGTGCTTTGCTCCAGCTGGCCAGCGTCCAGACGTTAACTGTGCTGGCATTTGTTTCAAGGGAGGGAAAGAAGGGGAAAAAACTTGGTTTAAATATAACTCGTCAGCCTCCAGCAGAAACTTTGGCTGAGAAGGCGAGCGGTAAGATCCGCCTGTTGAATCAGCACTGTCCTCCCCACACTGTGACTCTGCACGCTGCTTTTAGCTCTGGAGTACTAAAACTGAACAAGGAAAATATGCTCAAATATGCTCAACCAGTTATGTTTACAGGCCTGTATTAAAAGTGAAAACATGTTGTGATTAAACACAACAGCTGTCAGTGCTCTGAGGTGTTACAAGCATGAGACTATTTAAAGACAATGACTGGCGCCGTCTATTTTACTGCGCCCGAGCGGGGAAAAGCCGCAGTTATTAACCACCGACTGAAGCTTTACATTTATGGCAGCCCTGAAGTTTTGTGACGGAGAAGGTAACAAGTACAGAGGTGACTTTAAGTGGCAACAAATACTCTCAGCTGGAGGATTTTCCCCAACAAATAGCCACGACATCAGCTGACGTCCTGGGAGGCACTGGCTGCTCAGGTCTTCCAACAGCTATGGCCTTAAAGCACCGTTTCAGATTTACACACACAAAGTGTATTTTTAACAAACTTTCACGCACGTAACTCACAATTTAACAGCAACTCTCGCTAGACCACAGTCAACCTTAAGTCTTGAGATGGGCAACCCCATCCCTCGCTCCCTCCCACCCCGGCTGCAGGGGACTAAAGGGGACATGCGATGCCAAGTCCCTTGATGAAGATGGGCCTCACTTTATATGCCAAACCTTCAAATTCACATGCCAAACCTTCAAATTTACATGCCAAACCTTCAAAATGCTCTTTGAGAGGGCAGATCTGATGCTAAGGGAGAATTTGCTGCGCCAGGCCATGGTCACGGCACCCAGCGCGTCGCCTGCACATCTCACACCCTTTGCGGTTGCTGGAACGTAGCGCTGGGATCTCACGCTCGCTCGGCCCCTTCCACGGCAGACAGAGCTGGCACGCAGGGCCCCAGGACAGGAACACGGTACTGTGAGAGGAATTCATGAGATGCAAATGGCACAGCAGGGAAATGCAAAGCAGGGACTGTCTGTGGGAAGTCTGAAGAACCTGGCTCTTGCATTTCTCTGTAGCAGCGGATGCTCTTATCACCATCCACTGGGATCATTCCCGTTTTGCAGAAAGCAAGCAGGGACAAAGAAATTCCTGTTGTCAACCCCTCGCTTGCTTTTTGTGTGAGCTTTCACCCTTAAGGCCAAGATCCTGAAGTTACCTGAGAACCCAGATTCGGTTTGGAAAAATGAGTATTTCCAAACCTCACCCCTACGGGAACAGCTTTGAGAACATGAACTCTAAAGGTTTAAAACAAAATACAGAGGACGCCCACGCTGAAAGGCAAATGCAAAACATCTCACAAAATTCAAATAAATTTCAAGTCCCTTGGGACAGCAATACTGAGAGGTAAAGAACCGGTGGGATGTGTTGGGGTTTTTTTAAATATTAACTAAGATTTTCAGTATGAAGCAGCGAACACTGCTGACAGAGCCACTGCATCCCGGTCCCAACACCCACGGTTTGTTCCTACAGGTGGTTTTCTTTCCTCACCTGACCTTCTAGGAATCAAAACTTTGCTCTTCCTAGCCTCCCTCAACAAGGAAAGACACCTTCAGAGGCTGATCCACCCCATCTTGAAACAGGTAACCACGAGAAGGCCTTCGGAGACACCTTCCCTTCCACACTGACTGCCTTCCACTGTAACTTTAAAACAAAACCTGAGATAAAACTGAATTATTCTTAAACTGACTGCAGTAAACTCACAGAAAAAGTCAAACAAAAGAGAAGAAACCCCACTCTTTGCAAGCTTAAGGTTTATATTTTGAGACTGATTTTTTTTTTTTTAAGTCAGCAATTACTCTCTGTTCTCAAATGATTTGTAACCAAGACAGAGGGCTGAAAAGTTTGGGCAGCAGATGAAAAAAGCCTTGGCTAACAAATGAGCTGAGCAGTCAGTTTAAGGATATTCCAAGCCCAAAAACAGAAAGTACATTTTTTAAAAACTTATTATTTAATTGCACTTTGCTCTTTAATTAGTAAGATTTGCTTCTTTCAATAGCGAAACCAAAAAAAGACTTCAGAATAGTATCTAAGTCAAAGAATGGAAAGATTTAATCAGACTGCAGGAACTCACGCTTGAAATAGGCACATAGACAAAATCCCGCTTGAACAGGAGACGAGTCTTGTTTCACAACGTACTTTATTCAAAACAAACAGGAGGAACCAAGTCAGGAATAGACGGCAGATACTTAAAAATAGGTCTTCTAGCAATTTTTCCTCGTTTCTAAGACCAACAAGAAAGCAAGTGCTGGGATTTCAGAGCTCTGGCAAACTGAAGGGAACGAGCTGGAGTTGAAATCAATCTCCCCCCAGCCCCCAGTAAGACGAGGAGGAGTGCCCGGGGGTAAAAGCCAAGACAAGACGAGAGGTATGAGAGCTTCTTTAGGAGGAGGAGCGGGGCCGGGTGGCCCGTGTCTCCCCAGCTCTCACCGGCCGCTCGCAAAGCTCACACGGGAGCGGCTGGGGGGGGAACGGAGCCCGCCGGGGGCTGCAGCAGCCGCGGTTTGTTCCTGAACGGTTGGTCCGGACCAAACCTGCTGCTCAACAGCCGGGAGTTCAAGGCAAAAAAAGAAAAAAGAACCGAAGTTGTTTCCCGCGGGAGGGCTGGGCTCCCGGTGCCGGGCAGGGCGGTGGCCGCGGGGAGCGGCACCGCAGCGGGAGGATCGAGGGGGGTGTCGCCGCCCCCGCCCCGACACCGCTCCCAACTTCCCGGGGGTGCCCGAGCGGCACCGCGCGGCGGCGGGACCCCGCGGAAACAGCCCGAGGCGCGAAGCCTGAGGGGGGGACGGAGTTGGGGGGAGTCCCCGCGGCCGGCCCCAGCCTCAGCGACCCCTGTGGAGCCCGCGAAGCGCCTCGTGTCCCATCCCACCCCCCGCAGCGCGCTCCCTCAGCCGGCGGGACCCTCCCCAGCGGGCGGGACCCCCTCAGCCGGCGGGACCCTCCCTAGAAGGTGGGATCCCCTCAGCCGGCGGGACCTTCCCCCAGAAGGTGGGATCTCCTCAGCCGGCGGGACC
>WKFP01014209.1:618983-745941 GCA_011057875.1 Pterocles orientalis | reverse complement strand
AGGGGTACGGCAAGATGACTGATATCACTAAATCCAGTCTCCAGAAGACAACGGAGAGCACATGGCACAAGGCTGAGATCAGTGTTATCAACTGATTACTTTCTGAGGTCTTTCTAAGAGAGATCATGCCTATCACTTTATAAAATGACTGTCGTACTCTCATACGTTTTATCATTGCAAATTCTTCCATAAATAAGTTCCAACTCTTTGCTTTGGGTTTTACCCGAACACTTTGTTAAACCACTATCAATCAACCCTCAATTACTTATTTGAAAACATATTTTAAAACCTTGAGGTATTTTTTTAAATCAGAAATGTGACAACAAAGTTTTATAGGATTACTCTGTCATCAAATCATAACTAGTAGACACATAATTTAAATGAGTTTATGGAATTAAGTTATTGTTCACATGCAGTAAAACAAAAGTAAGAATCCTCTTGTGCAAAACTCAATGAAAATGAACTGTCCCTGTCAACCCCACAGATCTCATGGGCCTGAAACTGTCACAGTACACAAGCAACAGAAAAAAATATCTGCAAAACAAGTAACTGCCCACGTTTATTTTGTAGAAGTGTTTGCTGTAATATCTTTTACTAGAGTTAAAAAAAACCCTTATTATTTCGTTAAAAAAAAGAAATTTCACAAATTCAGAGTTAACTATGTTGAATTTTTTCTATTTCAGATCATAAACACCTTGGACCCTATTATAAGGGGAAAAAAAAACCACACTGAACTGATAGGGTCTACATCTTAAATTCATGGACCATTTTTTCCGTTTTATATATAATCCAAAACCAGCCTGTGTCTATACGCTTTACTACTCAAAACATACAATTTCAAAACAGTATATTCATACAAAAGCATTGCAACTAAGTATTGTGTCTACAAAAATGAAGCTAATATTAAAAACAACAAAAAAAAAAAGAACGTATTTAGCCAGAAGGAACAAAAAAATAACTGCCAGGCAAAATATTGTGTATCTCCACTATTATTACTGGAGTGGGAGTTCACTTCTGCTACTTGTGTATTTCCAATAGATTTACATTTAGTGGATACAATCATAGCAGTTTTACTAAATTTTTATCTTTAAAACACTTATTTACTTATACTTAACTTTTATCTTAACACTCATGTGAAATCGTATTGCAAATAGAGGGAATAGCCAGCAGGGATTCGGAAGGATATCCCTATTGCTTCCTGTGTTCTGAAACCAGCTTGTGACCTACTAGACATAAAGGGTCATCACTTGGGCATTTCAGTTCCCAAAGGTGTCTCTTCCAAGTCAGGATTAGCAGGGTTGTGACTCTGCAGAGTTCCTACTGCTACAGCACTCCAGCCCTTGCTACTCTTCGCAGCATATGCAGTAGTCTGGACCAAACCACCAAAATATCTGCAGACTCCACATCATGAACAAAAAATCATCCAGAACTTCAAGAACTCTCTTGAAATGAAGAGCTGTAATTTCAATTAATTTCATTACAAGGCAGTCAGGATTTTTAAATCAGCATCATCCATGTTTCCAGTTATGCCACAGAAGCCAACAAAAAGCAATTGTTGAAAGATGACAAAGAAAGCTTTCTTCAGAAAATGATGGTGCATAAAATGCTTGATGCCAAAATTCTGTCAAATAATTTATGCAGCAGCTGTTTTCAAAAGAAACATTCATACACACAGCCATGGGTCTGAGGTCAGGTGAGGATGGGACAGTAGGCAAAAGGCTTGAGCAGGACGCCTGGCTGGCGGAGAACTAACCCTCAAGAGCAGGATCCCTATTTGACAGCTTAGGACCTTCTCAGAACCACTCTCTTCAGCAGTGTGCCTCCTAAACTCTAGCATGAGGTTCATCATCTATTTTCCTACATACAGATGGCAGGGACCACTGAGCTTTAGTCATAGCAATGTAACTAACTCTTATTTACAGGAACTTCTTTAAAATTAATATACTTTTTCTTTTCACTCAATTTTTTGTGATACTTACAAGTTTTACATCTCTTGGGAGGCAGCAATAGGCAGCTTACAGCCACTGTACCTGAATAACTGGTCTCAGCTTTCTAAAAAAAACCACCTCTCTACTCCAAAGCAACCTGTGAATGCCTGCAGGGCAATCATCTTTTACACTAACAGCTCCCTAATGACACAGTTGCTGCAGTCCAATAAAGAAGTTCCTATGCCACAGACTTTACTTCTGCATACATCTTTTTCAGACGGTCAGAGAGGTTGTCTACACAACTGTCTGTAATGTAAGCAAACCAAGGGGGGAACCAAAACAAGCCACCTATCTCACAAAAAAGGAAAAAAAAAAAGCAAAACAAAAACTGAATTCTATAACACACAATAGAGATTTGACCAGCACTAGATATCACATGCAGAGTTTTACATATCAACTTTTTTTTTTTGAGTACTGTATCTTTACCTTCTTAAACCCACCTCCCCAATACCCCCTTCTTTGAAATACTTCAGATGGGCTTGCTGTCTCTCTGAAAAATGACCGCAATATAACCAGTACAATTGTTATGCATTAAATGTATAGTTTAATGTATTTTGAAGAGTGAAGTGTTTCTTACAACCTGGAGTTCCTGAGAACTTCAGAAGTACAAACAGAAAGTTGGCAGTTGCCAACACAGTAGTTAAACAAAAAGCAACACAGACCAGCCAAGGAATATTTGTGCAATACTTGCAGTTTTACCAGTTAATCAACTGGTATACTATAGATGTGCTATACAATTTACATAGTATTTATTAAGTTTAGTAACCTTAACTTCACATTTCAGCTTCAAAGTACCCACAACTGCACTATCTGAAATAACTCTAAGATTCTGAATAGTCCTACATCCCATGTACATCTGATATACAAGCGAAAAAAGAAATTAAGAAGTGTGACCGATGTACACACTCTGTTGTTTCAAAGTAAAATAAACCTCTCTCTAAAAATACAGTCAGCAAAGAATTACGACATAAATAAAATTCTGGGTATACCCCATTTCAAAAACAGGTATTATATTTTCTGAATAATGCCATTAAGTCTCTTAAGAACTCGTTCTATAAAATAAAGGAAACTCATGAACATAAACCAGCCACTCGCATCAGTCTCCATATACACTAGTTACAGTTCTTAAATCAAAATGTTCTAGTGTAAAGATTATTAACTCCCTTTTTGGGCCAATGTAATATTTGTTTTTCCTTGTACTACATGACTTGAAGGTTTCATTTCACAGAGTGACTAATAAACGTCTAAAGCAGAAAGGAAAAAAGTTTTTAAAACCTAAGCACAGCTGAGAATTAGCCTACTGGTAAAGTTAGCCCACAGATGCAGCCCTTCAATGCTGAGAGGAGAGTTTACCTAGGCCCCTTCAGCTCTGGAGCAAACTTGCTGAGCACGCAAGATACACCAAGTGCTGCTTTAATGTATCAGTATCTCTCAACAATCAGGACTTTCTTCAAAAGTTTGTATAAAGCTTTGTTTACATTTACAGACTTGAAAATCCTCCCTTTCCTCTACTCCCACAGACTCCTAATGCAACACAAAGTGATAGGACAGCTTTGATGTATTTAACACATCCAACAGAAAGAAGTAATACCTAATACAACTCCTCTCTTCACCTCTGCCAACAGAAGTAGCCCTTCTCAAAATGCTGAGCAAGACTGTTGAAGAAGAAAGGCTGTATACGTACCCTGGCAGTGGCTAAAGCAACCTTTTTTACCTTCTGTGCCTTCTAACATCATAACCTCTACACTTCTTACCCCTCTAATTTTGGAGCTTGTAGATGGATCCATATTCTCACTCTTTAAGGCTTTACCTAATTTTCTATGAACTGACTTTTTTTCTGGCAGCTCTACTATCATCAAGCCTTGCAATGCCCTCTGCTGCAATGGCAGAAATAGTCAGACCAGAACTCTTCTTGTTGTCTCTATAAACACTCTTACACCATTTCTTTCAGTCAACACTCAAGGAAAACTCTCCAGACATCTCCTGACATGTCACACCATATCATTTTCTCTGTGTTTTCCAAAGCTGTTTGTTGTACTTTTGCTCTCTACTCTCCCAACCTGATGGAAGAGCTGTGTCACCTCAGCACAAAGCTTGGAAATATGCCACTGCTTTGCAATTGTCATTTGCTGGGAGGTTGCTTATCTGGGAACATTGCTCTGACTTGCAGTTTATTTTTCTCACAGCCCCTCTTATACTAAATCTATTGAACTGAAAGACTTGCCTCTATTGATCTATTAAGCTACTACTTGTCTCTTATCTCTAACCATCACATCTCCTTCACAGTAACCACAATTCTGCTCTATACCAACTCCACGTCTTCCTTTGCAACACACGTTGCTCAGCAGCATTGTGCCAATGCACTATGCAAGAGCTGACAGCAACAACAGTATTTCTATGGTCTCCTGAATATGTGAAGTGCTGTGTAGGCAGATGCGTCCTCAAAACGCTTCTGTGACATAAACAAGATGACAAGTATCTCTAGTGAAAACAAAAAAGAGTAAGATGCAGGGACATGTCTGAGGCTGACACAAACCAGTCACAAAGACAGAATTAATTAAAACTCAGAACTACAACTCCCATAACTCGGTTAAAAAAAAAAATAAATAAAAAGGATTCTTCTAAAAAGCCTGTACCAGAAAGAGGAATGCTAAATACCTGTCTAGAGTGTTACGTAGACTGGAAAAGACAGCTTAATAGCACCTTACAACTGATGTGATTAGTCGTGTTGGCATGGAGTCCAAAGAGGTTTTTTTTTTACGTTCGAATTAAGGAAACTGACAAAAGAGAAATGAATTCCACGAAGTTGAAAATAAAACCCCTCATCTGCTCTAGACTTTAAGCTGCAAGGTTAATTACAAAGGCTCACGACTTGTACAAAACATTAATCCATTCAAAAAAACAATGCACAAAGGCTCATTCAGGGCCGCTGTGCCCATTACGTCGGTCAGTATTTAAGGACTCTAAAAATGTGCATTTGTTGAAAACAATAGACAGCAACAGATGCTTCACAGCACTTGTTTATGAAGTAATTCCTTATTATTCTTCCACACCGCCACAGTCAGCTGGCCGACCCGACTGCCACATGTCTACGGTAACCTCGAGAGCCACGGCGCTGGGCGACATGAATAATGCAGAGGGGGCTGCGCGGCACGGGCACGCCGGGGGCGCGCTCCCGGGGCTTCCCCAACAAAGCGGCGGCGGGGGCGGCCAGCCGGGCCCCCCTCCCGGGCGGCGGGCGCTGCGCCCCGGACGCCAGCAGCGCGCTGCACCGCCGCCTCCCCGCCGCAACAAGTCGCCCCGCTGCGCGCTGGTGGCCCCCGCTCCCCGCCCACACACCCCCGGCCCGAGGGCTGCAGGCGGGCTCCCGCCAGCGCGGCGGGGGAACGGCCCCCACGGCCGCGGCCTGCCGCCCCCGCGCTGCCCTCGGGGCGCCGCGGCAGGGGAGGACCCGCGCCCGCTGACAGCCGCCCGCGCTCCCCTCGCCTCAGCGCCCCGTGGGACCAGCGCGGCCTAAGCGGCGGCGTGGCTGCCCCCCGCCCCGACCTCACCTGGGGCTCCGCTCCCCCGCGAGCGGGGGTGGGCGCTCCGCCGCCTCGGGCGGAGGGGGGGACGAGACCCCGGCGAACGGTGCTGGGTGCGGTGCTCTCGCCTCCTCGTGGGGCAGGGCGGTGTCGCCGTCACCGCCTCCCCCGCCGCGCAGCTCCCCCCTCGCAGCGGGGCAGGAGGCGCTGCGGGGCCACCCCGTGCTGCTCGCGGCGCCGCTGGGGACGAGGCGCCAAGCGCGGCCACCGCTGACAGCTCCACAATATGGCGGCGGCCGCCACCGTTCAGATTTTCCCCCCTATCAGATGTTGCTCCTGCGCGCGCAATGGGCATGCGCAGGGCGGCCGGGCATGCGCGTCAGGGGGGCGGGAAGCCGGTGCCCGGAGTGCCAGCGCCGGCGGAGGGGCGTGGGGGTTGGTAGCGCTCGAGCGGCCCCTGGGCGTGGAAGCAGCCGAGCGCGCCCGTGAGAGGCCGGCGGCCAGGGCTGCCCTTGGGGGACACGGAGGGTGAGGGACCCGAGCTCCCATGGGGGGACAGCGAGGGTGAGGAACGGGGCTCCCGTGGGGGGGACTGGCGGCGAGCACCCACCGTGTGATGCGGTGTCCGGGCAGGGCGGCCCTCAGGCGAGCCTGTCCTGCGCGCTGGGGCCAAGCCGGGGCGCGGGTGCCCCGTGGCGATCTCCCGAACCCAGCCCTGCCCGCGCGGGGGTCCTTGTAATAGCTGCTCAGCGGTAAAACTGAGAACAAACCTCGAAAAACTCCGTGCTCACCTAAGTGAGGAGAAAATGAGGAGAAAGAGCTCTCCCGTGGGCACAACCGGGCAGCCGGGAAGATGTCAGTACGGCCCGAGCCGGGGAGGGGGGGGCTGGCAGCGTGGGTGTTTTCCATGCAAAGCCCTGCGAGGAAATAACGCACCCTCCTGTTTTTTAGGGGGAGAAAAAGGCTGGCGCGTACTTCAGGGGCTCCGGCGGGTGTGGGCGCGATAGGCGCAGAGGGGCGCGGTGGCGGCCCGGGTGCGGTGGCAGAT
Organism: Pterocles orientalis; assembly: GCA_011057875.1. Taxonomy (NCBI): domain Eukaryota; kingdom Metazoa; phylum Chordata; class Aves; order Pterocliformes; family Pteroclidae; genus Pterocles; species Pterocles orientalis. The sequence goes on along the minus strand of WKFP01014209.1, from coordinate 739,381 downwards.
AGCGCGGGTGGGTGGCAGGGAGCTGGCGGTGCCACGGGCCGCGGGGCAGGAGCGGGGCTCGGGGTGTGGTGGTCTGTCGGCGGGAAGGTTCGAGCTCTGATGGTTCTTGAGAAAAGCGAAGCCTTCAGAGACAGCGCAGGGTGCTGTGTGAGGGCAGAACGCTGGCCCTGTTCCCCAGTTCCCTCATTGCAGAGAGGGGGGACCCGCGCTCCTTTTTCAGTGCTCAGGTGGGGGAAACCGTCACACTGGGATCGCACGATTCTTTTCATGTACATCTTTTCATATTCAAATATGTGGAAAGAGAAGAAAACAGCAGTAAGGAGAATCCTGAAGGACAGAGAGGCTAAGGCGGTCCCACCCCGCTCTGTGTTTTTGCAGTTTATTTTTGTTTGCAAGAAAGTGAAGGTGCTGTCTGAGCGCAGTGGCAACGCAGCCGGGGAGGCCGAACGGCCAGGCTCAGTGCACAGGGATCCACCTGAGCTACCCACTCTGAGTCATGCAGCTGCTATTAATACACCTCGCCCTCTGGCTGTCTGATAAAGAAAGGGAGGCTGGGGGAAGAACTAAGAGGAATTTTAAATTAAAGCTGCTTCAAAAAGAATAATAAGAACATATGAGGATGAATGGAGGTGGGAAGAAGAGGAGAGCAGCCTGGCAAACAGTAAGGAATAATCTCCCAGAGAATCTGTGGGAGCCTCACTGACTAGATTTTCTGGACAAAATTTAAAGAACATTCCCATAAACTAGATGACTCCATAATACAAACTATAATGAAATTAAATTGAATTATATAAGCCTGAGTTCAATTGCTTCTTTTAGAGACATTTAATGAGTTTAATCTGTGATTATTTTATGCATTTTATTGTATATTTCTAACAGGTATTTCTCTTGCAGTCATCACCACAAAACCTGAACATCTCAGTCTATTAAAGCAATGCTCAATTTCCACCCATGGGCTAAATTTTAAATTTCAGCTTTGTTTTTGTCATTTTGCTCTAAGGAAGAAGTGACAGTGGCTAACTCCTCCTCCTCACTGTTGTTGCTCATCATGAAGAACATCCTGTCTTGAAACAATATTTTGCAGTACATTAAACTGCTGAAGTGTCTTGCAGCCTCTGCAGACACAGTTCCACTCATCAGCTGCTAGCAGTATGCAATGTGCTCTTTGCTGCTCAGGTGGCCTTTTCCTGCAGGTGAGTAAGATCCAAGGAGAAAAAAATAAAAAAAAAATAAAAAAAAATTAAAACCATGGAAAAAACAAACCCTATTTCATTTATTCATTTATAGATATTGTTTATTCAATGCAGTGCATAGATAACATGTGTCTACTTCAGCTGACTGAATGAGAGGCTTGCTTTTCTTCCAAAATAGTCCCTTTTGAACTGGCTCAGACAGAGGATTATTGCACTAGGGCATGGTGTCTTTACTAGTGTTGATAGCATGTGGAAGTTCCTTTCAATTTGTGCGTTATTACCATACGATATGCTTTATCTCTTATCCTGTTACATGAAGAATATTATTGTTCAAAAATGTCAAGGTAAATAATAGTCTTATCTGCCTTGTCAACAGTATAATGTGTTTTTCTTCTCACCTTGCTTCCTTAACAAGGTGTAAAATGGCAGTTTGTCTGATAAAACAGGGCAGTCAAAACAAAAGCATAGTTAGAGATCATATTCTTTTTAGCCATGAAACTGAAACTACAGAAAGAACTACAGGCAATAAAGAGAGCTTTCAGATACCTGTATCAAGTTAGATTACACAGTTCTTTAAAAGGTAGGTTATAAAGATAAAGTTAATGATAACAATGCTGTAAGTGCAAGATATAAAAGTTTGTCTTCCAGCAGTAATGCCAAAATACGGCTCTTCATTAAAAAACAGATTTTTAACTTTCATTGCCCTATCTGAGGAATCGATCCTAGACTTGCTTTCAAAACTAAAGATTTCTGGGCCAACGCTTCTCTTTTTCAGTGCACCTGCAGAGGCATAAAGCATTAGTCAGTGAAGACCCAGTTATGTATTAGAATCCACTGCTGTTAAATCTATATGTGCGTCCAAGGGGAATTTACTGGAAGAGGCATTTTGGAAAGGAAAGCTAAGAAAAAAAGAATCATCTTGCTTTTTTTTTTTTTTTGGCATGTTAAATAGTATGCAACACACCTTTACTTTAAGATTTATGCCATCAGGTAGGATAGGAGTGTAGTTCTGTCCATACCATGCCCCTAACACAAGAAGTTATACATGGACTTACTCTACATGCCTGGAAGCTAGCCACTCTGTCTGGGAATATTTATGTGTATGACTCAATACACACGTATTCATCTACTAATATGTTTACAGAGGCAGACCTTAGCATTGTCTAAAATTATTGCAGGGTAATTTTACTATTACTAATTGTATGGTCTAAAACCAAATTGTTTATTCTTTTATTAGTATTTGAATAACAATAATAGGATATGTTACATTAAGGGACATTAATCATATTTCTTTTTCCAACAAGTAAGTTAGATTGCCTTTTAGAGCATTTGCTAGAAACAAATGGAATTGAAAGAATTTTGTGGTCATTAGATGAATCCAATTCACAGATATTTTAAATATTTGTTGAAATGACAGTAAATGTCTGAAATAATAGTTTTTATGTCTTGTTGAATTTGTCTGTCATTTAAAATTAAATGTGTGTCATTCCAAAAAGTATTCTTCATTCTTTATTAAAATCTCAGATTTAAAAAAAAAAAAAAGGGTTCCAGTAGCAACACTGAGCATTCCATTGTTCCAGTGTATCAAAATGGAATATTTGATAGCATGCAAGTATATATAGTCTCAGCTTTGGTCAAGTTCAAAAGGCAAAATATGGTATGACTTTGGAAGGGTTTTTCCTTTCTGAAACACCATAGCTGTGTGAAGCTCACTTTAGCTGTGCTTCAATGCCATGATCCTGCAATTCAGGATCTACACCTCCACCAGCCTCAGCTCTGGGGAAGATGTCAGGGACTACTGGTCCAGGACACCTTCAGCTGGATATTTCCCTGCATGAGTGTTGTGATGAGGGAGGACCGACCTAGAGTGCAAAATGCTCTATGGAAGGGGATTCTCCCTCCTGCTCAGGGACAGGCAGGAAACAGAAAGGACAAACCAGGACACAAAAGTTTTCTTGAAAACAGGACAATCTCCTAATGAACTGCTGTGTTGGCAGCTGGCTTGGTGTCAGGCCGTTCTACCTTTTGTTTTAATAACCTAGCTGAAGAGGCTTAGCTTCTAACATTTACAGTGAAACTTGGCTGGCCAGCAGACACCTTTACTGTGACAGTCTGTGAGGTTGTTTACAAAAGTTTTGTCCTATGGCCCAATGTATTCCTGCTGGTGAAAGACTTAAGGAGAACATTGCTTCTCTTGATGACTGTTCACACCAGAAGCAGACACGTTACCCTGGCTAGGGTCTGGCTGAGTGAGAAGCCCGTAGGCTTTACCGCTGACCAGCTCTCACACACTATGACCTCTTTGAATGACATGTGTTTTTCTCTTGGGTATTTAGTCTCTGGTACTACAGCAAGGATACCACAGTGGTGTCAGCCGATCTCGGGGTCAAATTTTAATACCTTTTCTTCTCAAGACTGGAAATAGCAAAATCACTTGTAGAGGAGTGTTTTCATTTAACAGTGTTAAATATGGATCTTAACAATTCATTCCAAGTGAATCAGTATTTGCATCTCTGTGGTAATAATTTGCTAATTTAATTTTTGCAGACATATTATATATTATGCAGTCCTTACATTCCGTCTATTATTTCAACCACCATTATCATTTTATAATATGTTTTTGCAACTGTTAGTAATTGCACAAGAGACAAGTTAACAAATTAAGCTGCTTTCCAATTAAGGTTGGGGCAAGCTGTCTGGTTTCCTCTATTCCAGATGGGACATATGTGCTTGTGTCACTGCTCTTGTGTCGTGTCACTCAAACATGCCTTCACTGGTACATAAGGTTGTCATCTAACAGCTGACACTTAGCAGCAGTTCCTGCTTCTGGCCACTTAATGTTTTTATCTCATTCATAGTTATAATTATTATGACAAGTGCAAGTTGTTCCGCAGTGACAGCATTGTTCTTTTAGTGACAGTGCTTATTTTAGTTACAATGTGGCTGCAGCTGGGTCGTGTCCATAGGATTGGAAATCAAAGCCATTGATAATTATGGAGGTGTTCACTTCAGCGAAATAATGTTAAGTATTTTTAAATAAATTAAATAGGAGGTAAGGTATTAGGCAGAGATTAAAGGCACAAATCCAGACAACTTTTTTGATGAAACTTCTACTACGGGCCAAGGAACTGGATGCATTTGAAAGCTTGAAAAATATATACAAATGTTAGAGCCAAAGCAAATGCTTTTGTTGGTGTTTTTTTGGTTTTTTTTTCCTAAGGCACATGTACAGTTTTCTAAGATACAGCCATACAATTTTGTGAATAAACAAAATCATATTAAAAAGTAGAGCTTTTTACTAGGAGTCAGTCACTGAAGTATTTTTAGGTCCTGACCCTTTCTCATTTTACTGCATTCGCTTGCTGCTTCATCAACAAGCAGAAATAAGCAAGACTGTGGAAAGAGAATTAAAACTTTTCAGGCAAAATATATTCTCAAGACTTTGTGTCATCTCCCTGTTCTACAAAAATGGACATGTCAAAACCTCAGAATAGAAATCCACCTTTCCCCTCAACTCCTTCCACACAGAGTGACTAAGATTCCTTTTTTAATATGAGAATTTCATGGAATATTTATGTATATTTAGAAAAAAAAAAGTGAAAATTGAAGTAGACTGTTCAGTTTTGCTTTTTCCAAATATGGGACATTTTTGATAGCATGCCAGTAGCATCACATAAGATGAAAAATGCCTGCAGAACCAAAGGAAACATCCCATCACCTCTTTCAAGGGGATTTTCTACAACAGTCTCCCCAGCCCACTTTTATTAAGAAAATGTTTTAGTTAGAAGAAAACAGATGGCAACTTTTGACAAAGTTGTTTTCAGCTAAATCCTGTGTAGCCCTTAATCATGAAACTCTGATGAAAAAAAAGCAACAGCAAAAAAAAAAACCAAAAAAAACACCCCAAAGTCCCAGCATGAACATTATGTAAAGAAGTAGAGACTGAATACAATTCCTCTCCTATTTTAAATGTTATGCCTCCACTGAAATCTCTGGCTTATTTCAGAGTTAATCTGGTAGTACTGAGTACAAGGTCATAAGTCTGCAGACTTCTGAAGGAATTTAGGAACAAAAAGGCTGAGCTGATATTGCAAAAGCATGTGTTATTAAAAGCAGCTACAGCTCTATTGCTGAAGTGGATACCCCTATAGATTCTTTTTTTTCTTTTTTGCCTCAGAAGCATAATAAGTGAGGAATGTATCAAGGCACTTCATTGGCAGAACTAGATTAATCTCAAAGCTTTATCATCAGCACACACCAAATATGCAATTTTGAGTCTGAAAGGTAATTTAGCCTTCAAAGGGCACCTGCTCTTGCAGCAGTTATTATGTGGCAATCTGACCTTATCGGAACAAATCACCTGCCATTAAAGTTCAGCAAAGAGAAACATAAGGCAGCAAAGGAAGAAGGCAAGATAATTCTAGGATTCTAAGAACTTCAGTGTGCTCTTTCTCCAAGCATATTTTTAAAGGCTGCTCCTTTTCCATTTCACTGTGTATGAATAAGGTCTGAAATATTTTAAGAGTATTTATGTGCTTTTAGAAAAATACTAAAAGACACAGTCTTTGACTATCACTAAGGATACCCCAAAGGCACCTGAAGAACCAGGTGGACTAGAATATTAGAAGAGTACCAAAACAATGAAATTAATTAAATTGAAATAGGAAATTAGTTTGACTTAGTCCCCTTAAGGGTCTGAATTCTGCTAATTAATTTCTATTACACATGATTCATGAAGTTCATTGGTGAAGAGAGATTGAAAGGGTGCCACATAAGGACAGATTTGATACTTTAGATGCTACTGAAGTTGAAATTACAAAATAGGTAAATTGCTCATGAAACTAGATTGACTGAGGTTGTATGTGCTTGGAAACAGCCCCGTAACTGACTGCCTTGGTGCAGCTGTAATTCCTCCCTGTGGCTGAGGCAAACTTGGGAGCTCTGCCTGGTGTGGACTCCCTGCTGACCGAGAAGTTACAAGATTGCTCAGTCAGTCCTCCCCAGCTGGGGACACCTCAATTGTTTTTTTTCCCCGATGGCTATTTACATTAAATTTGTAGGATATAAATTTCTTTGAAGGCCCCTACCTGTGTTGCATTTGGCTGAAGTTGGCTAATAGGTTTAAAGTTATCAAGTAAACTGGCAGAGGGCCTAGTTTGATGACATAAGATGGGCTGAAAATAATTATAAATCTGAGATCCACTATTAAGGCAGAAGAAGTACCAGTTGAAGTAATTTCTCTTGTTAAATAATGAACATTTTTTTCATATATCCTGAACTAATGTTCAGACTAGACTGTAGATAACGCATTTTTAAGTTCAGTGTTTGGCATTAAATGCTACTCGTAGCCTACACTGAAACCAGCAGGTTTGATACTACTTTTTCCATCTGAAAGTTCAAAATTTTTTTACATCCTGGAGTTGATTAATTCTGTGAGTAGTTTGAACATCTGTCTGCTGCATGCATCTCTATAGCTCAGATGTTCGTCTTTTAAGTTTAATTAGATGAGATGAAGCATTCCTCCTGCTAAGAGCTCTGCTTTGCTCATTTTTTATTTCCTTGAAACAAAATATGTTCCTTGCTCTCACTTAACAGAAGAAGAGGAGGGTTACTCTGGTTTCCCTGCTGATTGCCCATCATCTTCTAAATGGTGTTTCTTCTACATGGAGCCAGCCAAAACCACTGAAGCTTTGCATGAAGATGGAGGTTTGGTAGCTTGAAGATATGCCCTTTCTTGCTTCTTCACATAATTTCTTATTGTGCAAGTACAGTTGACAATTTTTTTCCTCCTTACTTCAGCTGAGCCCTGAAAAATTCATTTCTATTGTCAATCTACAAAAGACTGGGGAAATTTCATGAGTGTTGGTGTACAGGGAGCAAAATGGCAAATGAAGTTTGTACAAGGTAAAGAAGGTAAAAAAATTGATCTTGCACATTACATGTTAACAGTATTGTTTCCAGAAAAAGACAGAGCTATCAATGTAGACAGTATGTGGCTATGAAGAGCAAAATGTTTAAGATTCATATATGTACAGATCATACAACCTCAGCTGAAATCTCTGTACAGCTCTGATTGTTGCAGCCTAAAAGACTAGAGAACTAGGAGACATTTGGAGCCACTGAAGGGGCATGAAAAAAGGGCATCTGATTGAATTAGACCTTTTGGCCTAAGAAATGAAATAAATAAGAAGAGATTCAAACATGCAAGCCTGAGGCTTAGGAGAAAAAAAAACAAAAAACCAAAAACCAAAACAGCCCTTTCCTGAGCACTGTAGAGGAATGGGAAACCAAGAGAGGGTGGGTGCTCAGTTGGCATCTTGTGGCTAGAAAAGGAGTTGAAGAGAAATGGGCAGGCTTGAAACCTTCTGTTGGAAGTTTATGCTTTATTGTATTTCTGTTAACAAGTCAGCCACTGAGAAAAAGCATGATATAAATTTGAAACAGTGATGCAATTACATTAATGTGTGAAAAGCCTGGACAGACTAACTTGGCATAAATGTGCTCAGGGCTAGCAGTCATCCTAATCTAAAACCTCACTTTCAGCTGGGACATTTCCCTGGGGATGCAGCACTTCCTAGAAGGGGAATGGAAAGCTCTGTAAAAATCAGTCTTCCTGGGGCAACAAGGATTATTCATGTCTTTATATTAGTGACCTCCTACAAAAAAGCACAAAATCACTAATGAATGACTAGTAAGAAGGAAGAGCCAGCAGGATGGTCAGCAGGAAGGACAGCAGGTCACTGGGAGCAACTAACCCGAAGTACATGGTGACACAGTGGCACGCAGCAGCCTAAACTGAGGCAGGTGGTCAATCCACTGGACTTGACACTAAGTACCAGTGAATAAAGTACTACCTAAGGAGGTACGTACCTGTTACCTGCCCTAAGAAATCAGAGGAAAACTCTAAATGATAACGACTGACCTTTAGGGAAAGTGTAGTTGGTGTCCCATTTCCCTTCCTTTACTTTCCTCTCTGTTTTGTTAAGCTGTTTGTAAGTGGGAAGTACACTATTATTAGGTCATCTTTTAGTAAATATTCTCTAGAAATTCTGTGTCAAGATCTAGCAAAAGCCTTGCAAACATAAAAGTATAATAGAGAATGTGGTTCGTGAACTTTCATTTTCTTAGTCTTGTAGTACAAGAGGAGGCAGACTGTGAAGCTGACAACTCATACATTTGAAACCAAGTGTTGTTTTTTCATCAAAGAACAAAATAGACTGTGAAACTCACTGCTCCAGGATGTTTTTGAAGTCTAAACACACAGCAAGAGTCTAAGAGGGAGGGCAATATTCTCTTGTCCTGAAGTATTGTATTTCTGGATATTCTTGTTATTTGTATCACAGGTATTAAAATAAAAAACCAGCTTGAAAAGTTTAAACAAGTTAGTAATTAAGATGAAGTCTCCATCACTCCAATTTTGTTGAAAATATCTTTGGGTTGTTTTGGTTTTGCATGAATGCAGAAACATTGGGAATTTACAACACAACTGGGCTAAATGAACATAATGTACTATGGCACGTTATATGCTCCAGTGAGCTCAACATTTTCTTAGAAATAAAACTAGGTTTAGCCCACAGAGAGAGCATGTCAGTGATCAAACCATACATGCCTCAAGGAAAAACAGGGGAAGGAATCTCTAAGGTTTAATTCTGTAAAGCAAAGTTTCAAAGAGACTACTGAAGAGCAAGTAATTGCTCCAAACTCCCTCTTTCTGAAAGGTCAGTTTCTAGTTCCCTTTAGGAGAATGTCAGAAATACATGTTACACAACTGTTCAGAAAATCCTTTGTTTCTGTAGGAAGTAGGTTCTCCTAGGCAACTTAGGCTTTTGGGAAATCATTTATGCCGAGATCCATTTCAGATGCTACTGTACAACTATTGGGGCTCAGAAAACCTTGCTCGCAAATGCAACAGACCATGCAAGTGGTGAGTTAGATTCCTTTTTATAGCTCTGCTTAGCAATTAAAATTTCTAACTTAAAATACAATTGCCAACTATTAAGATCCTTGAAAGTGCTGCCACTCCCTGTGGAAAGATTTGTCATGGTTCCAGTCAACATTTTTTTTAAGTTCACTGTATTCGCAAAGGCTTGTTTTGATATTCATTCTCCTACATATGCAAAATCTGATGTCAGTAGTCGTACTATAAAACTCTGTGTGGAAGATGCGAATCCAGCTCTCACTCTAACCTGCTTATTTTTCAACAGTAGCACAGTCACACTACTACTGCTAATGGGAGCAGAGCAGAATACAACATTTTTGCTTACGTGTCTTTTTCATTAGCAGTTTTATGATAACGCTGAAACACCACATCCTGGAAAATGCAGCAAGGGAGGCTGTATTGTTGAGGTGGTTTTACAAGCAAAAATGAAGATACGCCCAAAGTCTGCACAGGGGCTTTTAATCTAGATTTTGTGAGTAAAACCAGCAGCTGCATTGTCACCTGCACTAAGATGTCAGCACATTTTGTTCACTTCTTCACCTTGCCACATGAGAGCTGCTGAAGAAATTTCTTCATCAAGACTAGAGCCTTCAGAGCCATGCTATATAGAATGTTCAGGCCTTCTTCAGGATGAAGATATAACCAGATGTCATTTGCTTCTCATCACATTTTCAAAATCCCTGGAAGAGATTTTTAATTGCTAACGTTCTTCATCAGTTTAAGATACTCAGCCTGCTAATCTGTATCTTAATACATTCAGAAATCAGTTACAGAAATATTTTTGTACTAAGCTAACATAATCTATTACTCAAAGGCTCACTGTATTCTACTGCAGTAAGTTAAAACACAGGGTAATGTTAGTCTCACAAGAACCATGAGCCACATTAGTAGTCCTGATAATCTTAGTTGAAGAACTGCTCATACCGATTTTCTTTTGCAGAACTGGTGACCTAAATTTTCCAGATTCAGTGAAATCTAAACCACGGGACTAGTATTTTTCCTATACAGTAGACAAAGCCCCTAACAAATCTGTGGTACAAGAAAGATAAACGATTCAGAAAATCAAGCAAAGATGGATTACAAGATATTGTTTATCCTAAATTAAGCTGGGACCATCATACTTCTTTACACAAGATGCCAGAGCTCTAGCAAAAAACTGGGAAGATAATACAGGATTTCCCCCAGATTTTTTTTGCGAAGCAGAGGAAGATGCACTTAAGGCATTGATACTGCAGAGAAGGATGTGGGTATTTCTGGTTTCATATTTGGTCTGAGTAGGTGTATCTTAACTGCCCTTTGAGGGATGCTCCGCATTTTTCCTTTAGCATAGATGCACTCTGTCAGGCATAGACCCAGATGTGCAACATCAAGCCACCTGCTAGAGCACGGGGATCCGAGAGCACGCAAGCACACCTCAGAGGGAGGTTCGCAGTAAGTACAGCTCAGTTTTGGGCACCACGCTGCATCAGTACAGAGACAGGACTCCCATTGGCTGCCTGTGGGCATTTCTGCAGGTGTCACACAGGCTGCTTGAGAGGCTGACGTTTGCATGAGAGACAGGCACACCTTGACACAGGTTGTACTCCAGTGTATAGAAGGGTGCTGTTATAAATGATAAATTCTGTTGTATTAAATACAATGCACTCAAAAAAAAAAAAAAGCATGGAACTCTATGACCTTGTGTTTGAATCAAAGTATTTTTGTTTCAGTAACATTTGAATGGTTTGTAGTAATGCAGATGTAAAAATGGGAGTATTTTTGCTTTAGCTGTTGTTGGATGGCATCTCAGGTCTTTCATGCAATAAGACTAGTTGAATAAAACTGTTCATAAGTTTGCAGTGCCAAGGACTTGTCTTTCATACACACTCTCTAAACTATTAACTCAGGATGGGTAGATACAAAAAGAAACAAGTTCAATCTAATTAATTGGATGTCCCAGCTAGCAAATGCAAACACACAGGCAGGTCTGCAATGACTGCAACAATGCTGTCTCAGGAAACAGACCACACATCCCCACCCTCCCTCAATGAACAAATAGTAATTTCTGGAGAAGCATTTGCTTCTCCTTTATATAACTGAATAGTGGAAGTTTCTTCCACCGGTCTGCAGATAAAAGCTGTCAAGTGCAACAAACACTAGCCCTGAAATCCCAACTGCAGGTAAGTCAGTGAGACCAGGGTTTCAAGGAAACTTTAAAAGACATTTGTTTTTAAGGAGATTATTAGAAGAAGTATCATGCTTAACCACATAGGGCATAAACACTGGAGGTAGACATTTGCTTACTTGTCTTTGCACAGGCCCCTGCATCATTATGGTGAGCCCAGTTCTGTGCTGGTGTAATGCAGCAGGAGTCTGCTAACCTCAGAGCTGTGCCAGTTTAAAGCAAAGAATTTGGACTGTTTTAAGACTGAAGAGCTGCATGATTCTGTTACTCTTGTTTCTGTCTAGAAAACAGAAGTGTATAAAAAAGTAATGGGGCAGAGTGCTACCTCAGCAGTTTGGACTGCCGGTGGCACTGCTATGCGTTACTAACTCCAACCTTGTGCTGGCAGTTTGGCTAAGAGCCCCAGGAGTGGAGCAAGAGAAACCTACTAGATGATACATATACGCCAGAAGAGTGCTGTGCCTTGAAATAACAGCCAACAGGCAAAGCCAGTGCAATACATTGGAAGCATTGTTTTATTGCTGCTTTACTGCTGAGATTGCTGAACGGTCACAAAAATGCCTGGTGCTGCTGCTGCACTGTTCCAGCAGGACGTGACCCGCTGCAGGAGACGGCTGTACAATAGGTCTGTTTGGTTTGCAGCAACAGCCTGTGTAAAAGCTGAAGAACTGGAAATATCAGAGGATTTCTCTATGCAACAGTTTCCAGCAGTTGGATTACTGCCAGATAAACTAGTGCAATGTAAAAGTAAAACAGAGTTTCTACACCAGTCAAAGTGTGTCAGCTGCACTAAACCCATGCAGAACCTGGTCCTGGGGAGAAGAGCTGGCCCTTGGCTTCTCACCCCAGCCCCACAGCCCGCACAGCCAGCCAGGCCCCACGGCTTTGGGTCACTTTGTTCATTTCCCATGCTTAAGGGCTCTTGACTGCACACAGCAATCTTGGATTATGAAGGTGCACAGGCTGCATCTCAACCGTTTTAAGTGCTGCCAAGAAAAAAGGGGACTTGGCTCAAGCCCAAGCTAGCCAAGAATTGCCAAACCAAAGCTTTCAATAAATCAGTTCCCAGAAAGTCATGAGACTGGCATTAAAAAAAACCCAAAACAAACCAACAAAAAAAACCAAACCCAAACAACTCATGAGGTCTTAATAATATTTTGGGGTCTTTCATTTCCTTTCCATGCTCTTATATTCTGGTTTCTCTTCAAGCCTGGGAAAACGACTTTTTGTTTGGTTGGTTTTAGATTTTAAATTCCTAGCTGATTACCTGATTTTGAAATGACAGAAGGAAGGCTTTGGTGACAATACTTTTAAAATTACAAAATTTAGCAGCTTTGAAAACACCATTGTTCACATTCCTGACGTGATATATATGCTCCTGGGGTGTCAGAAAGAAAGATCACTGCTTCTGACTCCAGTTAACACTGTTGGAGGAGAAGCATAACTGATAAACTTACTAGAAACTATATTCCCATGTAGTCCCAAATGTGTAAGTACTCACTGGTAAGTCTCTGGCTGGTTTTGTAATCTCTTTTATATTTTTAAGATATAACAGATATGATCATTCACATGCATAAATGTTTGCAGCATCAAAACTTTGTCCTTCTCCATATGTACATGGAGGTATCTCACTTGGCCTCTTCCACAACTGCTAATGTATACCTTAAGAAGCTGAGCCCCAGTATTGCCTTATACACTGATTAACATTTTTATTTTCAGTCATACCAATTATGACTTCCAATGATTGTGAACAACAGCAACAAAATTTATTTCAATTTATAGCCTTTGACCAGAGAACATTTTGACATATATGCATTATATTACTTCAGCTTCTTTCCAGTTCTCCACATTCTCTTTTTTATTCTGTATATTCACTAGAAATCTCTCGGATGTAAAAATTTGATGAAAACTTTTGCCTCTGTTCACTGCTGGTACATGCAGCATGTTCAGTGCTGTGAGCAAGATGGAGCCCTGGCTTGCTATGCCTCCTGGTGGACATACAAACCACCTGCCTTGTAACACTACCTTTGTGCATCACACTTTCTCTGAGAATCTTACAGTAAAGCCTTTCTCATGTGTAATTGAGCTGCTTCTCATAATAAACTAAGAGGCTACCACTAAAAGTAAATTCATTCCTTGCTAGCAGGCTATACAAACGTTATTTTTCAAAGGTAGTAAAGAACACGCAGGACCTCATACATCACTCATTCCATTTGCTACTGAGGAAAGCAGGACTTGCAGCATCTACGGCAATCAACATCTTTGCTTAATAGAGAGATTCTGCTTACACTTTGTTGCATGTGTTCTTATCAAACAGCTGTAAAGACTCCTGGGAAGAGAGTAAAATGTGTTACTGATAATTCATAACAGCATTATTCAGGGTAGAGAAGTGGGCACCAGCAGGCAACAGGAATGGATATCAGGCTGTAATTCATTGTCACTATGAATCTTGTGCAGTCGGAAAATAGCTTTTTTGTCTTGAATCTTGTCTTGATCAGGAGTTGAGACACTGGTAGTCATGAAAAAGATTGCTCTAGCCCGAATTCACTAGGGAAAGTGTGGTGGATTTTGGTCCTCAACTCCTGTCCTCCAGTAAGACTCTACAACTTCAGGGTGTTATTACATGCAGGAAAATTAGGAAGGAGTTAGACCAAAGAAGAGTCCATTTTATGTTAGACTAAATGCTCCTCAAGCCCAGTATTTTGTCTCCAGCAACTGTGAAAGCTGACACCTGGGAAAGTATGTGAGAATGGAGCAAGCATGGACTTCCACAGAATAACTTTCCATCTTCCAACAACTTGCAGATCAAGGACTTCAGATGTGAGCTGGACATGGTGGTGTTGTATATAGTGGTCTGCAGTGGATTTCCTTTTCATGACCTTGTACAGTTGTATTTTGAACACACTTTAAGATCCCGTGTTGATGGAGACAAATATTCACTATGGAAATGTGGCTGTAATTCAGCAATGACAAATTCTGCTTTATTTTGAAGATTCCAAATTAAACTGTCCATGCACTTTTTCAACTCATCATAGGAAGGAGCTGTTGCTGTGAAACGTTATGCACCACATGAAGTAGAAGAACTTCAGAAGGTTTCCTGTGGAAAATCTCACACATCTTCCTGTTAAAAAGTATCAAGACTTTCAGAGAGACTTTAAAATCCCCTACTCAGAGATGCAAATTCTCACGCAGATTTTGCAGCCTCTTATGTATGACAGAACCATGGCTTTGAAGCAATGGATTATTCAGAGTTTAGCAGAATTCCATGGCAGTAATTTACCTTCCTGTCATAAGACAGACCCACCTTCTCAGCTTTCCTCTCTGAGTGGATAACACCAGACTCTGGCTTATTCCCAGTGCTCCACCTCTTTGAATGACAAAACTCCAAACATTTCTGTTATCTGCTTCCCACGGTATTTCAGGTGCTATAGTGAAACCAGAAAAGACAAAGCAATTGCAAACAAAACACTCTCCTTCCCTGCTGCACTGCAGTCACTGGATCCTCACTAAAGAAGTGCCAAAGTTCCCAAATCTCCCTTTAGCTGCAGACTTGCTTGGCAGCTATGCATGCTTACTTTGATGGTGCTCACATTACCTCCCTTTCACAGAAAGGCTTACAAAGCACTTTTTAATTCCCAAAATAAAAACAACCACCCCATAAGCATTTTACCTATCCATTCCTTCTGCACTGGTCGATGACCTCTCCTTCACATTCCTGCCTTCTTTCAAGCATGGGTTACTTCAGTCCTCACAGCTCTCATAGAATCACAGAATGGTTTGCGTTGGAAGCAACCTGAAAGATCATTGAGTTCCAAACCCTCTGCCATGGGCAGGGACACTTCCCACTAGACCAGGTTGCTCAAAGCCTCATCCAGCCTGGCCTTGAACACCTCCAGGGATGGGGCATCCACAACTTCCCTGGGAAACCTGTTCCAGTGCCTCACCCCCCTCACACTAAAAACCTTCCTCCTAATATCTAAATCTACCTTCTTTCAGCTTAAAACTGTTACCCCTCATCTTATCACTCCACTTCCTGATAAAGAGTGCTTCCCCATCTCTTCTGTAGTCCCCCTTTAGGCACTGGAAGGCTGTTAGGTCTCCCTGGAGCCTTCTTTTCTCCACACTGCACAACCCCAACACTCGGTATGTCCTCATATGGGAGGTGCTCCAGCCCTCTGACCACCTTCGTGGCTCTCCTCTGGACCTGCTCCAACAGATTCATGTCATTCCTGTGCTGAAGACTCCAGAGTTGGATGCAGTACTCCAGGTGGGGTCTCATAAGAGAGGAGCAGAGGGGCAGAATCACGTCCCTCAGCCTGCTGGTCACACTTCTTTTGACGCAGCACAGGACATGGCTGTCTTTCTGGGCTACAAGCACACATTACTGGGTCATGTTAAGCTTCTTATTGCCCAACACCCCCAAGTCCTTTTCCTCAGGGCTGTTCCCAATCCATTCTCTGTCCAGCTTGTGTTTGTGCCTGGGATTGCCTTGACCCAGGTGCAGGACCTTGCATTTGGCTTTGTTGAACTTCATGAGGTTTGCATTGGCCCACCTCTCAAGCCTGTCCAGGTCCCTCTGGATGGCATCCCTTCCCTCCAGCGTGTCAACTGCACCACAAAGCTTGGTGTCATCCGCAAATTTGCTGAGGGTGCACTTGATTCCCATTGTCCATGTCGCCAACAAAGCTGTTAAACAACACCGGTCCCAATCCTGCCCCCTGAGGAATGCTACTCGTCATCGGCCTCCTCTTGGACATTAAGCCATTGACCACAACTCTTTCAGTGAAACCATCCAGCCAGTTCCTTATCCACTGAGTCGTCCATCTCAAGTCCTGTGCTGCTGGGCTGCAGGTAACAACTAAGTGCCCAGCATGTGTCTCACTTGCTCAGCTACAGACTGTATCTCTGCCAGTTTCTAACTGGTTGGAGCTTCCTATGATCAATGACTACATTTTATTTAAGTTTGATTGCTTAAAATTAGATTAAGGTCTGTGTTCCTGACCTGCCAGGGGCAGGTGGATATAAAGACCTTGGTCATTTACGTGGTCTCAGAATTAGAAAAACTGGGTTGAAGAGATGCCATAGTTTGGAGGAACAAACACGTAGAAAATGTTCTGTGTCAGCAGCTCATATGACCACTCCTGCCCCCAGTCACATGAAGGTTGCCAAGATGAAATAATGTGGCCCCGCTGCCCTCTTGTCTTTTTTTTATGAGGGCTTAATTACACTCTTGTAATCAAAGAGAAACCGTAGCCAGAGGACCGAACTGAAAGAGTTCAGTCAAAGAGTTCAGCCAAAAACCAGAGTGGGGAATCCTAGGATATCACAAATAGTGCTACCTTAAAGGAGAAACTTTGGATGAGATGGTTTCACTCCCATGTCAGTTACCATGAGACGATTACAAAAGGAGAGCTCCACGTGGACCATGGATCCTTTCCTTTCTCTGGATCTCCTTGAGCATTTCAACTGAAAGGGATAATTTGGCACAATTTTGCTTCCAAGAAAATCCAGGTTAAAAACCATGTTCACACAGAACTTTGATAATGATCAGAAAAGATAATCATATACAGAAGTCTGATTACTTGGTTGATCTGTTTGGGTTTCTTTTAATCTCTTTAAAACAGATGGATTTACACTTTGTAAATATGCATTCATGATATGTCTCTTGCAGATAGAAAACCAGGACTCAGAGAATTCACCTGCAGTAACTTACAGAAATTATCTGCTGATCTTTGGTATATACAAGTAATGTTTTTATCATCCTGAACTCTGGAATTTTATGCCGAATAGAAAAATATGTGGTACCTTTGCTCAGAAGCATAAAACAATCCAGGCAGGGACAGCTGTTCTCACAGAATACATCTTCTTGTTTTGCACAGGGTCCTGTAGGCTGGCTGATGGAACTGAAATGGCTAGAAACCACTTACTTTCCTCTTTTTCCTTTCCTTTTTTTTTCCCTTTTTTTTCTCCTAGGTTAGTTTTTGCATAGATCACCTTTATGAATCCACCATACACCTAGCTCACGAACACTAGAACAGCAAAAGGGAGGAAGAGGCAGGAAGGAGCAGGACCATATCAGCTTCACCACAGATGTCTATAAATTGCCATGGGACTACACCCCACGGCTACAGTGATGAAGCTGAGGACAGAAGATTGCATGAATACCTGTGTATTATCTTGCTGAAATTGTTTGCCATCTAGTGGTTTGTTGGCCTCCTACAAATATAAGCTTTAAAATAGTAAAGAATTGGAGGACATAATTATAAAAAGAAACTTGTACTACATCTGTTCCCAATGTGCAAGAACCTATGCAAATATACAGGAAAGATGAAACACCTCTAGCAAAGTATTTACCACTGGAATGAACATGCCACGGAGACAAGCAACAAAAGCTTGCATACAACCAATGTGAGATTCAGGGAGATGTTAGGTATACACTGTAATTTTTCTGTCTTTTATTTCATTGCGGTGCCTTGACTTAATTTGCTCCACCTTTTTCTTCAAGCTTGCCCACCCAAAAGCGTACATTATATAGAAGTTATGACAGAATTAGGAGGGTGCTGTGTTTCAGGCTGGGGAATGTCAGGAAGCAGCAAGAGTTGGCTGCTCTGCAAGCGAAGGTGCACCAGGAGCTAAGCACAATACTAAGGTGGGTGAAAGCAGTCACCTCACCAACAAAGAGCCAGGATGTGGAGCAGCAAACCAGGGTCAAGACTGGGTTGGGAGACAGTGGTCGGGGTCAGACACTGTCCAATGCTCACTCAGTGGGGCAGCAGAGACAAGGCAAGTCTAAGGCCAAGCCAGGATGCCAAGTCAGCAAGTCCAGGTCAGGGCAAGACCCACGGAGATGTGAGATGGTGCAAACAGAGCTGCTGCACAGCTGCACTGTGGCATAGGCAAGGGCCAGCATAAAGGTTCAGCTTAAAAGTGGCTCTAAGAGAAAAAAGAGGCAGGCCCTTGCTACTAGCTTTTTCACAACTGCTCTTTTCAGTGAAGGAGCTGACCTTGTACTGTGCCAACCCTGCTTCTGCAAGAGGGTAACGTGCTCAGGGCCACAGCACTCTGAGGGCTGGAACAGAGCCATGGAACATATCCAACACAGGGGTCAAGTTGGTTAATGGAAATGGCCTTATTTATTAAACTGGTGTATGAATGAAAATCCCATATGAAAGCAGATCAAAGCAAAGTTCAAAGAGCTTACTGTGTTCAGTTTGGGGGAACCAAGAACTCTTGCTGTTAACAATGGCTTCATGAATGAGAAGTAACAAGGGACATCTGGATTATTAACTGATCACAAAATTATTTGAAGCTACTAATTTGATGTGTGCATGAAAAAAACCAAGCAAATACAACTCTAGGATGTATCAGGGCCACACATTTCTATTAGAGACACTGTACAAGACCTGAAGTGAATGTAGTAACTAGTCACTCATGTTTAAAAGGGTGAACTCAAACTAACATATGAACAAATGACTCAGTGGGATAATGAGGAGAATAGTAAGTTTCCTGTCTTATGAAGGGAGACTAGTAACAGGAGAGGCTAAAATAAAAGGGCTGGAGGGGGTACAACAAATTATGCGTGAACATCATGAAGAACAACTGTTTAAACTCATAAGCAGTGCTGGCCAAGGACAAAATGGTATAAATAATCCCATACCAAGAATTAAACTAATAAAATAAGTTATTTGAAGATTAATAAATAATCAGGCCTTCTACCCTTTTAAGGAGTAAAATTTTGGGACTGTTTTTACAGTGCAGTTAATACCAGCAAGAAAACTTTAGGAAACAAATAAAAAAAGTTATTTGAATTGCATGTAGCAGCAAATGTTTACATTAGAAGGTCCAGAGGGTCCCTTTCAGATTTACTTCCTGCGTTAACCATTAATTTATGACAAGCAGCCTTCTGGTTAAAGTCAGACTTGATTATCTGATGCGGTGTTTTGGCTTTACAATATTAGAAGTCCAGATAAAGCTGTACTTATCTTGCTATATACTGCCTTACGAGTATGCATATATGACCCCTATGCTGTAGTGACAGTATTGAAATAAATTGTATTGTTTGTGGCCACATTCTCTTGTGTTGCAAAAGAGTGAAACCTAATGAAAAAGACCCCAGCGTGGGTGAGGGGATACCAGGATACTAGCTGAGGATCTGGCCCTTAGAGTATTTATTTCAGTGACTGCTCTACGATATATTCACACGTTAACTGCATTTATATTAATACATTATTTAATAAACATAATGAGTGCATTGATTTCAGTTATATTGTAAAACTTTTACTCTCTGAATGGTATATTTGAACAAATGCAATTATTTTGCTAGTAATCAAAGAACAACTAAAAGCTATTCTGCCTAGATTATACAGTGGCAACCTGTGTTAAGTTACTGTAGCTTCTGTGACAGGTTCAGTTTTTAAGGAAATTGCCCAGAAAAAATGGCCAACCTCACGTCACCTGAATTTTAGAGATCCACTGTGCATCTAGGTAATTGTAACAGTTTTAAAATCCTATGCCAAATCTAGATGGGGACAGCAGTAAAATTCATTTTTATGGAAAGAATACTGTATTGTAAAGAATAATGACATTAAATAAATTTGGTATAACCGGATTCATACAGCACAGGTGCTATAAAAGCTACTTTGACATAGCAGTAATTGAAATAAAACTTAAAATACAAGGTTGGGACTATGAAAATCTTATGTTGGCCGTATTTGTCATGGGTAAAGGGAATTTCTCTAATGACACCGACTATAACTTCAGAGGGTAGGAGCTATACACCTGAAGCAGAGAAAACAGGCACATTCGAGTCATGGTTTATGGACAGACAGTTTGGAGGCTCCTGCCATTTCCACCATAATACTCTCCTCTCCTTAAAACAAACATTGCAGTTTAAGTAATATAGTATAATGTTATCTCCCTTTTTGATCTTACTCTGATGCAACAAAAACACACTCCTAAAATCATAAGGCATCAGGAATAATCTTAGCTACCTCAAGCACATCAGAGGTAAACAGCATTTCCTCCTTTTCCCCATTTATTTACACTCTTGTTTGAATGAATTATTTCAAAGTAAATGCTCCACTTCTTCCTCATCCACTCAGCACTCTCCAGTCTGGGTGTGGTAGGCTTGACGGGGATCTACATAACCATCTAACCAAAACTGGCAGTGCAATGTGTGCATTGCAGAGACAAATTAAGCCTACATGTGCAGCCTGTAATTGCTTAGAAATCTCAGAATTTCCTGTCGCACATTCTGATATTTAAGCCATTCACCACGAATGCTCACCTCCTGTGAAACCCTCTGATAGCACTGCTGCTCCTTTCCTGATGCCTAGATTTTAGAAGTTGATCGTCTATCGTAAGAAATACTACTGAGGAACTGGGGACGTGTCGGCGGTGCTCCCTGGACAGGCGGGCGGACACCCGAGCCCCCAGCTGCCCGCTCCCTTCCCTGGGGACGCGCTCCCTGCCCCACCGGCAGCCAGGGAGCCCGGTCCCTGCCAGCCCAGGCCTCCCAAAGGGGCATTGGGGCTGTAGCGACGACTCCTCGGTGCCACCTCCACAGCGCGTGTGAGGGACCCCGCCGGGCCCGAGCCGTGACCAGAAATTCCCCACAGACCCCCCTGGGGAGGGGGATAGACATGCCGGGCTCCACGGAACCGCCTTCCTGAGAAGACTAAGGCTAGGGCTTGGATTTGGGAAACAGAAAGCTCTCACCAGCCTACAGTGCGGTCTGAGGGAGAAACCGTGGAGCTGCCGGGACGACGCCAGCGGTGGGCAGGGTCCCGCCACCAGCGCGTCGGGCGAGTGCCACCCTGCGCCTTTTCCGTAAGTCCCGGCGCCTTCGCTCAGCGCATGGCTGCGCACTTTGCGTAACCCCGCTCTTCCCGTCGGTCGGACACCTCCCACCGCCGTCAAAAGGGGGCGGGAAGTGCGCTACGTAGCCGGCAGCGAGATTCGCCGCAGCTTTAGCCAGAGGCGCAAGCAGGGGGACTTTGCCCCCACCGCTCTCCCGGTACTGGTGGGGAGGCCGCGCGCTCCCGTCCTGCCACCGCTGCCATGGCTGCCCCGGGGCCGGCCCGGCTGTTCCGGGCCGCCGCCGCTTCCTCTCGCCGCTGGCTCTTCTCCGCCTCGCCGGCAGCCGGGACGAGGCCGGGCTGCGGCAGCGCCGCCGCTGCTGTGAGGGCAGCCCGGCTGTTCAGCCGCTCTGCCCGGGCGGCGCTCAGGTAAGAGGGTCGGAGCCCTGAGGCGTTGGGCGGGCTCCTCACGGCGGCTGTCGCCATCCCGCCGCGGAAGCGTCGTGCCTTCCTGGGCCGCTGCCTGGGCCTCGGTGCTGGGGGCACCCGGGGTGAACCGCGGGGGTGGCCGCGCCGCGCCTCGCCGGCGCTGCGTGACCTTCCGCCGGTGCCCCGCTGTCCCGGCCCTGCTGCTGGCCGGCCCGGCGGGGGGCGAGCTGTGCCCCGCGGGGTTGCGCCGGGGGCTGTGGGCTGGAGGTGCCCCGGGGCCGGCCGGGGTTGGGCGTGAGGCGCCGCTCCGGGCCTGTGTCATCAGGAGCCCTGTTAACAGAGCTTGTGATGTTATGGGAAGCTAAACTAGGGTTCCTGACGTTCAAACTAGTTTTCTAAAAGGTTGTGACCTTTTCAGTGTTGCTTTTTCGTGCAGTGCTTGCCTTCCTACCCTTTTTTTTCTTTTTTTTTGTGAAAGTCTGGCTAGGGTTGTGGTGAAAGTACAGGACCTGTAGGAGAGAGCCCAGTGTTGAAGATCTCTTCTACTGTTAGTGTAGTTTTTTGTTGCTGAAGATCACTTGTGCATCTAAGCGTGCAGAACCCCTCTCCTCACCAGTACGTATGAATAAGTGTTTCAAAATACATCTGTAGATATTTAACATTCTGCAGCCCACAGCTATAGATTTGCAACTTAGTACATGTAGTCAAAGACTGTGTTTATCCATGGCCTCCTGGATATTTAAAGCTAGGTCAGAGCCTGCAGTTAACTTTCAGTATTTAAAATACAGAGGTTTTAAGAGCCTAATTTACTTGGTTGCTAGAGAAGTTTCTTTGACATAGAAAAGGACCCACAGTCAGCTGTCCAGTATCAGTGGTGTATGCCTGTTTCCAGAGAGTTGGATGGTGCCTTTACCATCAAAGCTGTTTCAGTAGTTTTCTTTTAAACCCTCCTGTAGATGCTCTTTTACTTTGTTCAAGCAGATACTTTTAGTATGGAGAGGCTAACTTTTTAGTCTAGGACTCCCATATCAGACAGGTAAGTTGTTAGTTCACATCTCTTCTCTGAGTGACCCTGCTGAGTGTCTTAAAAATAAGTCTCCACTGAGTGAGTGCCCTGACCATTGGTTACTTGGAGGTCCCTGATCAGCAGTTTTTAATTAAAAAAAACCCCAAAAGATCTATGTAAAGTAGTATCAAATATTTTAAAATTATTAAAATTATTGAACAGGGTGAAAATGGGAGGAAAAATAATACTAAAAGGGGAAGACACTTCCTTACCTAATAGTAATGCAAGACCTGTAATCCCTCAGGTCTTTCACAAACAGATTGAGTACAGATTGGAATTTATTCTCGTTCATTGCACAAGCATACCAGC
Source organism: Pterocles orientalis (assembly GCA_011057875.1). Lineage (NCBI taxonomy): Eukaryota > Metazoa > Chordata > Aves > Pterocliformes > Pteroclidae > Pterocles > Pterocles orientalis. The sequence goes on along the minus strand of WKFP01014209.1, from coordinate 716,484 downwards.
AAAAAAGCTCATGCAAGCATTTCAGATGTGTCCCCCTCCATGTGATAACCTGGCTGAATGAGTTGGGAGAAAAAGAAAATCCTTGTTTCTTTCATATGTTGGTGTTTTCTCCGTGTGTAAGTTATTTTCTCTAGTGCTGCCGTTTCTGGACATCATACTACTTGAGAGGCAGTTCTATACAGTCAGACAGTGTTATTGCAGTAAAAAGATCCATTGTTGTTTGTATATGTAAAATCAGCTATATTTGTGTCTAGAGGATGAAGACCTGGCTATATAAACGGTCAGTTGAAATGATTCTTGTGAGTGCAGGTTCCCAAGGGTTTTATTGAAGCATCAGGTATTATGTTTTCATTTCCATTACATTATTTCTGTTTCTCCATTTTTACCTCTTATCCTCCCTTTTCGTTCCATGGTGAGCAGTAGTTACCTCAGAAGTCTTTTATACCGGTTCAGATAACTGTACAATATTTTTGTTGCACAACATAATTACCATGTCTTAAAGATTAGTTGAGGTTTATAACTTTTGTTTTAATTGAGGCCTGTATAATTGTTTCATTCATGAAACTCTTCAGGCAATTAGGTAGGGCTGTTAGATTTACCACTTAATAAAACGTTTGAGAATAACAGAGTTGGTCTTGCCATGTGTAACACCAAGCTGTTTGGAGTTTTGTTTGGAGGAATGTAAGAGGTGATTTTTAACTTGGAAGTAATAGCTGAAGATTAAAAGGGATACTTCTTTTAAGGGGGAAGAGGTAGCTGTCAGGATTCTTGCAGTACTTATTTTGTACATGAGAGGGACAACAAACAGCATTTGCAGTTTGCTGGTGCTCTGCTGTGCACCTGCACTGCTTAATTTAGAGTTTCCTGGTGAGGCTTGATAACAAAGCTGATAGTACTGTGGCAACCATATGAAGAAATTAATTGTATTTTACAACTAGTGAAAAGAGTTCATCTGAGCACTAATTGGGATATTTTGCTTTATGCAGATTACACCAAATATGCTTTGTTCTTCCTGATAATCCTGAGGCTATTTATACTTGTATAGTCCTGGCACATGTTTCATGTTAATTGCCTGTGACTAGTCCGCAGTGTGGTGGTGTTTGCAATGTCTGGGTGGACAAAAAGCCATATTCCTTGAAATTCATAAAGCTTAAATATTGTTTCATGCAGGTGTGATTTTATTTTTTTTTAATGGTATCTCCTGGTCATTAAAAAGATCTGCACAGCTTGTATTTTGAATGTCTGGCTAGTCTGCTTATTATGTACATGCACTTCAGAAGTATTTTTACCACTCGGGCTCATGCACAATAAAACCTCAGAGATTTGTAAATTAGACTTTCTGATCATGTGAAGAGCAGTTAAGATGGCAATAGCAGAAAGACATCCTACTGGAAGAAGGTATCTCTAAATTTATTATGAATAAGTAAATTGAAGTTTCAGTTGCTAACCAAGGTGAAATAGGTCCCATAGAAAAGACTAACTACTGTAGTGATCTTTAACAAAAGTCAGTGACTTAGTGGTGGTAAGTGGTGGTTTGACCCCTTGCTGCACACTGCACCAGTTAGGTATGCACAGCCTCCATGCAGTTCAAAAACTGCCTGAAGCTAATGTAAGGTTGTTACTGCTGAAAAGGGGATCCCACTCCTGTTTCCTCATTTTTGTTGTGGGCAGTGGCCCTTCTGTCAGTTTTGCTGGTTCAGCTGGGATCACTTTGTTTTTATGCTTGATTTTCAGCCAGACTGGCAAAATGAGTTGACTTGCAGTAATCATAGAACCATAGAATGGCTTGGATTGAAAGGGACTTGAAAGTTCACCTAGTTACAACCCCGCTGCTGTGGGCAGGGACACCTCCCACTAGACTCAAAGCCTCATCCAGCCTGGCCTTGGACATCTCCAGGGATGGGGCGTCCACAGCTTCTCTGGGAAACCTGTTCCAGTGCCTCACCACCCTCACACTGAACTTCCTTCTAATATCTAATCTAAATCTACCTTCTTTCAGCTTAAAACCGTTACCCCTCATCTTATCACTCCACGTCCTGATAAAGAGTGCTTCCCCATCTCTTCTGTAGGCCCCCTTTAAGTACTGGAAGGCTGTTAGAAGGTCTCCCAGGAACCTTCTTTAGGCTGAACAAGCCCAACTCTCTTGGTGTGTCTTCATATGGGAGGTGCTCCAGCCCTCTGGCCATCTTCATGGCCCTCCTCTGGACTCGCTCTGACCAGTCCACATCTTTCCTGTGCTGAATACCAGTGTAAGGATGATGGCAGGGTGATTTGGAGTGGAGATTTCCCGAAACCACATTTTTTAGATTAGAAACAGATTGGTCATGAAGTTTTGATTGTGTTGTTGTGTCATAAAGTTGCAACACAGTTGTTTTAAACTGATGTACAGTTCATATAAGGGGCAGATCTGACTGTGTACCAGTTCTGACATGGCCATTGATCTGTGAGAGTTGGGTTTCAGCCAGTTTTGTTTCCAGACCTAGTTTACTGCATGACAGTGTGAGTGCTGAAGATAGAAGGAATGGAGGAGGGAGGCCAGGACTGTTGTTCTTGTGCCAGTTTGAGGTGTAATCACAAGTGAAGACAGTTCCAGGTGTGTTTTGAAAAGTGGGAGGCAGATGACTTGTCTTTTATAGAGGTTCCAGTGATCTAATGGGTTGCCAGCCATCTTGCCACACTTGGCCATGTTACTTGTGATTGCCTTACCCTGTAATAGAGGAAAGGGTATGTTTCGGATATTGAACAAATATTTGGTACTAGCCATCTCTACACCTTGAGAGGATGCCCCTAAATGCAGGTACATCTTGCATTATGTCTCTTGTCAGGGTTATGTTTGTCATGTTGACAGAAATATTTTAATAAATGAGAGAATAGTTCAGTGAGCTTTGGAAGGCCTTGTTGAAGTAGTTTAAAATTACCCTGTCAGTGGTTTACTTTGGCTGTCTGAATGTGAATCTCTACCTTTCCAGATGTGTTCTTAACTCATCGGTCTTAAACTACCAGTGAAGGTGTTGAATTTTGTACTAGTATATCTAAGAAGTGGGTGCTTGTTTCTTTGGTTGTACTGTGGGAGGTGTTAACACAGCGGAGGAGCAAAAAGAAGAGCAGAATGGTAACTTAAACTCCCACAGAATGGTTTGCTGGAGGTGGTCCTTTGATATCACTGGTGACTGCAGCATTTATTGCATTTTGTAAAGATATATCTTTTAAGATTTCTGAATTATAGTGCATACTTCAGTTGCGATCTACAGATCAGCAAGGTCAGTCCTTCATTATCAATTAATTTTCAGATTAATTTATAGTTAATAGTAGCTTGTAATTTTGGAATGAATTTATAGTTAATAGTAGCTTGTGGCTGACTTCTGGAGAACAGACTGGGGGATGATATGACAAGAATTGAGCACGACATCATAGTGAGTCACAATGCATACTGCTGCCAACTGAGCTTACAGCTGTGTCAAGTATATTAAGTGTAGAGCAACAAACATTTGTTGTTTTTCCAAACAAGCTAGAACTCAGATTGCTAAAACCAGGTTTTCTTTTACAGCCAGTTCAAAAAAATAAGCTGTGTACTGATTTTTTCGGTATGGCTAACTTCAAATTTTTGCTTTAATATTCAGGTCTACAAGTTAGTTTTCCAGGGGGTGACTTGATTTTCAAGCTTGTATGCTTTCCATGTGATAGGTCACTCAAGGTTCACAGTTACTAAAAAGATTAAAGGTAGTATTAAGCATTCTATTCTTAAACATGTATTTCACATTGAGACATAGATTTTTGCATTAGCTTTCAGTTGTTCTATTTGTGTATCTCATTTCTTGGAAGGTTTCTTCACTGTCCGTCCAGCAAGTTTTTCTTGTTTTACTCACTCTAGGAAAGAAATGGTCTGTTTAAAACCAAACTGTATTTTATTTGTTAGTAAATTAAAACTTTCCTTTATTTTGCATGTGAAATAACATCATGTGGAACACAAAGCCTCTTTTTTCCTATATTAAAAGCTTTAGTCAAATTTTTATGCAGACTGCAAGAGAATTTTTTCTTGGATAAACACAGTAGTCTGAAAAGCAAAGCAGGCAGATACAAAACCTCCTTTATTTGAAGCCAGTGTCAAAACTTTGAACTTCACTAGAATTAATATTTACAAGGTGAAATCCTAAGAGAATCTGCACTCAGGAAAAAAAAAAAAAGCAGAATGCTTTTGAAGTGTTTCTGTTTTTGGGAGGGGAAGAGAATTAAGTTTTGGCACTAATAAAGTAAGATGCCTTACACTCTAAGGAGAAGTGGGAAAATGTAAAATTTGTCTGAAATTATAATGATGAAAACAATTTCATCAATTCAAAGAGTCCACAGAAAGGTGTGAAGAGATGCATTTAAAATGTTTTATTTGATAAAAGTACAAATATTGTGCCTAAAATAAAATAGCTCTGACAATCTTTGGTGAAAGGCAGAACATCAGGATCCTATATAGCTTCTAGTGACAAAACACAAATGAAGGATTTTTCTTTTTCCTTATTTTTCATGGCCTCTGCTCAATGTACAGCAGTAAAGGCTTATACTTGTTACAGCTTTTAAAAGCCAATAACTTAGGTTTCTGTGCTCTTAGAATTGATAGATTACTAGTTTAGTAGTATTCAATCAATTTTAAAGACTTAAAAAATTACAGACTTCTTTCTTTAATTTCATTATGTACTTTTCTCTTTCAGCTCTGAAGATAAAATAACTGTTAATTTCATAAATCGTGATGGTGACAAACTAACAGCAAAAGGAAAACCTGGGGATACACTGCTGGATGTTGTTGTTGGTAATAATCTAGACATAGATGGTTTTGGTAAGTAGATTCACTGAATACTGTATTCAGTGTCTAGAAATTATGTCCTGTTACCATCTTATTTGTAAACATTTATGGAATAATCAAATCATTCAGGTTGGAAAAGATCTTTGAGTCCAATTGCAGATTAATATTTATTTATGAATTTACTTAAAACCTAGCTATACTTTATATTTTCTCCCCATTTTTTTTTCTTGCAAAGGCATAGAATATTTTGGGCCAAGTTTAAAAAAATATTTGGGGTGAGCCTTGCCTGAATTTATCATTCAGGAGGGGAATGTGAACAGAGTGCTGTCAAGGTGGAATCTGAAAGATACCACCTGCAGACTCTTCTGAGATGAAAAGTTCTGGAAGCAATACAAAACTGGTATATTTCTAACAGTATCTGGTTGCTTCAGTATTGCCATGCTGTCTCAGTTTATCAGTCTTTTTGTAGCACAAATTGCTGTAGTATTTGAGTGTTAAGTGAAAGAAATGTCCAAGTTAGGTCAGTTAGCAGGGAAGAGCAAAAAGTTTAATTCTTATTAAAGGACTAGGGTAAAGGAGACTGATGCTCTAGTGAAATTCTAACTTGGTGCAAGTTTTGTTTATTACTAAAATAGGAGGAAGTTACAACACCTCTCTGTTCCTTCAAACTTTTGCACTTTCCATAGTTAGTTCCATTGAAGTTGTAGGATTCTGCCCATGCCAAGCAGCAGTATTTGGTAATGGCAGTTAAATACCTCAGGACAGGTATTTACCTGAACATGAGCTTAAGAATTAATAGTACAAACTAAAGCAGGAAGTGAAAGTACAATTCACCTGACTGAATTCATAACATGGAGCAACTAGAGAGAAAAAACATACTAGTGTAGCATAGTGTGAAATCCGAGGTGTGTTTTGTTTAAATGCAAACAAATTTCACTGCTAGTAATAAAATCTTTGAGATTTTTAAATCTCAGACTTGTGTCTGAGACAAGTCATGCCTAGGGTTGCATACATTTGGGGAAGAATTGTCTCTTAAAACATCTATAATGCTTTGGGATAAGTAGCTTTATGTATCACTTCTTAAATGTGTCATACAGGCTTATGGCTAGTCTACTTGTATTCTACAGGAAATTTTCTCTGTGAAGTATCAGCTGTGTTACAGCATTGTGGTAAAATGGAAAAAAAAGGATAATCCTGTCAATAAACAGAAGCCAAACAAAAAAATTGAGATACTGTAACAGTCTTTAACTATAAGGTATGCTAGTCCTGTTTTAGTACTTTGCTAATGAAACATCATACTAGGGCAGAGAAATAATACAGTATGAATAATCTAAAAATGTATCTTCTGTGTTTAGGAAAAAGGAGAGAAAAATGTAAATCTTGCCTATTTACTTCTGTCACTAGGGGGCATCCCACGTGCAGTAATAATAATAGAAATATATTTGTATAGAGACTTCCAAAACTTGAATGATTCAGCTGCACTCAGTTTTCTACTGCTAGCTTTACAGTTGCAGAAAGATATTCCACTGTTAAGACAGATGGGTCAGTGTTCTTTTTCTTTCTATTCCCTCCCTTTTCCCCTCAACTTCCTTAGCATTAAAACATATAAACTGCTGACATGCCAAACTTTACATTATTTGGCACTGTTTAAAATTCTACTTTTTCATATGCATTTGCATGTACTTGCAGACTTGATATATTTTAATGATCAAGTCTTCCAGTACAGTGTGATGCAGCCTTTCTTCCCTTTGTTTTCATGTGAATACAAAGATGATGTGGTCACAGTACTCCTGGTTCTGATTTCCCTGGAAATGAGTAAATAAATCAAATTTGATTATGTCTTACCTGCTTCTCTGTTATCAATTTAATCAGAGGTGGGGTTTCTGTGCTCAAGCCCCAATCTCTGTACAAGTATGGCGAGTTCATCTTTCTTCTCCTCTAGAAGTTGCATGCTGCGTTTTCAACAAAGTGGAGAACTGGTGCCAGCCCTATACAGTGGCAGAGACAAATCTGTTACTGTTCAAACTTTTACTGTCCTGTGGTGACCTAATTGCTCTAGCAGGTAGAGGGAGTTGATGCTGCTTCTCTTCAGCCCCAACAAATTATTAGATCCTTGGGCTGAATTAGAATCATAGAATCATAGAAATGTTTGGGTTGGAAAGGACCTTAAAGATCACTGAGTTCCAACCCCCCTGCCATGGGCCGGGACACCTCCCACTAGCCCAGGTTGCTCAAAGCCTCATCCAGCCTGGCCTTGAACACCTCCAGGGATGGGGCATCCACAGCTTCCCTGGGCAACCTGTTCCAGTGCCTCACCACCCTCACAGTGAAAAACTTCTTCCTAGTGTCTAATCTAAATCTACCTTCTTTCAGCTTAAAACCGTCACCCCTCATCTTATCACTCCACGTCCTGATAACGAGTGCCTCCGCATCTCTCCTGTAGATTTCAGGTACTGGAAGGCTGCTATTAAGTCTCCTCGGAGCCTTCTCTTCTCCAGGCTGAACAACCAACTCTTTCAGCCTGTCCTCATAGGGACGGTGCTCCAGCCCTCTGACCAATTTCGTGTCTCTCTGGACTCTCTCCAATAGGTCCAGGTCGTCTTTATGTTGGGGGCCCCACATCTGGAGACAGTACTCCAGGTGGGGTCTCACGAGAGCAGAGTAGAGGGGGAGAATCACCTCCTTTGACCTGCTGCTAGTGCTTCTTTTGATGCAGCCCAGGACATGGTTGGCTTTCAGGGCTGCAAGCACACACTGCCAGCTCATGTTCAGCTTCTCATCCACCAGTACCCCCAAGTCCTTCTCCTCGGAGCATCTCTCTATCTGTTCTCCACCCAGCCTGTATTTGTGCTTGGGATTTCCTTGACTTGTGTGCAGGACCTTTCACTTGGCCTTGTTAAGTTTCATGAGGTTTGCATTGGCCCACCTCTCAAGCCTGTCCAGGTCCCTCTGGATGGCATCCCTTCCCTCCAGCGTGTCCACCACACCACACAGCTTGGTGTCATCGGCAAACCTGCTGAGGGTGCACTCCATCCCACTGTCCATGTCTCCAGCAAAGATGTTAAACAACACTGGTCCCAGTACTGACCCCTGCGGAATGCCACTTGTCACTGGTCTCCACTTGGACATTGAGCCATTGACCACAACTCTTTGAGTGCGGCCATGTAGCCAATTCCTTATCCAATGAGGGGTCCTTCTGTCAAATCCATGTTGCTCCAATTTACAGACAAGAATGTCATGGGGGACTGTGTCACAGGCTTTGCACAAGTCCAGGTAGATGATGTCAGTTGCCCTTCCTCTATCCACCAGTGCTGTGGTGCTTAGTAGTACACATAGGCCTCTAACACAGAGAAAACCATCTCTCTCTAGCTTGACTAGAGATTAATGTTCTGTTGAAGAAATGCCAAGTAAAAAAATATCTCCTTCCTATACTTTTGAGGAATTTTTGTTATAGCAGGTGTCTTCTGTTGAACTTCTTGAGGAAACCTTCTCAAAACCATGGGAAAGAAAGGGATAAAGGATCAACCTTGGAAATAAATTAGGTAGTGTTTATTGACAGTGCTGTCTGCTTTTGCTTTCTTATACGTGAGAACTTGTCTCTCTTTAAATGGTAGGAAGGGAATCAGTAAAGTCCTTTGACTAACTACAGCATTCAAGTAAATCCTAATGTTGTAGGAACAGTAAAAATACTATTGATTGATTGCGGAGTAGATACATGAATGTGGGAATATATGAAACATTGATTTTTCTAATCAACAGAGTTAATTCTTGTATGAGACCAAGATACGAAGGATTTCTGAAGTTCTGCTGTAATTTGAAACTTGGATTTTCTGTTATCTTGATTTTTTTTTTTTCTTTAGGTGCATGTGAAGGAACGCTAGCCTGTTCAACTTGTCATTTAATCTTTGAAGACCACATATTTCAGAAACTAGATGCCATTACTGATGAGGAGATGGACATGCTTGATCTGGCATATGGCCTCTCAGAAACGTAAGGCAATGTGACACTTTTCTTTCCCTTCTTTGATGTAGTAAGGTTTGTCAGTGGGGCAGTCCAGTAGTCTTAGAATGCCTTAATTGGCTTTTAATGAATAGCTGGATTCTGTTACACAAATGGGACTGCCAAGTTTAAATTTTGTTTATCTGAATTCATGTTAAAAAGACGTCACTACTGCTTCTGTAAACTGAAGAGGCACTTGCCAGTACTTGCTCTTCAGAGGTGTCTGATACAGAAGTGTCAAATACTGAACTGTGACCAAAAACCCAGTTCCTTCAATACAAACTTTGCCACTGCTGTTGTGTGTGTAAATTGTTGTTCTTGCTTCCTTCCCTTCTGTTTTCTGTCTTCATTAGTCTGTAGCTAGTTAATCTATTTTATGAATATGTTTATGTTAGTATTTTAGTTTTGGTCAGATCTTTTCACAGAATCACAGAAGGGTTGAGGTTGGAAGGGACCTCTTGAGGTCACCTGGTCCAACCCTCTGCTCAAGCAGGGCCACCTAGAGCTGATGTCCAGATGGCTTTTTAATATCTTAAAGGATGAAGACTCCATAACCTCTCTGGTATTTATGTACATTGATAAGATCTTTCTCTCGAGCCTTCTTTAGGATAAACAGTGTCCTACATGGCAGTGTCCCAAGTTGTCATACTTTGCCTCTTGTCAGATTGCTCTTGGAGTGCACAAGCCAGATTGGCTTTTGGGCCCAAAGCATGCTCTAACTGCTAATGGGCATTTTGGTGCATAGGATTGGAGTAGTGGTAGTCTAAAGTCACCCTTTGTTCTACATCTCCCCCACCATTACATGCCTTGTAATTAGGGAGTCACATCCTCACCACAGACCCGTTCCTAGTGCACTACTTACAGGCTACGTGTACACTAGCATTGTAGAACATACCCATGTTAACAGTGGGCAGCTTTGCCTTACGAGGATTCATAAGCCCTTTCCTTCAGGCTTCAGTGGAAGTACTTGTTGAAGTTTCAGAGAATCTTTCCAATTATATCGGAGGGCTTAATACCTGGCTTGTATATCACAGAGGTTTCTATTTCTCTGCGAAGAAGAATTAATCCTGAATTAACTCATATGTCTCCTTATACCAGTAATGGCAATCTTGTACTAATTGTTTCTGTGTGAGGGTATACTTTTTTTTCTTGCATCAAACAAATTTTAACTTTTCTGGGAGGCTGTGAAGGCAAAGAAGTCAAGCTATGAGAAACTTGTTTAATCTTTGTTGTATTCTTTTTTCTGTGTCTCCCAAAAAGCATTTTAAATTTTGTAAAAATCATAAGCCTATTAAGTGTGAATTTACTTCACCCTTACCACCTACTATAACTCTCCGAACTTTTAGGTTCTGGGCCAAACCATTTCTTAAACAGCTCTGGAGGCCACATAGAACAGTGTAACTTTGTGTACTTGAAATAAGCTCTCAGCTGGCTAGTGTCTTTCCAGGAACATCACCTTAAGGTTTGGTGTAAAAATACCTCAAAAAAGGTAAATGGTGCATTGGCAATATTAGGTAGGAACAAGCAGAAAACCAGAAAATGTCTCCTTCTCTGGAGACATTCAAAGCCTGCCTGGATGCATTCCTGTGTGATCTGGTGTTCCTGCTCCGGCAGGGGGATTGGACTAGATGATCTTTCGAGGTCCCTTCCAATCTCTAACGTTCTGTGATTCTGTGAGATACCATTGTATGATGAAACTGGGATTCACCATATCTTTATACTTGTGCAACTCTGACTTCTTGGAGGGTTTTTTGTGTAAAGGCCTATAAAAATGGTTTGAGGTGGAATGGCTTTCATGTGGGGACTGACTAAATCATCTTTTTTTGTGTGTCTGTGTCCAAGCTTCTGCAGCTTTGAGAGGTGGGGAAATCTGGTTATAAAATTGTAAATGCTCTGGAAGAATTTGAACAGGAGATGGTAGTTGTTTTTTTTTTCTCACAATGTTATTTAGCGTTGCATAGTGGTTTTTGTACTGCTGTTTAGCAGGCTCAAAACAAAGGGCAGTGTTATTTCACATGAAGTAAATCTATTGCTGTGCTACTGAGTCCACATGCAATTAGCATTGGTCCTTAGTGAAAGATCGACATTTCAGTAAAAATAAGCCTTATGGGCAATGCTACATACAAATACCAGAAATCACCTCTGTCTAGTAGATTTAATTTCTAAAGCTATTTTTATAGATGCATATTAATGAGATTAAATCTTCTGTTCATGTATGTATTTATACATAGATTCCAGTACTTTGAAGTTGATGTATACAGTCATTTGCATAGAAATAGTACTTTTGGGTATAGTACTGAATTGGGAGATTTAATGACCATTGATCATTTAATGCTTGAAAGAGTTCTGTATAGATACTGATGTAGTACCATTTTTTATAATATTTCTTCCTACATTCCTATACTGATTAAGTTATTATTCAGCTGATGCTGTAGAACACTGCCCATCTTTGCTGATATTTCAGCATTCCATACTTAAGTACCAAAGCATGGACATTGAATCAAAGATATCCCAGCCATAAAAGTGGCTTGTGGTGTCTGCAGAATTTTGGCAGTATTAAATCTTTTGATTTTAATTGCTCATATACAAGATTTTTTTTAATGCAGAATGATAGAAAAATAAAGGATTGCGTCTCCTTGGGTGCCATGAATATTTTATACTTCTCCTTCCTGTATTTCTTGTCTCTTCACTCTTACCTTTTGGGCTTAATGACCCAGTCTTGAGTAGTTTGAAAACACTGGGCTGTCTTCAGGCCCTGTATGGGTTAGGCTGTGCTTTCTCTGAGGTTTTCATTCAGACTGATTGCCTTCATCTCTTCAGAGATGCCAAATGTACCCTGGGACATCAAGTGTCATTCCCTGCACTTGACTAAATTATTAGTGAACCATTGACAGTGGAACAGTCACCCTTATTGTATGTTGTCTCAGCACATAGGAAGGACTCGATGTACAACTTTCCAGTGTACTGAACTCTGTTACTTAATGTAAAACATGATTATTGACACATGTATCTTTGCATTGATGCATGCAGTTCACTACTAGTCTTGATTAAGACCATGCACAAGGGTGGCTGTTTTTAGATCATGATGTATTTGGGATGGCTCAGTGTTGGAAGCATAAGGGGGTAAATGCTGTTAGATATATGATTGGCTGGGACTAATGATGATGTTGTATTTCTCTACAGATCACGCTTAGGCTGCCAAATCTGCTTGAAGAAATGGATGGATGATATGACTGTTCGAGTACCAGAAGCTGTTGCTGATGTTAGACAATCAGTAGATATGAGTAAAAACTCCTAAAATAAAATATCTTAGGGGTTTTAAAGGAGCTTAATTATTTTTATAACTTATTTTTAAATGTGTAATTACATATGGGAACTTACATAATTGTGAGTTATTTTATATGACTATCAATATTAGATTAATGCTGTTTTAATTTTCTTTATAGAACCTCCTATATTTTTATGCTTAATGCAATAATACTTCTTATAACTGATCATTGGATTATAAACATTAACAAATGTATTACAGATTTAATATAATATTATTGTGCCAAAACCTTTAATGACATTTGACAGCTTGATCACTTCTGCAAGACTTCTCCTGAAATACCCTGTGCATTTCTAGGTTTCAGACCTGGATATGTGATATGTTGGAGAACAAAATTAGTAAGACTGCGTGAGATCTTTTTGAAGTGTTGTCATTAAAGATGCTGTGCTCAGAACTAATTCACTTTCTCAATAAATATGATACTTCCTCAACAAATAGTGGATTTTCAGGGTGGGGATTTTCCAGTTTGGAATCTTAATGAGATGTGGCAAATTTTGTCTTGCAAGAATACTGTTAAAACCATGAAATCTAGGGGCTGATACAGAATGTTGGCATCTGCAGCTTAATTGCTGCAGCGCATCTCTGTTGCCCAGATAGAAGTCAATAAACCTCAGTTTAACTATATTTGTTTGACTATACCGCAAATACGGGGATACACATGGCTTAGAGAAGTAAAGCCTTGGAGCTGTCTAACAGGAGGGCATGTCCGCTGGAGGTAACTTTAAATTCTTGCTGTTCTCTGAAGATGGCTGGGTTAGGATTGAAGAGGGCAATGTTTGTCGACATAAGATTTGTTCTGAAATCTTCGTCTTGCTTTTTCAGTTTTGAGCTTGTTCAGGAGGCAGTGTGGTATTAGCTGGGGTGTTCATCTTGAAGAGATTCCTAGATTCTGGGCCTTGCTCTTAGGATCGTTTAAATAATTGCTGATGTGAAGTGACAAAGTATATTTATTCCATGAAGATGGACTAGGTTCCCCAGAACAGGTAGGGAGATGCCCCTGGTGAGATAGCGTGTGGACTGATGGAGAGCTTTCAGCTGGATCTTGGTTTAGTCTTTCTAAAATAGACCAGAATAAAATGTCTCAGACTCTTTATTATTCTCTCCAGTTTTTGTTGGCTAAATACTTAAATGAAATGGTTGTCACCCATACAATAGTTGTTACCCTTATAAGGTTATTTTAATATTTTGGGCATATTTTATATATAAACTGTTTATGTACATTTGAATGATCTAATGCATTCATTAATGCCTTATTTGAACTGGTGACAATGCCATCTAGACATCTTTTCTTGCATTATTATATCTGTGGGAGAGGGGAAAAATATTATTTTTCCAGTATTGAATATTGGGATTATTTTGAGCTTCATAAAGAGAAAAAAATATTTTCTATAACTGTACTGAATATAGATCTAGTTCAGATTCCTTGATTTCCTCTCTGAGTAGCTAATAGTTTTTTTTTTCGTGTTCCCTTTGGTCTTTCCCCTAAAACAAGGTATGCTTAATGTGGTCTGCTCAGAACTTAATCATATAGAATTTTCAGAATACACTTCCTATCTCATTTAATTCAACATATGACTTCAGAGTTGAAATTTCCTGGCTTTTTGAAACATGAAAAGAGCGAGGCTGGAGAAAGGGTGGAAGTAAATTTGAAGAGATGTTCTGAAGACACTGCTGTCTTTTCTTCAACTGCTGTGACTTTTAGAGATTCCCTTCCCAAAGGTGCTAAGGTAAATTGATTCTCACTTTGTATTGCCTTTGTCCTGAATCATTTATATACAGTAATTTTTATTAAATCTTGAACTTTATTTTTCACGAGACACAGCTCTTTAGTTTCCAAGAGAGGGAACCTCAGTTGTAACCAGATGTACTGTGCATTCTTACATGGGAAAAAAATCTGATGTTTCAGTATAGCTGTGTTTTGGTGGGTTTTGGGGTTTTCTTGGGTTTGGGTTTGTCTTTTTTTGCTTAGAGCACTAGTACTTCTCCTTGTGGCAATCTTGAAGCACTTGACACTGTGTTAAACAATGTGAAACAGTTCTCTAAGACAGTTTTCTTTCTAAGCCAAGGTTGTTTCATTGTGCATTTCCTGTGACAGCTTCTTGTTACAAAGACTGATTCTCCTATAGCGTGCTGTGGAAGGAATTATTTAGCACAGTAAGGCAAAAAAGGACACTTCAAAGTTCCTTTTGAATTCTAGAGATATCCCATATTGCATGCAAATGGAAATCTCAGAAGGTGAACGAACTGACATGTAATCCCCAAAATGCACAGCTCAAAGACTTGTTTCCTTATTGTCAAAGTTATTTGCAAATAAATCTTATTTTATAATACTTTCTGACATGCCTTGTTTGTATTGATTTCTTTCCCCTTTCTCAAAGCCATTGAATGTATTTCAGGGTGTAAAATGGAACTTACACTTGAATGTGCATTGTTAACTCTTAAGTATGATTTATTATGCAGTGACACACAAAGCGTCAAAACTTCCTTGTCCGAAGAAATATTACAAGTAACTCATTTTCTAAAGGCATTTCCTTTCTCTGTCAAAACAGAGTCAGTGGGTCTCTTCTACCTCTCTCCCCTCAAAAATGAGAAAATCGGAACTTTGTCAATGCTGTACTTGTTAGTGTTCAGTGTAATGTCTGAAGGGGAAAGAAGGAGGTGCCTTGCACTCCAGTGTTGCTACATCTCATTCTGCAGGGGGAAGTTTCCATCATTTGGACTGGAAGTTCTCACTGGGGAGAGGAAGAGGCACATTCTCCAGGAAGTTCCTTACTTCTCAGTCAGGAAAAGCCTCCAAATCTGAAATTCACAACTTTTGGCTGCAGAGCTCTGAAATATTTAAGGCAGATATGACCAAGCTGAGTTCACATCCCAGTTAGAGGCAAGCTAAAAAGACCATGTCCAAAAAAGCTGCACTGAAAGTGGTAGTGGGCAGGGAGAAGGTTCCCTGTAACCTGACTTTGTTTTGCCCTTGTGGAGGACAGTGTGGTGTACAGAGATGGGGGAGGCTAAAAAAAAAAAAAGCTCATTCCTTGAGAAGTAAATCTTGGAGAAGACACACTCAAGCTGAGTCACTGGGGTATTAGACAGTAGAAAATGTTGGAAAGGAGCTGCAGCTGCTGTAGATAGCTCGATTTATCTTAACATCATCTTAAAGATGTGAAAGGGGAACAGGGATTTCCTGCACTGGGGTGGGGGTGCCTGTTGCCTCTGTGGTTGGCTGTGTAGATCCCTGCGCTGCTGTGGGCTGCAGTGCCTCAGTGCTCTTTCTGTCCCCTTTGTGCTGCTGGGAGAGCAACAAGAAGCGTAGTCTGTACATAAAACAACAGGCATTAAAAGCAATCCTGAGACTTGCTTTCTAGTCAACTGGCCACCTCTTCCTTTTTTATTTTTTTATGTGAACCAGTCCAAATATCAAAAAGGTCTTGTTAAAAGTAAATTCGGGCCAGCAGTGATGTAGCATCTGTAGCAGGCAAACTCTTCATCTAAAGCCACAACCCTGTTGTGCACAGGGAAATATTTCTGGAGTCCCCCTCCATGCTTCTGGAAGCTCCCTTCACCTCAGCACAGCAGTGAAGCATTATTTTGGGCATTGTGTAACTCACTGACTCTGTCCTTCCATGAGTGGTGTTATTGCCTTCCACATCACAATCCCTTCTTCCCTAAATGGGCACTAGGGTGCATCTCTGGCATCTGCTACAGTTGAGAATGAATAAAAAGGTTTGGGACAGACTTTGTACAACCTCCTTTACGTCCACTTGAGTACACCAGAGCTTTTACTTTCCTGTGTCTTGCTCTTTTAGAGCACATCTGTGCTCCAAAAACGCACATGGTCTGAAATTCTCTCAGGCGCTGCTGACCTCAGGTGGTAAATCCCTGCAGCACAGCACTAGTACGGATAAAAATTTGGGAGTGGGAACAGTGCAGCATGTTAAAGCAGCCATGCATGTGAGCCCAGCTCTGCTACAGCTGTTGGATGGAGCTGTTTACTATGGAGCCGCCTGGGAAAGAAATGTGGGTTCCATGTTACAGTGGAAAAGAGCTACTGCTGGATCAGGGCAGGCCCCCATGGCTCCGGGTACCTGTGCTCAGCCAGTGGTGAGGCTGAGCACATAGTCCCAGAGACAGAGACATGCAGGTGCACAGACACAAGTGCATCAACCTTGCGAAGAGAAAACACAGCATCAGCTGTTTCCTTTGTGAGCCCAAGCCCCTGCTGGCAGCAGCTACCTCCATCTGTGGGCTGAGGGGCTGGTGGCTCCTCCAGGCAGCCCTGGGAGCAGCCCCAGCAGGGACTCAGTCAGCTCTGGGGAGGTAACGGGGGTTCCCTTGCCTGCAACAGTGCCTCTGCTCCCTCATGTGCAGGGATGAGCCATCAATTGCATAACCTATTCAATGACAGGATGTTGGTGCTCCTGGTTTCTCCAGCGCTGCAGCAGGCAATAGAAGATGTCGTTACATGCGAGAAGTAATAATGACGTGAGACACTGGTGCTGAGTAAGTAACCACGTCTGGGTATTCTAGAGAACTCTCTGGAGTCCCCCTCTGATAAATGAGAAGGGAGAACTGGCATCCTCAGACATGGAAAAAGCTGAGTAACTCAATAAGTGCTTTGCCTCAGTCTTCACTGGTGGTCAGGCTTCCCATGTCTGTGAGGACCCTGAACCTTTAGGTGAGGGAGAGAGGAATGGAATCCCTCCCACTGTAACAGCAGAACAAGTCTGAGACCACCTCATGACACTGAATGTATAAGTCTATGGGGCCAGACGATATGCATCCCAGGGTTCTGAAAGAGCTGGCTGATGTGGTTGCTAAGCCACTCTCCATCATATCTGAAAAACCATGACTGTCAGGTGAAGTCCCTGGTGACTGGAAAAAGGGAAACATTACTCCCGTTTTTAAGAAAGGGAGAAAAGAAGACCTGGGGAACTACAGGCCGGTGAGCCTGGGAAGATCATGGAGCAGATCCTCCTAGAAGCCATGTTAAGGCATGTATGATACCAAGAGGTGATCCAAGACAGCCAACATGGCTTCACCAAGGGCAGATCTTGCCTGACCAATCTGGTAGCCTTCTATGATGGAGTGACGGCATCAGTGGACAAAGGAAGGGCGATGAATGTAATTTACCTGGACTTGTGCAAAGCTTTTGACATGGTACCTCACCACTTCCTTCTCTCTACGTTGCAGAGGTATGGATTTGAATGATGGACTGTTCAATGGATAAAGAATTGGGTGGCTGGTTGCTGCCAAAGGGTTGTGGTCAACAGCTCTATGTCTGGATGGAGGCCGGTCACAAATGGTGTCCCTCAAGGGTCTGTCTTGGGACCGGTGCTCTTCAACATCTTTATCAACGACACAGACGAGGGAATCAAATGGACCCTCAGCAAGTTTGCAGATGACACCAAGCTGAGTGGTGCAGTCGATACAATAGAGGGAAGGGATGCCATCCAGAGGGACCTGGACAGGCCGGAGAAGTGGGCCCATGAGAACCTAATGAGGTTCAACAAGGCCAAGTGCAGGGTGTTGCACTTGGGCCAGGGCAATCCCAGGTACTTGTATAGACTGGGAGAAGATCTCCTTGAGAGCAGCCCTGCAGAGAAGGACTTTGGGGGTCCTGGTGGACGAGAAGCTGGACATGAGCCAGCAGTGTGTGCTTGCAGCCTAGAAGGCCAACTATGTCCTGGGCTGCATTAAAAAAGGGGTGGCCAGCAGGGAGAGGGAGGTGATTGTGCTCCTCTACTCGGCTCTTGTGAGACCCCATTTGGAGTACTGTGTCCAGGCCTGGGGCCCCCAGCACAAGAAAGACGTGGGGCTCTTGGAACAGGTCCAGAGGAGGGCCACAAAGATGATCAGAGGGCTGGAGCACCTCTCCTATGAAGAAAGGTTGATGAGTTCCTGTGCGATCTGATCTAGGTGTTCCTGCTCCGGCAGGGGGATTGGACTAGATGATCTTTCGAGGTCCCTTCCAATCCCTAGCATTCTGTGATTCTGTGATTCTGTGAACTTGTTTAGCTTGGAGAAGAGAAGGCTCCGGGGAGACCTCATTGCGTCCTTCCAGTACTTGAAGGGAGCGTATAAACAGGAGGGGGAGCGACGTTTACAGGGCCTGATAGTGACAGGACAAGGGAGGATGGTTTTAAACTAAGAGAGGGGAGGTTTAGGTTGGATATTAGGCGGAAATTTTTTACTCAGACGGTGGTGAGGCACTGGCACATGTTGCCCAGAGAAGTTGTGGATGCCCCGTCCCTGGAGGTGTTCAAGGCCAGGCTGGATGGGGCCCTGGGCAGCCTGCTCTAGTGGTTGGCAACCCTGCCCACAGCAGGGGTTTGAAATTAGATGATCTTTAAGGTCCTTTTCAACCCAGGCCATTCTATGATTCTATGAATTCTGCAGGTGCCTGTGGCAGTTGTACCCAGTTGCAGCTACAGCTGGGTTGGTTTTCTTCCTGCTGGCAGCCAATGGGCTGAAATCCCTGGGTTTGGAGAGGTCTGTCCTGTCTCACTGAAGGAAATGCCAGGCCACAGATGGTGTTTCTCCTTCAGGCTGTCTTTGATCAAAAATGGGTCTCTTGTATTCCATTTTGGATCAAACAAATATCCAGAAAAGTCAGAACTTCTTACTCTGTCCAAGTGCATCTGAGCAGGTTCAGAGGCAGGTTAGCAGCTCATTAACCCTTCCTCAATTAACAGCCCTGCTATGCACAGGTAAGCCAGCCCTAGCTTTTGATCCGGTGAACGCTCAAAGGCTTTACTGGCAATGGTTTGGAAGAAGAAGGGCATTGCCTTCCTAGAAAACTGACTGGAGGGGAGAAAGGGAAGGAGAGAGAGAGCGCTGATGCAAAATCACAGTGATGCAGCTGCAGCCTCTTGGATCCAGGAGAGAGGCGGACACATACCACCCAGGGAGCCAGTGATGGGTTTTGGCTGGGGATAAAGGTAGAAGGTCTCATCTCAGAGGAATGTTTAACAACAGATGAAAAAAGCTGTAAAAAAAAAACAAATGGTGTCATAGAGACAAGGCGTATGGTAGCTCGGAGTGACGAGGAGGCTGGTCAGGCTGTGGTTCAGCTCCAGGGGACTGATGACTGTCAGGACCGAGCGCGGCAGGGGATGGCTGGAGCAGGAGAGATTCTGCTTCAGATTTCAGCACTTTTTTTTTTTCCACAGCCTAATTGAGTTGTTATGATCATCACAGCTATTGGACTTTAATCAGAAAATTAGGAAAAACACATTCTGTTCTGGCATGGAGAAAAAAACAATCCATGTCCCTTGCCTTGAAGTTTCCTGCCCTTCTGGGTCTGTCCTTCAAGGAGAAGGGCAGCACAGGAGCCTCCAAGGCAAAGGTCTGGGGAAGCAGCACGGAGCTTCCCCAAGGGTGAATGTTGTCCTGGCAGGAGAGCTCAGGAGACTGGGATCTCCCTCCGCTGGGCTATGCATGCAGCAAATGTTGTGTTTCCAACCCCAACAGCCTGCATCTGAGCATTGCGTGTGAGCTTCACATTAAAAAATGACCTTAGCTGAAGACCTCATTGCTGGTCTTTATTCTCTACCACTTTTGCATTTTATTATTTGTCTCTGAATAAGAAAGATGGAAAAAGTTTAGCTCCTGATTTGCCTGTTGTAGTACTTGTTTTTGGAGGTAAAAATGCCTAAAGGAGGCACAAGACACTGGAGACCTTTACAGCAGCACACAGAAATGAAGGGTGAAAGCCAACTACCAGGCAACAGGAGTTAATTCTTAGAATAAAAGTACAGAGTAACCGCAGGATATTTGCTATGGTATTTCACTGCTTATATAACCGGCTAATCAGTGCTGTCAACTGCCCAGTGCTGGACTGCTCCTGGTTTACCATAAAGCCCTGCCTTCACCATAAATAACACATTTAATCCGTTTCTGCTTCCTTCCAGCTGAAACACCTCTATAATGGCTCTAGATCCCAGGAATTCTGTAACATTAACCTTCCTCTGAGGGTCAGGTGCCAGAAATTCTTACTCTCTGGCAAAATCATTTCCCCAAATCTTTTTGTTAGCAAGTGAAGAATGAATCCCAGCTCCAAGCCTGAAGTGAGCTGGAGCTGCAGTATAGTCAGCACAAGTACAGCCACCCTGGCACTTGCCGTGTCACACGATGCAGACAGTCAGCTGCTCGTGGTTTCTGCAATGGGATATTTTCTTACTTTCTGAGTAACTGCGGTGTCTGGAATCCCAGCAGAGTAAACTGTTGGTAGAAATGAAAGCCCCTTCAGGAGCCCAGGGATGGGGAGCAGGAGCAGCTCCTGGCTCCAGAGCTGCATCCTTGTGTTTCAGCACCAGCTGTGGCCCCTCTTCAGTCCCCAGGAGCTGCAGGGGGTCTCAGGACATAACCCCGGTGGAACGCTGAGGTACAGCTTGATGCAGGGGGCCACAGAGGAGCAGCCAAAATGACTTTGTGGAGCACACCTGTTCTCCCAGCTCTGCAATGCCAGAAGACCTCACGTATCTACTGTGTGGCTTTTGCCGGAGCTCCTCCTGCAAAGTGCTGAAGATAGGCTGGATGGCTGAGCACACAGCAAGAGGCGATTTAATTAGTGGCTGCCGAGAAACCTCACGTCTCAACAGCTTTGTCCAGGGCTGCGTCCTTCGTACGCTGCCTCTGCCAGGAACGGCTCTCTCTTCTATTGCCATTGACTCTTATAGCCTCCTTGAAAACAGTTATCATAATTACTTCTGAAGAGATGAAGCAGCAGAAATCTAAGCCTGCTTTCTCTATTTTCTCCCAGGTTATCCATGGCTCTAATGCCATCTGTAGTGTCAATATGCTCTTTTTCTAATTTCATAGCCTTGCTATTAGTGCTTTTGAAAAAAATCCCCATTGCGGATAACTTCTTGAGGCCCTGGCTGGGAGATTTTTGACTTCCAAACTGAATTTTAGACTACGATATTTTCACAGTTACTACTTTTATTTTCTCATGAAAAATGTGAACTAAACTGGTGCATTAAAAAAAAACAACTTTTTCTTGATAAAAGTGTAAACTTTGCATATTTTTCCTTTTGTATTACTCTTCATATAGTGAAAACTGTTCCTTTAAAAGGCATGTGCAGAAAATCAATTCTGTTGGTTTGCACATGATACCATTTAATTCTAGTAAACTTGTTCATAATGTTTTCCAAATCTGATAATTACTGAAATTGTCTTTAAGTCTCTCTATAGCACAGGCTCTGAAAGATCTTTCCTAACATTACATTGTTTTCCAAAATGACAGACACAGGGCTATAAAACCAGGGTATTTGGTTGGACAAGTTTTGGTTGGAAGGGACCTTCAGAGGTCTCCTACTCCAGCCTGCTCCAGCCTGCATACTTGATTAGGTATCAGCATGAACTTTGTGGATCTGGTAAGTTTATTGCATAAAATTTCTAGTGTATCTGATAAGTTTATTGCAGAACCTGTCCAGATTTTTTGAGGAGGTTGATTATATTGAAATTCAGTGTGTTTTCACAGATATCACACATGGTTTACTCATTATTGTTTGGAATTTTTAAAATGAAATTTCCAAGTGAGCTAAGAAACACTCAGGGGCTGTTTTGATTTAATCTATTGAATAATTCTTGGTACATTGTAAAACAGTTGTCATCAACATTTTTTTAAATCAAGCATGATAACAGGGGTATTGCCCACATGTGACGTTTTCTCAATTTGATCTATAGGGGAAAAAATGACACTTTTTTCCATTAAAAAAACAAGAAGTAAAAGAATTAAACCAAAAAGAAGTGGAGGTGTGGATCTAGTCCTCTTGGCCAAGCATTCATTGGGGCGGGAGAGCCAGGACAGGGTGGTTGTGAGTCCATGACAGGTAGCCATGGCGGCTACTGGACAACCCTTGGCTTGTCTGTAGGGTAACAGAGAAATTTAGCAATGCATGGGATGGTGTCTCCAGCACCCCTGTGGGCATGAGCCACTGTGGGGACTTGGTACCCACAGACTGGATGGGGCTGGATACAAGATGGCTTTAGCAGTTAAGCAGTAAAAAGAATTAGAGACAAAAACATCATGAACTGGTTTAAAGGAAGGAGCTGTCAGTCTGAAGTCTACCAGCAAAAGTTAGTCAGCATTCAGGCAATTTGTAGAGAAAAAGTCCAGTGACACCCAAGGGTGTATCAGCTTGCTTCTTCTCAAAGGTGTTTGTTCATAAGGTGTTTGTACTGTGCCAATACATTTAAAATTTACTCTGAACTATAGTCAGTAATTTTGTCTGCAGCTGGTTGGTAAGCTGGGAGAATCTTGGGCTATGAAAGTGGGTTTGTTGCTGTTTTTTATAAATACGGTTCCCAGGAGCAAGGATTTAGTTGGAGAGGTAGTTCAAGGGTTATTCTTAGTGTAGAGCTGCTGTGGTGACGTCTGTGAGTCTGTGCCCTCCGTAATGTGAGCTGAGTGGTCACCACAGGGACATGTTGCTTTAGGAAGCAAAATTTGTATTCTAGCAAAAGAAAAAAAGTCTGAAAAGGGTCTTCAGGGATAAAGGCTGAGAAGGAAAAATAATACTTGCTAGCAGACCACCCAGTTGGAAAAAATAGCCACGTTCATGGGTTCCATCATATCAAAAGCCAAGAGTCAGAAATGGAGTGCTGTGAAAGCACATCTTTTGCAGGTAACTGAATACTTTTGTGTCTTTATTAGCTCTCCCAGTTAGTCAGTTTTGGTGACTAACGGTCATTTAGTTTTCACACAAATAATTTCCATGAAAGCATTTTGTCTGAGCGTGACTATCACCCGTGGCTTTTGGTGTATGGGGGCATGTTGTAGAGCTTATCAGCCATTTTTGTACGTGCTCTGGCAAGATCCATCTCCATTGCATGTTTGTTGGACAAGAGGGATCTTGCTTCTAGTGATGAGATTGGAGTGGGTGGGAGGTGCCTGGAGGGGCAGAGAGGTTGTGGGTAAAAACGGTAGTTCTAAGAAAAGTTATTTCAAGGTATGATCTTTCAGCTAGGTTGCAATTATCCAACATTTTTCAAGATATTCCCAGAAGGAGGAGAAAGCTTATCATCATGGGTGGGAAGATGGGTCTTTTTGTTTTCCTGTCAGTGTGTGTAAAGTATGTAAATACTCAGATTTTATCATTTGTCTTGGGAAATTAAGGAAATTAGAGTGGGAGTATTAGAGACATTTTTAATCACCCCTGGCTCTGCATCCAAGGATTTTTTCCATGATTCATTTTCATTACGGGCAAGAAATTTCTCTGCTGGGCCTCAGAGGTTGCAAACCCCATGGCTGTGGCCGCGTCACTGCAACTACATCTGTTTGCCACCACTGAAGGACTGACTCTTATCTCCCCAGTTGCGTATCTTGGGCTGTTTTAGATGTTTGCACGTAGAGAGCTCGATATGGTGCACCCCTGCTCCCAGAGCTGCATAACCCCTCCCTGCACCCTGCCTTGCCCTGCCCATCGCGAGAGGCTGCAGCTCAGGGACCCTGTGAGGGCACACCGCCCGCTTTGTTGCCACTAAGGCACCTATGTAAAATATGGTATGTAAGCCCCCCCAACACCTTCTGTCTGACAAAATCCATAACTGTGATGCAGGATGAGGGGTGTTCTTATTTCCCTGTAACCTCTAGTAGCAGCTTGTATTTTTTTCTTTTTTTGAGGGGAAGGAGATTGACCAAGAACGATAGTCAGCTTAGGTCCAGCCCAGTACTTCCCAACAGATTTTTCTGCTCTCCAGGAGTTTGCTGTGCCTGAGTGTGGTTTAGGGTGGTTTTGCATCATATATTTGATGGATCTCTATGCTCAAAATATTTGCTAATCCCAGCTTTATCAGGGACTATGCAACCAGGTGCCTTAATACCCCCTCTCTGCTTAATCTTTGTCATTCAAATGGAATTTGAAGATCCACCCGAACTGACCCATAATCCCTTGTTTTGTACAGTGTGCATTTTCAATTTATTTGTGAGGTGAGTGTGTGCTGCTTTCTTGTTTTCCAGGTTCCCTTCACAACAGAGACTCTTTCTGTCTCAGGAAATGATCTTTGGAAGGTGTCCTGAGATCATATAAATATGATACAGTTGGAAACAGAAATGTGGCATTTATTTGTTGGGCCAAACACCAAGCAGGGAGTAAAAAGGGTAATACAGTAATTGTGTTCTTTTAACGTATTTAGTGGATAATGCTGATGAGTAGTGAGGACATTATTGGAAAGCTTTTGTTACAGTGAGAGATAAAAATAGAATTAATAGCTCCTGCAAGCAATTACTCTTAAAAATCATGGCTTGTTCTGTCTCAGAAGCTCAGTGGGATGATACAGCTCTTGCATGGGGCCAGACCGTATGAATGTGAGAAAACCTGACACTCTGTGTCAGGTTTCTCCCTGAGAAGTTCCCCCAACCCACCCACACTTTGCTCTTACCTGTACTGGACCGAGAGAAGGTCACCCCTAGGCAGCTTGAGGGGTTCAAAGGGCATCTGCACACACAGTGCCCGCCTCGGTAGTTCAAAGCAGGCTTTACGTGGTCGGTGGTGGCTGCAGCTGCCAAGGGCTGGGCTGCCATGCTCCTGCCATGCTCCTACCATGCTCCTGCCATGCTCCTGCCATCCCAGAGGCTGCCTAAAGCAGGAGGGCAGCCTCTGGGATGTGCAATGCACAAACCCCCTCCTACTTCACCCCACTATACCTAGGTTACATCTAGGGGATTTGTGACTGCCGCACAGTGCACTTCAGACAGTAAAACAGAGGTACCTGTGGCAAGAGTTGGTCCTTCTAAATCCCACCTAAAATGGGATTTAACCTAAATTCCATCTAAAGGCACTTAAATTCCTCTTAAATCCTAGAGAACCACTTAGCCTCCTGTTTAGTCCTATATGGCGTGGCATCTACTTCAGGAGATGCCTCCCTGCTTGAACTTCAGTTTCCTCGTGCCTAAAGTTGGGATCGGGTGAATGCTGGGATGCCCTGCTCCAGGGGAAGGGGATGGTTCTCTCTCGCCTAGTTTACTGTAGTTCAGGGGTTTGTCTGTAACTCTGAAAAAGCCTCTCACCTTTTTAATGGAAATCAGCTGTTTTTTTTAAGAGGCTGGAGAAGTGAATCCCAAGGAGATGTTTTACTATTTGTTGCCTGTACAGTGAACACAAAGGGGTAGCACCCAACATAGTTGGTCTAAACTGCACTCTTAAGGCACCTGAGCTCAGCCTATGGTGAACAGAGAGCAGCGGAGGCTTAACTCCATGTGGCCTGGATTAGACTCCAGAAACCAAGTCTTCACTGACTGCGTGGGAGCCTTGGTGTTGTGGTACCACATGGCTGCACTTGGAGGTACCTTCTGATGTGCTTCCATCCACGTGGCAATCAGGTGGTGGGAATAAATCAGAAGCCAAGGCTCATTTTTTGGGGAATAGAGGAGGAGACACACATTTCATCAAGAAGAACAGCTCGGGGTGGGAGGAAGCATCTCTGAATAATCCTTCAACTGTAGAAGAACCCAGCACCAATCTCAAAGTAATTCTCTGATGGCTGAAATCTCACCTGGGCTTCAGGAGGTTGGGTCATCCCCTTCTTCAGTTAGTGGCCTAAAATTAAGGCACAAATAGGCATAAGGTAGATGCCCAGTCTGCATGCAAATGACCTGCTTCTGCAGCGAGAAGAAAGCGACATCTCTGTTTGGAGACACCCTGCCATGAGACTTTTTTTCTTTTTTTCCTCTCTGATGGATGCATTTTTGCATGTTTACTGGTTAAACTTTAAGGCCATAACTAGCTCTTCTTTGCGACTGCCTATGTGATTGTCCCCAACAAAACAAGTAATCATTATGGAGTTGTGAGTAATCACTGAGGACTGGGGGTCTCCTGTATCATTAAGGCCCGTTCCTGGGCAGACGTTCGTGTCCTGTCTCTGCACCGTGGCCCCTGAGGCTGTGGTGGTTGGCAGGCCTCTGGTTTGCAGCACTTCCCTGGGCAGGATTTTCAGTAAAAAGAGTGCAGCGTGGCTTGGAAGAAAGTCTGAGATGGCTGTGACCAGATGGTCTGAAAAATGTGGAAATTACAGACAGACATGTTATCCCCCAGCCCTCATTAGGCCTCCAGTGCTTAGTGCCTTCAGCACTTTGGCTCGTTTGTGTCCTCTCCATTACCACAGACCTCTTGTACTGAGCCCCGGATTCTCCTGCCGTCACTCACTGGCCTATTCTCTTGTCCTACACACAAGCATCACCAGTGAGGTCTTTTCCCTTTTGTAGATGTCTAGTCCCCACAGATAATGAGTCACGCTAGGAAAGACCTTTCCACTAGACAGGTGGACATCACCTCTGTCCTACACACGGCGGCTGACCAACATCAGCCTGGGTTTAAACTGAAAGGGGTTAAGAAAGTCTGACACCCATAAAATCAGCGGAGCTGGGGCAGGGGCACCCACCCTCCTTGCCTGCTGCTCCCGGACTCCAGAGCTGCTTCCTGGGCTGTCGATGAGCACAGGAACCATTTGGGCTACAGAGGGCTCCACAGCCACCCCGAGAGGGTGAAACATGCTCTTGGCCTAATGAAGGGATGGGCTGAAAGAATGACAGCTCAATTATTCATTAGCCTACAGCAGAGAGAGAGAAAGCCGGCAAGTCCCTCCGTTAACTCTCCAGGCAGAAGCCAGCACAGTTTTGCTAGAGGGAAGGATCTGAGAAACGTAAATAAATTGGATCAGTGCGGTTAGTTAAGGGCACGTTATAGGAGTGTTTGATGCTTTCCCTGGAATTATCTTCTAGAAAACAAGACTTTTGGCAGTTACAAAGACTTGCAGGCAAAGGGGTGAGTGACTGTACCTCCGCTGTGGGCTGTTTCCTCTGGCACAGCTGGACCACATCAGCTATGGTGCCAGCTCTTCCTCCCTTCCCTTTCACCTTCCCCTTCCCCAAACAGCACATAATCCTGGGCAGGGAGCTTCTGAGTACAGCTTGTGATGGAAATGTCCTTCCTGACACCCTTCAATAGCATCTAAGCAAAAGAGCTCTGAAATAGCAAAGAACAGTGCATCAGCTCAAGGAGGAGTATTAAGAGGCAACGTCTCTATTTCTGCCGCATGTTAGTGTCAGTTCCCCCCCACCAATGTCTAAGCACAGCCTCACAGCATGGTGAAGTGTTAGTTTTTGTCATGCCATGCTGGAGTCCAAAGCTGTGTGACGAACTGCTCTAAAGTAAATACAGCTTTAGAGAAAAATATGAGCTGGATCCAGCCATGCAGCTCCTTCAGCTGCAAGGCAGCTTTGCCTGGAGCCTGCTCACAAATCAGGGCCATGGGCATCATTCCTGAGACGTCCTATGCCTCTGTGGGATGTGTGGGGTGGCTGGGAGGAGTGCCCTGTGCCCTCAGCCCAGCACGCTGGGTTGAGGTGGGACCCAGTGGTCAGTATGTCGCCTGTTCTGGAGCAGGAACCAGCTGGGAGCCCACAGGATCACAGAACAATATCTGGGCTTGAATGCTCCCAGAAGATAACCACAAGTGCAGCGTCTGAGCGTGCTCAGTGTAAGAAGAGCTATCCTCCCTTCTCAAGCTGGGCTGGGGTTATCTGTCCCTCATGGTTAATAAGAACAACTCCTCCAATAATTATTCCTAAAGCAAACTGCTGAATGGAGAGCTCTGACCTTCCTGTTTTAGTGCACTGCAGGATCAGCCTGCTTCACCCTCCTTATTTGAGCTAATTTCTCTGACGCAGAGAGATGCTTGCTCTTGCCCCCTTAGATGCTCTTCGGTGCGTCACTGGCTGCTGAGGGCACAGACTCATGGTCATTATCGAAGCATTTCCTTAATGGCCTAATTAGGGAGGAAAAGTTTATTTGACTAAACAGAAATAATTAATAAAGCCCAAGCCACTCTTGTGGCAAAAAGTTCTCTGTAACATCTGTGAGAGAGAGAGAGTAATGATGGTTTTGGGAGCAGAGCAGGTCTCCCCAACTGAGCCCACCTGAGCTCTCCTGCCCCGTATACCCACATGTGCTGGCTTGGGAACTTTTCTCTCTCTTGCTCAAACCTTGTCCAATTCAAACATAGATAGAAATTTGGGGGGAAAAAATCAGAAAAATCTGTTGTAAAAAATGTTTCTTGACTCTTCTGCCTTCTCCTTAATTTCTTACTCTGAGAGTCACCTGGATAACAGGAGGTGGAGGAGGCAGTAGATACTCTGTATCTCGAGTTCTGATGCCAAACAGCATGGCATGCTTATGGTGAACAAGGGAAATAATACATCAACAAACAGCTGCATTTGAAGAACAGTCACTAGCAGGGGAGAGGCCCCATCGCTGTCTGCACTGGAAGGGACTCGATGGGGGTCTGTCCTTCCCTGCCCACTTCTGCACCTCAGGACCATTTGGAGGCTGGAGATGAGAAGATGCTTTTGCAGACAATGCAAAAGGAAAAGGGATGTCAGACTGGGATTCAGGGTGGGTGTGGGCTCTTTGGGTGCTCACCAAAGTGTAGGGGTGTATACACAGGTGTCCACATGGCATCGCAGTCCCGAGCTCACAGGGTGGCTGCTGGGAGTCCCGCCAATATGGTCGGCGGAGTCCAGTGAGTGACTCACATCCCCTAAAGCAAGCACCAGGGAAGGATCTAGCTGCCAAAGCACAGGTGTCTAGTGACACGGTCTTCAGGTGCTGTTCCAGGGGGTGAGGGACCCTGCACCTCCTGTGTGGCATCTGCTGGCCCTGTGCAGCTGCATCCACTGTCCTAGGCTGTTTCAAATAGCAGCAAGTGACCATGTTTGGGCAACATATCTCACCCACCAAACCTCTCTCCATGCCATTGACCAAGTTGCTGTCTAAGCTCTACAGACTGTATCGACTGCAGTGGGAGCAGGGGTTCCTGGCACACGCAGGAGTTAAGGGTCTCAAAGAGGGGGTTGAAATCTTGAAGTGAATCTCAACAAGAAAATCTAAATTCAAAATGACTTGATGGCACTGGAGTAATAACAAGACATCAGGAAGATGATATCCAGCCATGAGAGGATGTAGGGCACCTTGGGCTGGATCACAGTGCAGGAGGAGTAGCTGACCATCTCAAACTTGGAGCACAAAGCCAGGCCTTTTTCTCCAACCATATCCTAACTAGATATTTCATCTCCCCGTCCTTCCCTTTGTCAGGGGTGTGTCTCCAGATTCGGGATGGGCTGGCCAGTGTAGCACTGTGTGATCCCTGATGGCTCTGTTCCCAACTGAGCCGCCCCATGTCCTCATCCCAGCAGATTGCTCAGGCTGCAAAGCCTTGGAGGTTTCTCAACAGATAAACTGAAGGAAATCACATGGAATCAAATGGAACATTTAATACAACCTGAGATATTTAATTTCTTTTTTCTTTACTTTTCTAAAAGTATGTAACAAGTTGAAGCAAGATCTGATGTAGAATTTAATTTTGTTTTTTTCACCTAAAATGTCAGAATAAAATGTGAATTTCCATGGATAAATGGAACAGGGCTTCAGCATTTTTAAAATGGAAACAATTATGCAAAACTGAAGTGTATTTATGCAATGTTAACTTAATAGCTTAAACCCTTGTCTTCGAACAGAAAAATATTTTGGCCAAAAAATTTCTACCCAGCTTTGTTTGTGACCTACAACAACACCTGCAAAGAGCATGATGTAACTGCCAAAGACATGCTCCATAGCCACCCAGCACAAGCCTTGTTCTCCCTTTTTGCTTCCAAAGATCAGCTCTCTAGTCACTCCTGCAGCAGCAAAAATAATTGCTGATACTGCCAAGAATTTGCATTTCTGGTTATCCTTAGTCTTGGTATTACAAATGAGAGACTTCAGAGAACTAATTATCATACAGGCTCATTAAATGTTAAAAAATGCTCTTGCTGCCTAGGTAGATGGAGCATCCAGGCCGTTAACCCATTTCCCAAAGGCAAACGCATCTCTGCCTCCTTAGGCTTTATTCAGAGCAATCTGAATCCTTTAAGATCCATACACTCAGGGAATTCCAGTTTACACTGCCTACCAGTTTTTGCATCAGTACTGGGAGGCCTGAGTGCTGCCCTATGGCCATCGCTATCAGAGCCCTGCACTGGGGCAGTGTGGGGCAGGACCCCTGGCACAGCCCGGCTGGGAGGGATGTAGGGGGGTGGGTTCTGTGGTACATCCCTCCTTGTTATAGCAAGTGACCTGCCTGTGCTCCAGCACGGGGACAGTGCTTCCAAAAATGTCGTAGCTCAGCCTGCAGCCAGTGTGTGTGTGCAGAGAGACAGAAAACCGAAGGGAAATTACAGCGGCTCTGTGCTTATGTTCTCCTCTTGCTCTTTCTCAGAATCTAAAGAAATGGCTGTGGCTTTGTGTGGAAGTTAATTAATGATAGTAAATAATATTCCTTTGTGCTAGGAGTGAATAGTGCCCTTTATTTGAGGATCTCAGTGTGCTTAATGCTCTGTATTTAATTTAGCATCACAGCAAAAGCCATCTGAATTATTCATTGCAAATAAATTATCTGAAGAATACAGTCATTTTTTATTGTGCTGTTTGCAAGCCCAGCCTGCTTTCTTTGATGCCCTTTTTGGTAGCCAGCAGTGTCCCTGCAACAATTTGGGCAACCGACCCACAGTGCACAGCTCGTTGTGCTGTTTGCTAATTGTGGGAGTGTGTGTGCACGTGTCGGGTGCGGTGGGAAGAGGGCAACAGCCTCCAGGTCTTGCTAATGGTCTGAGCAAACCTTTGAATGGGAGAGAAAGCCATAAGCAATGCTGAGCCCATTCCTCACCTGTGCACATGGATAAATACACACATATGCATATGTATAGGTAGCTTTTCATACACACTCTGGTGGTCACCGAGTGCCTGGTCTTCAGTTAAGACCAATTGCCCATGGTAAGTCTACAAATAAGGGATTCAAATGACAGCCTTTTGGATTGATTTTGATATAAGGCTCACTGTTAGCTACAAAACACATCCATTTCCTGATATTCACGCAAATAAAAACATCTCCGCCCCCCCCCCAACCAATAAGAAACTCTGTATTGAAAAGCAGAGAGATTTTATTACCCAAAGTGAGCGTGAGCCCTGTTGCTTCAGGGGAAGTAGCAGGCTCTGTGTGACCCGGCGTCCTGAGGAAGACAAGGTCCTGCAGGTAGGGTGAGCATCTCCACGACTGGATCCCAGGGTTTTTCGGATGCCCTGGGCCTGGGGACACTTGGGTTGCGATGTCAGCCAGACTTTCGTCAGCACTTTGGTGTGGGTGGCAAGTTTGAAAAAAAGCCCCAGGATGACTTTTTCATACAGGCAGAGCTCAGCAGCAAGCTCATTGCTACCAGCAGTTTTGAGGTGCCAAAATCTGACATGGACCCAAAAAGCTTTTTGCCTAATTCATCTACATGGAAATGCACAGGCATCACCTGTGCAAGAAGGCAAAGGCCACCATGGGTGGTCCCCCGCTCATGTTTGCCCCCGAAGAGGGAGAAGGGAAGCAGAGCCGGTGCCAGCTCCAGCCCTGGTGCTGCTGGGCAGCTCTTCCTCCACAGATGGTCCCATCACTGAGAAGGTGTGTGGGACAGCCCTGTCCTTACCTTCCCACCTCCAGAAAGAGTTGCTGTTCCAGGTAATTTTGCCAAAAACATCATTTTTGTCAGTATTTGACATATTTCTTTGTCTTTGTGAGCAACGAACCACCCAGATCTGGCAGCGACCAGGGATCCTTGCCAGGACAGCTCCCCACGGGGGTGTCAGAGCTGGGCTGAGCAGGGGCATTCCTTAGCCAACAGCTGAAACTCTGGGCACATGGGAGTGTGTCACTAAATCTCTTGTTTAAGTCTCATGGTAAATGAACGCATGATTGAAAATTGTGCATTTCCAAGTTTTTAACACAAAACTTTTGCTTGCTGTTTTTTGCTCGTGTTTTGTCTGTTTATTTCTGTTAAAGAATAAGGTCACCTTCGTAAGAAGGGCTTGTTTTTCTGTTTTAAAAGATCACGTTATACATTTTTTTTTCTTTGGAAATAGCTAAGCTGACAGAAAAAGAAATCTTAGGTGCGTGTTTTTGTCGGTTCCTTGTAATCAATAACACCCACGTAAAAAAAAAAAAAAAAGCTGAAATAAAGCATCAGCAAGGGAACAGGCTGAATCCATAACATTTGGGCTGACCTATTTTGTAATCACATTTACTGAGAGGAAAATAAATCAAAGTAATCCAGCCTCCTGCCTCAAACATGATGCGTATTCTTGGATTCGTTTGGTGCTCGCCTGAACGTCCTCCAAGCGCTGAGTGAGGAAAGCACTCAGACACCTTGGCTGGGGTCCAGCCAGGACGTGATGCTCAGGAGATGGCAAGAGCCAGGCTTCTCCATCCCGGGAATGAGCCTCCTAAACATGCTCCATTCCTGAAGTCCCTTTTCAGTACACCCCTTTAGGATGTGAGACATTCATTTTTGTTTTGACTTGCAGAGGTATGGAAACTCATGGTAAAACAGCTGCGCTTCTCCCCATGGACTCGCCTACTGGAGCCGACCCCTGACCTGCCGGGTCTGGCACATGCACCCATGTTATGGAGTTGAATTATTCCAGTGTCACCTGGGTAGGAGATCAAAGGACAAGATACTGTCAGAAACTAAAACAGCAGGGTGCTTGCAACAACAAAAGGATGGTGAGTTCTTCCAGTGAAGGTGACAAATGTGATATCAGAGCTGCTAAATCACTGGAAATACAAGGAGCATCAGGGACCGGTGGCTTACACCACTATTAACTGGTGTCTCCAGCTGTGATGGACACTCTCTCCTATGAAGTAGATGATTCATATGTCAAAAGACAGATTGTCCCTCCAAAGGTGGGATCTAGTCACTCCCCTGGATTAGGCACAGTCTTTACTTGTGATTTTGGGAGACAACTGAATCGTTCCTCCCATAGGTAGTGCCTGTGTTCCCCCTATAGGCATGGAGAAAAGATTGTGGCCTTAAAGCTCCTTGGAGAGAGCCCGTGTCCGCTGAACTGAGGTGTCTAAATATGGGTGGAGGTGATAGACAAGGGTGGGGTAGACCAGTGCCCCCTTACATCCTATGTGGACTGTACATCTAAAGTACAGCCAGGAAACAGCCCTGGGGAAGGGGGTTGAGCACCTGAGGTCTTGCAGCAGGGTCAGGCAGAACCATGGACACGGCGTACCCATGTGTCAGCTCCTGGTCTGGTGCTCTGTCCTGGAGGAATTGCCACCTGCAGTGAGATTATTTTGGGTTTTTTTAGAAAACAATTCAGAAGCAGGTGCTTTTAGACAGTTTCTCTGTTGCAAATAAGCAGTGAAAGGTCTCCTGGGATGCTTCAAGGATGGAGAAGCAGATCAATGTGCCTTTTGGACATGGATCCAGGCTTGAGGTGTCCCTGTCGTGCTCTGGAGGGATGTCCTTACCCTGTCGTTCCTTGGGAGATATTTTACAGCCCAGCTGGGGACTCAGACCTGAAGAGCAGAGAGGTGCCATCCCGTGCATTTGGGAGCTCGGCAGCCGATCCCACCTCCTCACGTCCATTGCAATAAATCCAATTTTATGGGGTTTTTTAAATAAATAGGTTTCAGGGCCTGATTCTGTGCCAGCCATGGAAGAAAATCAGATTTGAGAACATCCATACCTTTATGAGATGAAAGCCTCTGCATTCCTAACAGAAAGCTAAGTAAATTCATATGGGGATTGTGTTAAAGCTATAAATACCTTGGCATGATGGGCCTGGACTAGCAACCTGTTTTACAAAGGGACTTGCTCTGCCCCCACACCATGTGGGTCTCCTGACCGCGAGGCAGGACTGGGGTCAGAGACCCATTTGCAGAGATGTGGCTTTTATGGCCTTTTTCAAGGTGAGAAAAGTGAAGAATTTACATAGTAAAAATTCTTTGCAAAGTCGGAGCCTCCAGTTTCTGTGCAATAAACCAATTACTATACTGTTGAATTTACACACCTCAGACAAGTATACTGTGGAGTCATATCCCAAGGTAAAAAAAAATGCAAAAAATTCAGACTTTGGCTTTCCCAAACATTTTATTGGACAAATTCTTCATTTTTTTTTTCATAATCTAGACAGAATGCATAAGTACTGAATATGTTTTTCTTAATTCTTACATGATCAATAAATATTTTCAAAGTCTCTATAAAATAATAGATAGATCTCTGTAATAGAAATTAAAATTGTAAATGGAAATCTGATAGGGAGAAATTTTTCCAGCAATGCGGGAACATCTGGTGTGGTTTCTAAATTATTTATAAAATAGGCATGTGTGCTCCAGCCCAGTAAGGGATTTAAGCACATAAACAATCTTATTGGTCTTCTCTGGGACTATTTACGCATTTAAGCTAAGCCCAAGCCCGGGCACTCTGCTGAAGCTGACCTTCTGGACTCCTTATGCTCACTCTGGATGAAAAGTATCATTCAGATGCTGCGCATTTCTGCAAGTGTTTGGATATTTAGAGGAGGGATAGCAGTGCCATTCAAGTATTCAGATGGGCCTGAGCAACAAAGAGGATCGTTCAATGCCAGCCGTCTGTGGAGACCAAGTCCTGCTCAAAAAGGTGACTTTGGGGCATGGACTTCCTTGACTACCTGGTCACCTCAGGTTCCTCGAGTCAAAGGCGCTTGTAGACATGGGATGGTGGCGTCAGATGTCCCTTTCCCAAGCAGATGTGCCAGTAAAGCACCTGACCGCAGCCCTGCTTCCCATCCTACCACCCCCACCGAGTAATCCCTCCAGCTCTGCTAGGGAGATGGGTCATCTTGGTGCTTTCAGTGGTGTTTCAGACAAAATCGGTTTGCTCAGGTAAAACATTTTAAGTAGGCTGCTTGTGTTAACGAAGCTGCTATTGTCTACTGTGAGGCTGGGGGTCCACATGAGCTGGTGCCCACAGCAAATGGTGACTGACCCCTTGGTGGCTCTGGGGAGATCATCTCTCTACCGCCCTAAGCCTTTTCAAAACATTTTACACCACATCGTTTGTGCAAACTGTCCATGGGACACTTGACATTTAAAAAAAATCCTCTCATCTAAAAGTGTTTGCTGACTGTGTTGTAAGGTGGCCACACGCACACGGTGCTCGCACACGCATGAACAGTGTGGGCAGCAGGTGCGGTTCCTCTCCAGTGGATCAGGATTAATGTCCGCTGGTGAAATACACACCCACACCTGGAAACGGGTCTCTCTGGTAGCTGGCATTAGCCACTCGCTTTGCCCCAGAGCTGGCCTCAGGCCCCGCTTTCCCCAGGTGCTGCCACCAGCACCCTCCAGCCTCGGGGCTTCGTGGTCCCGCTCCAGCTGCCGGCACGGGGCTCTCGTGCTGCTGCCCCCTGCTCTGCCTTGGAGGGTGCTGCTGGTCTCTGACACGGCTCAGGATAGAGGGTGTGCCCACAGAGGAGGCGGATAGAAAGAGTGTAATTGTTAGTAGTAATAAATTATTACTCTTGTTATTACGTAAGACTGCAGGATGGGCTCTGGTGATGGAGTGCAGGGCTCAGTCAGATGAACACACTGACCAGCCAGCATTGCCAGGACCAGCACCTTTTATCCCCTTTTGCCTCTGTTTTCTCACAGTGGTTCCTCCCCAGTCCACCTTGATCCCTCCCTTTCCCTGCCTTTCATCCTTCCCCGTATGAACATTCCCACAGCCCCCTTGAAACACCTCATAAGAAGTTGTACAAGGTCCCCAGAAAGCTTTTCCCCTGCAGCCCCTGTGAGCCCCACACCCCTGCCAGTCTGCAGAGTCTGCTGGGGAGGGGGTGGCCCCACTGGCTCCTTGGTGGGCTTCACTCAGAAGCCATGAGCTGGGCACCCTCCTCCCTCAGTCCCAGGGAGCAGGCTGGGGCTCTCCTGGCACAGAAGGGATGACTGGGACCCCATACCCAGCATTGCCCTCTAGTCCATGGGGGGTTCTCCTGTTCCCATGGCCAGGCTTTAACCATGGGTGGGTGCCCTCCACAGGCCACTTTTGCTTCGTCAGCCTTTACCATTGGGGCTCATTGTCTGAACCCTCTGCTGGGATCACGTAGCCCCGGCCATGCACGCTGGCAGCGTGGTCCTGTACCTTACCTCCCTGTCTGGCAGACCACCCGCCACCCCCTGCCTGTCCCAGCCCCTGGGGCAGCAGGAAGCCCTGCAGAAGCTCTCCGGAGCCAGGAGGAGGAAGAGGAGGAGGACAGCCCTGCCTTCAGTGGGCACACCAGAATTACAGTTGCATCTGAGACCAGGTTTACAGCAGGTTGATGGAAATAGTTTGTGACAAGAGAATCAAGTGCAGAGAAATAATTCCTATATTGAAAACACCTCTCCCATGCAGGGTCACTGAATGGCTAAATTCTGAAATATTTAACTTAATGCAACTGGCAGCAGCTACTGGAGTACTTGTCCTCGAGGAACTGCTGACATTTGCAGTGAAGCCACTACGAAACCCAGACAAAATAAAGCCTGGAGCAAACCTACTATGAAGGAAAAATCATTAGAGTGCATTGTGCGTATTTATGAAACACAAGTAATGCCCAAACCCTTTAGGCCCTGTGTGGCAACCCTGTCCTAACAGAAGTACTCAATGTCTTTAACCAAAGAGTCTTCCCCTCTGGACACTGGCAGGACAATTAGTTTAGCTTGACAGTGGCCTCAATACAGAGACATTGGTAACTAATCTTGAGAGTAAGTGAAATCGTGAGGGAGCTGGCTCGCTTCCCTTGCTGTTTATGTAGGGCTTCGCTTAGCCAGCAGACATCACGCTCCACCGCCTCTTACACTTGGCAGGAGCGAAGGACTCTTCCAAGGGGAAGTGGCCTTGCACAAATGCCAAAGACAAGGCTTAACACGGCTGCTTGCTCAGCCTGTCCCCGCACCAGCCCCTGGCGAGGGAAAAGCCCCCAGTGTGGCCAGTGCCTTGGGACCTCCTCTAGATAATTCCTCAAAACCCTGTGAGTGCACGAGGTTGTGCAGTGCTGTCACCGAAGCTATCTCCTTACAGGTACTCGGGTATTTTGGATTCAGGATATGGGGAGATGTTAAATACTATTAAATACTGTTAAATGCTCTCTCTGCTCCTCATATAAAACGTTATTGGGATAACCTCAATATTGGGTGTAAGACTACAGCTTTTGCAGGTTTCTTAGACATTTCCTGGGTTCTTTAACAAATCACCATCATCATCTTTACTAAGAGATATTATTTAGCTGTCTGAGCCAACTATCTTTTGCTAAATTTCTCCAGCCATGATGAAGTACTTTTTATCCTTCTTCCAGACAGGAGCTGCATGAACGTGCAAGAGTGTGTCAGGAGGCTGGACCAGAGACCTGAAGTGTCTTCCAGCACTAATTATCCCATGTCCCTGTGTTTTTATGGATGAAAATGAGAGGAGGTTGATAGGTCCAGCTCATTGAGGTTGTCTTGGGAACGCTGTAGATGCACATGCAAGACATGTGAAGCAGTTGTGTGTGCCTGGGCCATGGCAGCCTCACTGTGTGCACGTGCGTGTGAGTGCACATGTGTGTGTGGTTCCCAAAAGCACTGGCCACCTCCAGATCTCCCAGTCTCCATGACATCTGGTTATGCACGGGTGAATAGCTATGTTGGGGTGTGGGCATGGGAGAGTGCCATGGATGTGGTAGAAAATTAAATAACAGCTCCACGCTACCAAGCTAATGACTTGGTTAGACATTTAGAAAAAAGACTAGTGGTGCAAAACAGGGAAAGAAAGAAGCAAATAAGTTTGCCAAATGTCATACAGCAGAGGAGGAGCAGAGCTGGAAATGAGATGTCAGCCACCAGGTCCTGGAGCCATGTACGTCCCCAGAACAAGAAAGGAGCTGGACCAGCAGGTATTAACAGAAATCTGGTGATTTGGAGGCACAGAAAGAGGGACATCTTCAGTTTAAAGGCCATGCTTCAGTCCCAGGACCCATGATCTGTTTTGCTTGAACTCTACAAACTAGTTTAAGCAGAGAATAGACGAGACGTCTTCCTGCTTCCCGATTTGGGCTGTGCTGGAGAGATAAAGCTTGCAGGAATGAAGCAATAGCTTTTATGAGACCAACAGAGAAAAACTGAAAAGCCTACAAAAAAAATCCCCTAAAAACCCAAATGATGAAATTTCAGGTGCATTAAGCCCTTTACCAGGGCTGAAAAAAAGGCAAAACTTTCAATGCAGGTTGAGAACAAATTGCTCTAAATTTACGTTATATTAATCTCTGAAGTTACCTGAAAAGAATGACGGTTGGTACTTGTGAAACAGAGGCAGGGTGCTCATTAACGATGAGATCATGAACCTCTGTGGGACAAAAAGTCCAAGTGAGAGTGGTAATTTGTCAGTTTGCTTCATTTTGTGTGCATGACAGCAGTGAACAAGGAGTCATTGCCACTGTTTCTTCCCCATGTCAGTCATTTTTTATTATATTATTTTCTGTGAGCTTTTGCTACTCCAGGAAAGAAGAAAACATTTGGGAACCATCTCACCTACCATTTGTCCCTGGGAAAATGGTAGGTGCTCCTCCACGAGCAGCTCCTCCAAAGCAGGCACCCTTCACTGCCAGTCGAGGGAGGCAGGCAGCTGGGGAAGACCCGGTGTCCTGTGGTGCCCAGGACCTGGGCAGGACCTTGCCAGGGACCCCAGCATTTGGGGCACCCATCTGGAGCCAGAGCAGAAGGGGGGTGTCTCAGGCCTTGGGGTCACCTTTAGCCCAACACCTTCTCACAGGCCATCAGCAGAGCCATAAAAAAAGTTACAAAACTTTCTTTTTAATATTCCTTGGACTGGATATCCTGTTGCAGCTCATTGGGGTGCCCAGCGGAAGAGAGCAGAAGGGACCCCCAGTACATGAAATGCTGGCTGCCCAACAACAGCACACCTAATGCTGCCGCTTACTGCAGTCTTCAGAGTCGCATCTGACACTCTGAAAACGTTCAGTATAATTCATTTTGGATCTTAACAGCATTTAATTTCTTTAGTGAGGAATTGCAGACAGTGACCTCCATCAGTGCTCTTCTTAGTGACTGGGACAGGACATGCCTCATGCAGCAGCAGGGTGTATGTCTCGTAAGACAGGAGTGCATCTTAAATTGTACTGGGGCTCCATCCAGCTTGCTCACCATACGCTTAAATTTGAAAGCACTCTAGCATTAGCTACAGCTCAAAAGCAGACACATAATTTGCTTCACATCGAAGCACGGTTGGATATACTTTTACTTTAGACTAGCAGAGATAGATAAATGACTTGCTGGAAGATATAATTTGTAGGACAGAACATTTGTATTGTAGAGACTAGAGATTTTTCTAAAGCTTTATTATTGTTGCAATGAATCAGCATTTGCTACTTGATGTAATCTTGGCAGCACAGTAATATGCTGTTTACTGTTTCAAAACGAAATGTAGAGTGTATGTTTTATTTCCAAATAGCATCTTTTTTTTTGTTTGTTTTAAAGGGAGTAGATATGGAGGGCTATAAGATGACAGGTCTCAAAACACATACAAAGGGCTTTGCCCTTGGAAGGTGACTATTACACGTCAGATTGTGCATATTACAATTTTTATTAAAATAGCTGAATATTAAAAAGATAAAAAAGAACAAATTGCAGTGAAGTCTTTGAACCTGTACACAATTATACACGCTGGTATAGTTCCAAGTGCATGGTTTATTGCAGTATGTGGGTCTCTGCAAATGCAGCTCTGCTTACAGATACAACATTTGCAAGATTAGAGTCCAAAATAATAACCCTCTGGTTCTATATTT
Organism: Pterocles orientalis; assembly: GCA_011057875.1. Classification (NCBI taxonomy): domain Eukaryota; kingdom Metazoa; phylum Chordata; class Aves; order Pterocliformes; family Pteroclidae; genus Pterocles; species Pterocles orientalis. Next base: position 676,706 of record WKFP01014209.1, on the reverse strand, counting down.
TCAAGTAAGGATATTTTGAACTTTGTTGACACACATCTGTGCCCCCTGTCCCGTCCTCCCTGACAGATCTGCTGGAGAGTATCCATTCTGTCTGATACAGAGCTAAAAACCTTTTATGCTGATAATTCATGGAAATGGCTTAGGGCACTAGACAGTGTTTGCATTTTCCAGAAATGCCTAGTAACTTAGGAGCGTAAGCACCTTTACTAGAGCGTAGTTAAGCAGAATGGGATCTGAAACTCCATTACTGGCCAGTATCAACTGCAGTGGGGGAGGGCTGTTGAAAATGGAAAGCTAATGAATTAATCAGTACAATTTCAGAAGCACTGTCTGCATGTACTCATGCCCAGATGCGCTTAGTTTAGCTCTGCTGTTCCTTCTTGCTTTCTCTATAACCTATAACACTACTAACATTAAAGAATATATCTTGCTCTCAAACTGTGTTGCTCCCCTCCTTTCCTTGCTCCCAACCCTAGTACATCTTACCCAAAAAGATACCTCTGCACCTCTGTATTATTACCTGCATCCCTTTAGGTGAAAATACTCACATCTCTCTAGATGAAGAGCAAAAAGGTAGGAATTCTTGTTTAAATATTGCTAAAATTTACAAAAGTTAATGGGATGATGACATACAGTATGAATGATGCCACCCAAAGAGGAGGAAAAATGCTGCGGTCCTTCCTCATGCAAGATTTGCAGTGGCATCACTGGGACTTTTGCTTCAACAATAGCTTGTAGAACTGACACCTAAAAAAAAATTACACAGAATATAAATTGAATGTATGACATAACAAATAATATTTAATATATAGCATTGAATGCATACACATCAATACCAGTGCTGGAACAACAAAACAGAACTCGTAAAATTAGCAGCAGTTTTTGCAAGTACAAAAATACACATTTTTTTCAGAACATATATAATAGCAAAATTTATCAGGATATATTATACAAACTCAAAGCATTTAGATAATGCATTACTTTTAATATATTATATGATGTTTTAGATGCTGCATAATAAAATTACATGTGTTCTGCTTGCCATACATAATGCCATTTACAGCAACGTTGAGAAACTATTCACAACTTAACACGAACAGAACAGCCAATGAAGCACAATAAATGAAACACTCAGAGTTGCGAGGTGTTAGTTGCAAGCTTCAGCATTTCTTTTACATATTTTTGAGCTTATTTTTTTCTTTCTTTTGCAGTATGAAAGAAATAACTACACCTATCGAACACACCTTATAAACATACAGAAAACAATACACTTATTCCTTGGAGGACAACGAAGGTAATACCTATCAGTTTCAGAACAGTAGTATAATACCACAGTTATGGAATCTATGCTGACTTTGCACGCTACATCAAAACCACAAAGGACTGGGACTCACATCCGCAAGGCTCAACACACAAATGGTCCAGGGGAGAGGTCCAGCAGGTGCCCTGCTGCCCTGGCAGGCTCAGAGAACAGGGTGCCGCTCTTAGTTACCTCCTGGGACCCTTCCAGATTTTCAGGAGATTTCTGTTTTCTTGCTTTTTAGCAATTTTTATTATTCTTTCAACGTTCTTGCAAAGCTTTATGTGGGAAAATTACTCAGACAGTTTCCTAAAAAAAGAAAACCTGTGAATCTGGGAACTGCTCAATTAAATTTGAACAACCTGGATATTAAACTTAAAATGAACACACACTAACACCAAAGGCATTTTCTTTATGGTGTTTATTTTAAGTGTTAAGATTCCCACGCAAAAAGCTTTGGTCAGTCTCTTCAAACTCTGGATTGCTGTAATGCTCTTCTAGACCTCCTCTTTGATTTTGGATCATGAAGTCTGTCTCTTCCTGTGACTGAAAGAGGGAATGGCTGAATGTCAGGCTTAATCAAATAGCCGTCGACTCCGTCAGTGGCTTTCAGGGGCGCTGGCCTGCTGTCGGGCTCCACTAAGCCCCCCTCAGCCAAAGTGCCCGTAGGTTGTGGAGATGGTGGCACCCTGGTGGGTGTAACCAAATAGTCATCAGTCGCTTCAGCAGCAGTGTCTTCATGTTTCTTTAGTGACTGAAAAGTGCTATCAAAAGGGGAGGAGGTTTCAGTTGGGGTGAACACAGATTGGTCAGAAAACTGAGAGAAAGCACTGTCCAGAGAGCTCATCGATGACACAGATGGAGAGGTCCCAGGAGAAGATAGGCTAGAAGAGCTGAATCCTGAGCAAATATTTAATCCCTCTGGCATTGGAGGCAGGAGGCAATGGGACAAGTCTTTTTTTTCAGTGTTTTGGTTTGTGTTATCACTTTTACCAACATTAATCCCTATAACCAAGCTCTGATTGATAAGCTTTTGCCCCTCCATCTGCAATGACCGAAGCTGACGGAGATAGTCTTCCTCTTCGTAAGACAGGACAACGTCACAGCTAGCTTTGCGTGTTGCCTTCTCATGACCATCGCCAGTGTGGGCAAAGCTGGGGGCGAGGAGGCCAATTGCTGGCTCTGAGGAGCGCCTGTGCCTCCTCAAGTTTTTGAGAGTACCTGAGGTAGCTGCTGAAGAGAAGCCCAGTGCATTGGAGCAGAGAGATTCATTCTCTGGGTTTTCTTGTGATGAAAACTTACGGCATACATCAACAGAAATTGTCAACTGTTTCGATTTGGTTTTACTTTGGATTTCATCCACCTCCGTCTGCTCCGAATCACCATCACTCAGGGTGAAGACAGACTCCCTGCTCCTGTTATCCTGATCTCGGTTCTTAATCCAGTCACTGGAAGAGGAGTCAGCTTCATCATTCGCCTCATTTTCCAGGCTGTCGTAGGAAGAATCGTTCAGATGGAGGGAGGCAGCATCTGCAAGGACAAAGCAAGTTGTTAACATATCAGTGACTGAACCATTCTGCTGACAAGCAGTTGCCTTTTCTTTTTTTTTTCAAGTATTCCTTACTTTCAGGAGCATTCACCCTTTAAAAATTCTTCGAGCATAAATGCCAGTAGTTTCAGAAAAAAATACTGTCTAATTTTGAAATAGAAAACCAGAAATGAATGCTAAATTGCAGTTCAGTCAAGAAGCACAGGATAATGGCACAAATAAGGGTTAGGGTCTTTTGTGTTGTGGTGAATTTTAGTAGTAGATAATCCATCTGTAAACACTAATTATCATATAGTATATTAAATCAGTACTTTCTTGAATTTATCTTTCGTTATTGAATATTGAAAGCAGTATTTATCCTTTCTTTCCTTCTTTCAGATGAATGAAGAAAACAGGGCATACTTCATACTTTCATGGTCTTCCAGAAATTACAGCATTTTTAAGAGCAGCACTAGAAAGTTCTAGTCTCGGTTTAAACAGTCCCTTCATTTCCAGTGAGCAAAGCACACCTGGGCCCTGTTCCATACATGCGATAATTTGAATTACATTAAATCTCTCTTGCTCTGGGCTACGCTAAGCTGATTTACCTCACATCTACAGCAGACAGAGTTCATGCATGGGCAGTCACCATGCCTCAGTGGTTGCCTGAAAACTTGCTCAGCTGCCGTAACCTATTGTAGGTCTGAGCAATTAGTCCCTGCACATCCCAGCACAGCAGATCCCACGTGCTTCCACTCTTGGGGAGGGGGCAGGCTAAATTTCACTGGATTTCACCGAATTTCACCACATTTTACTGGAGGCAGAGCATAAGCTGTTTGGGACCACACCAAGTCAGTCTGGAATGCCAGAGCAAGTGCCACTACTGCTTTCAGTATAGGCCAACTGTGCCAAAATTTATTTTACAGAAACACTGCTTTAGAAATATTTTAAGGAGAGATACAAAGCTCCAGTCAACATCAACACTATCACAGGGCTGGAAAGAAAAACAGCATTAATGATATTCTGGAATGCTCTGCCAACTAGTCTGTCAGACATTTTCAGTTCCTAGTTTCACAATTTTTCAGTGCAAGGAGCAAGATCTGCAGGTCTTATTGAAACTCTGGAGAACACTCTCTTCTGATAATGAAGAACAGATGCTTTCAACCCTAATATAATGGTGTGACAGCTATATTATAACCATTGTTGATCACTGACTTCCCAATATTCTGGGAAAACATAGGCTGGGGCAAAAATTCTAGACTTGAGATGAAGCCTTCTCCAGATTTTTTTCTTTCTTTTTCTTTGTTTCTCCTCCCCCTTTTTTTAACATAGTGGCTCAGATGACTGCAATAGGAGCAAGGGATTCTTTGGGAGAGCATTTTGTGATACGGTTCAGGTCTATGATAAGTTGAATCAGTGATTATCACCAATACTTTGGGCAAAGGATAGAGAACAGCAGTATCTGGGAACACCACATGAAGAGGGAACAGCACTCTTCCATGGGATATAGTGGTATTTTGCCTGTCTCAGTTTAGCTGTCTAATAGGATCAAAACACCATCTGTATTACCTGAGCCGTTTTCTCTCCTGCATGACATGAGTATTTCTCCAAAGAGGGAGGTAATTTCCTCTCCAAAAATCCTGCAGCAATTCTCAGTGAGGAACTGTACCAGACTAGAAATCTGCAACAAAGCAATCAGAGAGATGTGTCTTATCAGATCTTCCATTATTCCACTCAGGCAAGCTCACCATACAGATGAGGAACAGGAGCAAACTGTATATCCATGATGTGCCCCTCGACAGCCAGGAACTCCTCTCCCCCTCTCCTGGGCCTGAGGAAGACATCCAGGCCCAGCTAAAATGTCCCAGTATACATCCTCGTATACATATTTTCCATTTCTACTCTCTCCTGTTCCAAGGTCACCACAACCAGATATCTTTGATGAGAGAAGCACTTTGCTAATACACTGGGTATTGCTTTATGATCTCCCTCCTCTTCTTCCCAGGCAGACTATGAGAATGGATTGAAGATAATTTCTGGAACCCTGATAAGACGACAAGGCTATATCTGACTCACATTTGTAACCAACAGCGTGGTTGAACAGAATGAAGCTTGGTTTCCTTTTTTACCACATTGCTGTGTCTCTTACCTTTTTTGTAAATTCACTTTCTATATCAGGAGTGGAGGAAACAGGAGGCCAGAGCAGGCTAGGTGCAATGCAGACAGCCAGATTGAATGCATTCATCTGGTTCTCTTCAGATCGCATTTCTATACCATGCAGTACTCCAAAGATGTAACGTAAGAGAACAACATTAGCTCTGGGTAGCTGCTCTATTAACCTGAAAACATAGGCAAATGTAATTTTTCATAAAACCATTGAACATAAAACCATTTTCCATAGAAACGCACAAGTCAAAATAATGAAAATACAGAAACAGGGTAACATGGCCTGCTAATTAAATGAGGGAGTGTGTCAAAGAGTTGTTCTTGCTCAGCTGCCTTCCCTCACTGTAACACATCTCTGAACAGTTTTCTGGGAGGACAGAAAACACCCTAACACATAACTAAAATTATGCTCTGTCAAACTAATGGACTAAATACAATGTATGACATGAAACTGCATTTTCACCTAACTTGCCTGATAATTCACTATTCACTTAACCAAACAGCTCAGTTGTCTCTCCATGCCATCTAGTTGCCATACGTACATACGTATGTATGTAAGTATATGTGAGGTCAGCTAGTGTACAAAGCTCTGTTCCCCATGACATAAACTTTGCCCACTTTCTGTTTTATATCACCTGAAAGGGTGGGGGCTTCCCTTGTCACTTTGCTCCAGTATTTCATTCACAATTCCATCTTGGCTTCAAAAATGGCCACTAAAACGAATATATTTCAAATGAACGAAGGAGAAAATATGAGGAATGGATTTCAGCTACACTTTCATCCCAGACCCTGAAGTTGCCTGCGGATGATTTTGGGTTTGGTATCAGGCAGAAATCCAAGTCTTGGACAGCATATTTATAAATATAATAAGTATTTTTTTCATTAAAGAATATTTCATTTATTTACTGACATCCACAAAAGGCAGAAAAGCATGACAAATGACAGCCAGAAAATTGTCCCACACAGGCAATAGCTTAAAAATATAAGTAATACTCTGTAATATATAAAGATATTTTCAGCAGTTATTTAAAAAAAAAATTAATTGCAAGCTTTAAGTTGAATGTTTGGGATTCTGCATTCTGGGATATAAATTCACAGCAGATACAGACAATATAAGTAACTCTACCTTTGGATGTTTTTTATCTTCTCTTCATTATTTCCTTGATCCATCACAGAGACCCACTTATCACAGAGCTGGGATGACAAAATGCTGCCTGGGATGTTGCGAAGAAAATCCTTATCAAGAGAAAAGAAGAAGAAGACATGAGAGCAGCTCTTCTGGAGCATGGAAGGGAATAGGAATAAACTATACAGATACAAGAGGATGTATCAGTGGGACAGCACTAGCTGGCAAGCATCTTGTTTCACACAGCAAACAAAACTAGCAGAAAATCATTTGAGAGAAAGAAGTTCTTCAGATTATACTTAAAGTTTATATTTTCCAGCCCTGTCCTCAACTTTTCCTGTCAAAATAGAGGTATTTGGATCCTTCATCTGCTTTTGCTGAACAAAAAGTGGGACCAGTTATTTCAATGCTGCATAATGTCTATCTTTACTTATCACATGACTTCATCTGTAGTCCCTGTTCCTTCTCCTCAGCTGATAAGCTCAAATACCACCAGACCATAAGCACTCCAAAGCACCCCCTTCCTCCTTCCCCTAATCAATCCCTTTTGGTAACGGAGGATTTATACGAGTTGTGGATAGTCTTGCTGCTCCTGCTTCCTAATACCTCAACCACTGGTGGGCAAACTGTTGCAACTTGGGAAGAAGCCCAAACCCTAGCTTCCCAAACAAGCTAGGGCAAGGGAAGCTGCAATGCACATGAATAACACATTTGCTCTTGTGTGGTAATTCTTCACTGTGATAAATGCTAAGCAATTGCCCTTCAGCAAAACTGTCACCATGGGATGAGTATTGCACACTGGTGCTTTGTATGGCGCAGCTGTCCTGCTCTAAATGCATGTCCTAAACTCGCCAGTAGGAAAGTAACTGTAAGTCTCACCCATGAAAACCTCTCACACGGTAGGAAGAGGAATGGCTTTCTGCAGTAAAAATATTCCACTGGTGCAGTGTTTGCTTGGGAATGGAGTCTACCCTTTTAACCAAAACCCACACATAAACAGATGGACTGTACTAAAATGTAAGGCCTGGGATGCTTTCTGCACAAGCAACATTGTTGCTAATGTACCAGGCTGTAAGAAAAGATAATCCATGGGAAAATTAAACCAAATATTTTGGGCAACACTAAATACTCGCAAGAGTCTGTAGTGTAAGTTATTGCTGATCAGTAAGGAAATATATCTGCAAACCTGCTTTTCTAGTATTTCATTTACTAAACAGAGATAAAGAAAGTTACAGGATCAGATTGTCACTGAGACCTCAGGAAAGCAAAACAAGCCAGCCAGTCCTCTTCCCCATTTTAATTCAGTGGTAGCCCCCTTTGAAGATCCTCATAATTTTAATGTGCCAGCCCATTCTTCTTAGTTCACCCCACCAAGTCCTTTCTATGCCTGTCCCTGGGGAAAAGTCCTACTTGTTTGTGCACAGGATCTGTGCCGCTTTCACCAAATAAGGGGGAAAGGAATGTTCTTCATAGAATCACAGAATGGTTTGGGTTGGAAGGGTTCCAACCCCCCTGCCACAGGCAGGGACACCTCCCACTAGACCAGGTTGCTCAAAGCCTCATCCAGCCTGGCCTTGAACACCTCCAGGGATGAGGCATCCACAGCTTCTCTGGGCAACCTTTGCCAGTGCCTCACCACCCTCACCCTCAAAAATGAGGACCTAGAGTTCTTGCCTGCCTCACAGTAAAAATTTCTTCCTAAAATCTACCCTCTTTCAGCTTAAAACTGTTAGCCCTCATCCTATCACTACACTCCCTGATAACGAGTGCCTCCCCATCTCTCCTGTAGCGCCATTCAGGTACTGGAAGGCTGCTGTAAGGTCTCCCCAGAGCCTTCCCTTCCCCACGCTGAACAACACCAACTCTCTCAGCCTATACTAATATGGAAGGTTCTTTGCATACCTTAAACAAAGATGCTGTCACAAATATGGATTCGCAGGCTAGGTCCACTTCAGCACCTGAATCAAGCTTCTCCTTGAGCTCTTTGCAGGTTTTTGCACTTCCAGAGCGTCTGAAAATACCCTCAGTGGAAGGACCCTCTTGGTAAAGGAGGGAAAGCATGTCCTAAACAAAATTAAAAGGCAGAGAGGCTTTCTCAGAAATATATTTTATTGTCTAGTACCATTAAAATGTGATTTTGCTACTTTTGCCGCAGGTGAAACCCTCCAAGTCCTAAAAAAAGCTCATGAATCAAACACAAGTCAAGGCTCACCCTCCAGGCAATGGCAAACCCCACAGCATAGCTGTGGCCTGGGGCACTGAGTCTGGAAAACATCCCTTCAGGAATACTGTGCTGCTAACCTCCTTCAGGATCCATGCAAGTTCTAGCCAAGTCATTTAAATACATAAACACTGCAGTACAGGAAGAGGCTACCGGTCTACTTAATCCAATGCCACGCATCTGGCAGTGGGCTCAGCCAGACATCACTTTGCAGAGAGATATGAAACCCTCACTGCTCATCAGTGTGTTCAATATTATCACCTATCAGAGACAAAGACTTCTGTTCCATGCCTGATGTCTGAAAAAAAAAAAGATTTTATCTAAGCTGGAAAGTGCTTTGTTTGTTAATATCTATCCACTCTTCTACAGCAGATCAGAGACAAATTTTTATCCTTTTTGCTTCTTGTGAGTGGTAACGCACTCTGCAAGCAGTTCAGGGCTGCTAGTGGGACCACCTCTGGGACAAGGTGCTGCCACTTGGTAGGTCACCCACACGGGGCTAAAGTTTGGCTTACGGCTCCTCTGAAGCCAATGAGGCTGCAAAGGAGTGAGCAGGTGGGTAGGTCACTACATGAGATAAAAGGAAAGGGAAAACAAGCGGATTCCTGTCTACCTTTTAAAATAACAAGGGGGCCTGATTTCTTCTGCTAAATAAGAGTGGAAAATGAGCATAAAAGGAGATGCTGAAATCAGAGACCTCTCCTGAGGTAATATGTACGTGATATTTTCCAGATGCTTAATTCTCTGCAGTCTCCTGTGAGTCGTCTCTAAGACATGCTAGTCACCTCTCCCCAGGCCTGTTCCAAGCGATGTAGAATTTGTCATGTTTGTCTCTTCTGAAAGGGAAACACGCAGACAGTCTCTGGGATTACATGCACGCACACAGTGGACACTGGGGGAAGAGTCTGCCACCAGTAAACCAAGTTACTGTAACAATAATGGCTGAGCAGTGGGTTCTGGTGACTCCCAGTCTCGGCTGTAAGGTAGGTCTTCCTGACACACAGCAATGCAAATAAGTCTAATGGGAACTATTATTTTTACTTTTCTTCTTTAACATTTGTTTCTTGCTCTTGCAGAAGTTGAAAGCCAAGCATTCATGTAAATGCAGACATTTTGGAGGAGCATCTTTCATGGCAGCAGGACTTGTGTCAGCATTTCCATGTTCTTTGCAGGGATTTAGAGCTCTGCTGTCAAAACAGGCTGAGTCCCACAGCACATGAACAAATGCTTTTAAAATGCATTTTGAATAAAATATCCACAAGTTAAAACTGGGAAGCCCCTCTTGAAGTAGTAAACCCAGAAGAAATTACATGAATGAAGCTAATGGTTTAAGACAATTCAGTGTGACAATAGCTAAAAGAGAGCCCTTCAGCTGTGAAAGCAAGTTTGAAGCTCTGAAGCAGAGATACGAAATGTGCCTGCAGCATTTGTCCCTGATATTTTCCTTCTCTTGCAGGTAAATCCCACACAGTCCCTGAGATGCAGGATTTCATTCTCCAGAGACACTAAATGAAGTCAAAAGTAAGTTATATTTTGTGGTATAAACACAGTGTTTAAGATTCAAAGCACAAACTCTACCAAGCTGTGATTCTATGCTTAATAACTTTGGGGTTTTTTTTCAGATAAATATTTACTAATATTTATGTTTTGGAGAAATTTCTGAAATGCAGCATTGGCTCATCTCTCAGACAGAGATGAGAGACCGTGTTCTTATAGAGTCCACCTCTGGGGGGCTTGGTCAATAACCTCAATGATAAAAATGCACACTTCCCCCTTCAAAAGAAAATAACAAACCCACACTATTAAAAGACCTGAAAAGTCCTGGTATAGTTCATGATTCAGGCAGTGACAAAGCAGCAGACCAAGCACAAGCTTAGGAGACAAAACATCTCTTCCTGTAAACTGGTGTAACCCCACTGATTTCAGTGGGGTTGCAGCAAGTTGTTCGAGCTGAAAGTTGGGCCGCTAGGATGAGGGGCCCATCCTGCAGGACTCATTCCCACTCTGTAAACATTTCAATTGCTGCCTCAACAACAGGGCAGTCCTTAACCCTGACCAAAAATGCCACACATCTGCTTCAATTACGCCTAGGAATGGGATCTAGGACAACCTTTTTCATGTTCCTGGACTGGTTTTGAGAGCACCCACAGCACTAGTGCTCCTTCAAGACAGGATGAAAAGATGCTCCTGCAGCCTCCACCTTCCCACCTATTTTTGAAGTGGTGCTGTCAGATCAAAAATGAGGACCCAGAGTTCTTGCCTGCCCTGGGATGCCTCCAAGAAAGGCTCTGAAACTGTCTACTGAAGGGCAGGTGGCATTTGTATGCAAGCGTGGGCTGTCTATATGGGACAGTAGATGCCACATGTATGCAGCTGGGGATTTTACAGAGGCCTTGGGAGTGGTTTAAAAAGTATGTGTGAACATGGCATTTATTTACACTGCCTAAGTGAGGATTAGGGAACCAGCCTTATAGCGTGGGCTATAAAGAAGAAATAGCCCAGAGCAGCAGACCGATCACATATATTTCTCAAACTGTTTGATATTAACCAGGCCTGACCACAGCATATGTTAAAAACCAAAGTTCTCGCTAAGAACCACAAATGAGGTTTCCTTCTGGTTTCTCAGCTTGTGTAATTTCAGTGTCTTGTTTACACAGCATCCCCAAGTTCTCATTCACTACACAAAGAAATTCCACCACTGTAAGAGCCAACACTGAGCCTGGGACTCACCAAGAGGGGTTTGGGCAGGTTGTCATCCTCACAGATGGCTGTTAGCAAGAGGCCAAAGAGCTTCCCAGGAGCAGCAGATGTTGAGGAGAGGGGTGCATTGTCCAAGTGAGTGCCTGGGGCACGCCAAAAAGCCCAGTTTATGATAGGTCTTTTCCTTTTAAATGACTTTTGGCTTAAGTCTGGGAAAAGAGAAGGGTGTTTATTAGAAGAAATGCATTTCAATTCTAATTCCAGTATTTGCTTTGCAGTGGTTGCTACGGTTTCAAAGGAAAAAATGTCATGAACTCAACCAGCTCCTTGGCATCCGGCTCAGCCTAATCCACCATGCACATACCTGTGCTCGTGTGTGTGTGGAGAATATGCTGCCTTACCCACACTCTTAAGAGGATCACCAAGATCTGCACTGTGCTGCTGGACCACAGCATCAGCACTTACCACTAAGTGCAGGATGGCAAACCTCAGCTCCCCGACTTCACACAGAGCTGGACTGTGCTAAATGACTCATTTCCCATCCACAGGTGAAAAACCACAGACCTTTGGAAAAAAAAATACATAAACACCCCTGCCCTCACCTTGGTTTGCTGTCTGGAGGCATCCCAGTTCTCCTGACAAGGGAGGAAAGTACCCGTTCTCCCCATGAGGAACACCAGAGAATCAACTAACAAGGTGAGACATTATCGGATCAGGAAAAGTTGCAGCCTTTGCTCTTCTCCTCAAAGCAAACATATAATTAGTGCCCTCGCTCCAAGCGTTTGCTGACCATAGCCCAGGGACAGTGCCTGCCCTTTAATCAACACTTTCCAGATGGCATTTTCGCATGCTGCCAACACACTGGTGGGTTCTGTTTGTCTTCATTTGTCTTAACACATTTCATAAGATACCTAAAGAGCATCACTAAATGAAGCTCTTATTCGCAGGGCATGGTGAAGGAAATACTGGTATCAGGATACAAAAAGGTTTTTTTTTGCATATGACCCTTCTCAACATCAGCCAGTGTAAAAGCTTCTTAACAGTATGGGCTACTGTTAAGGGTAGGTTGAAACTGTTCGTGATGAAAGTGCTAACTAGAAAAAAATTATTCTGATATATTTTTCCTTTCCTAGGTGTTTTCAAAGCCAGTCCGCTTTGATTTAGTTGCTTACCTACCCTGTGCACCTTTCTAATTAGATGGTTCTTCCACCTGGTCAAACAAAAGCTTTCTGCTGTTATGGAGGGCAGAGGGTAGAAGTAAGGCTTGCAGAAATAAAGACTGTGGTATAATAGCACATTTTTCTCTCCTATACTTTACTACACTTGCGTTTTAGCCCAAATAGTGATTTTCGTTATACGTCAGTCCATTCTAGGAGATCATGCTCCCTTTGGGAATGGGTGGAAGTCTTTTCATTAGAGGCTTACAGGATAAAAAGTTAAAGTTTAACTCAAAATGTGACCATATGAATGTGAAAGCCTGATGAAAAATTCCTTTAATAAAAAATAATAAGAAGGATATACATTTTAAGCAGTCCAAAGCTTCATGAAATATAAGCTTGGCAGTGTCTAAGGCTTTACTTGACACATCATGTTTTGGGAGAACATAACTAACCCATAAGCTTCAAAATGGCAATTTTTCTTTCAGCTGAGCTGGATACTAGCACGTGAACATGGCTCACTTCACTTGGAGCTCTGTTCACACAAGGGCAAATACATAATGGTATTTTTTTTTTTTCTGGCAACCCCGTAGATCTCAGTGGAAGCAAAAATTAAGAAGAAATGTTATTTTGAAGAACAAGGAATAGCAGACGTGGAAAAAACAGGTCTTAAAATTAGGAACTTTTCTTAGTCTCTCACCGCTCCTCTCTTAAATGCCATGGCCTAAACTCACAATGTGAGCAAGGGATAACTGTGATTAACTGCAGCTCTCTCCCAGGCCAGGAAAGAAATCTTAGTCAGTGTTCTTTAACATGCCAAGGCAGAAAACAACAACGAAATGCCATGTCCCTTACAAAATTAACATTCATTGAACAACAGGAGAACTCATCCTTTTCCTGTCCCCTTTTCTAAGGGAGCTGAGAAGTCTTAAGGTAAAAAGCAGAGGAGAAGAGGAGGATGCACACTTTTTCTTCAACCTGTGCAAAGTTACAACACTAGGAGAAGCCCAGCCTCCTCTCAGCCAAGACAGATGCCAATTATTGCTCTCTAAAAATACTTTCATACAAAAACATCAGGGCCTTGCTCTGGTGGTTTGTTCTAGGCCAGAATCAGAAAAAAAAAGCAATGCTTCTTTGGTTGCAGACCTTGCTCAGAGCTCACAGCAGCCGTCTATTCGGCTCATATTTTATATGCAGGGAATTTCTATTCACAGGTGGTGTCCCAGCCATGCAAGGGGCATTTCCTCTTCTTGCAAACTAATCAGAAACTTCTAAATAAAACCTCCAATCTGTTTAACAATGTAGAACCCTTTCTGATCAAATCCCTAACTGTCAAACAGTTTTCAAAGACCTCCTTTCTGTATTGAGACCAACTTGTTGAAATTTTGCTTTCTCTTTTAACTGACGATTAAATAACAGACTAGCTACTGACAGCAGTCAATTCTTCCAAGTGAAAGTAAACCAGTATCTACAATACTTTTTAGACACATGCTCATGAGCATTAATTAATGGCTATGTTTAACTGGTTGGTGACCATTTCTGTTACGTGCTGAAAGGCTGCAGGAGAGGCAACAGAAACACTCAAATTCTCCTACACAGTAAATTCTTCTGTACTTTCTGAATCATCCTTCCCAGGACAGCTGATGCAACTACACCACCACAGCTGGTGTCCACAAAGCTACATATTTGACATGACAGCCACTTGTCAGGCAGGTCTGCCTGTCAACACCTACAACGCTGCCTAACCATGGGGCCTGCTGGTACAACTGGGCAGCTACCCTTGCCACCTCCAGAAAGGACAGTGTGTCAGGCACAGCAGTATTGGTGTCGTGGGAGCCGGCATGCTGGAAGGCAGGTTACGGCAAAGGGACAAGAAGGAGGACAGGCTGCTTGGCTGGCACAGGAGCTCTTCAGCCACACAGATGTTTGATCTTTGCCAGGGTAACATTTGGTTAAAAATATTTTGTTTCTCAGTTTGCCAACAGTACATGCCACATCTTTACTAGGGTTACAATGAGATAGCTACAAACACTAGCGGAGAGCGTTAGCGGAGACTCTGCTCAAACTCGGTTTCTAAGTTCTGATTTTATCTCTTTTTAAGGGAAAATAAAAAGAATCATCTCAGTGCTCAGGTAATTCCTACCACAATGAAATGAACCACTAGAATATCCATCACTTCATGAAGAGCAGAGAAGCTCTTGTCTCAGTTTGGGATGGTTTGCTCTCCCCTCTTTGGGAGGGAGGGCTTCAGGGAAGGGATGTGAGGGAGGAGAGCATAGCATGTGTGGCAGTGAAATGTCAGGTTACAGGCTCTGTCCTGTATATGGTTGTGTGCCTAGTGGTTACCTAAAAACACAGATTTTGGCTTGCTGATCTGAAGGTGAGCCCAAAGCCAAATCACATCCTTGGCTTGCCATTGTCCGAAACCAAAATAGGTGAGGAGGTAGGAAGAACACAATGCACAGCGCTGTATGCAAGATAATCTGGTTTGCAAGCAGCCAGACCTACACATCACTTTAAAAGGTTTTGTCTGATGAAAGTAGGAAAGGTGAATAGACTAAAAGGCCCTTTCTCCCATTTAACCCAGTCCCTGTGCATGACTTGCAGGCTGCCCCTGGCTTCTGCTGCCCCAAAGCCAGCCTCGCCTCCCTTCCTGCGGCTTGCGCAGCACCGCTGACAACACATCTGCATCAGAACTTTACAGCTCTGATTTGCATTTCTATTTTCTCTTGCCAGTAAACGTCAGCTGCCAAGTGGGGCCTGTAAACCTAATTACACCCCTTTGCTAGATTGCCTCATTCTTAAAATATGTCATGAAGTAATATATGATACAAATTACTGGGGGGGGAGGATATGGAGTGTCAAAAGGAAATTAATTTATATAAAATGCAATCTATTTCTGGAATAATTTGTAAGAGACACTAGTATACCCTTGCTATATTCAATTTCTAAAAACATTACAAATGGATTCTATTAATATATTGTGGGAGAACTTTGCTACTGGGGAGTGCATAGGATAACAATGTGCATATTTTATTTTTGTTATTATACAGTCATTAATGGTGAAGTAGGGCAGAGTTCCTAATTGCGCTGAGTACGCCAGCGTGTTAAGCACAATAAAATCACACCACGGGATGCATCCTTGCCTGACGGAGTTTTTAGTCTAATGCCCCAATCCTGTAAAGATCTTGTTTGTTTTACCCATGAGCAGTGAGCAGTCATTGTGTCATTGACAACAGAGTGCACAACAGAGAGCAGGTGCTCATATTTTTGCAGGATCAAGGCCAAAGGCAGGAGAAAATATTATGGTCTTCATTTTACTCAAAAGTAACTTAAACAAAGAAGTAATATTTGCTCACTTCATCTAGGTACTCAAGTACACGCCTAGGCTTTGCCATGTGAGGGTCTCAGTGAGGCAGATGTGTAATCCTAAATACCTTTTTGAGATAAAGGATGCTGCCAAATGTTGCATGGGAATTCTGTGCTGAAGTCAAGCCTTGATTCCTGAACCGTAAAACCACTCTGCCTTGATACAGAGCACAGCAAGGGCTTCAGAGAGAAGCTCAGCTAATAGCCTTACAAAAAATTACAGGGGAGAGATCTTGTCTTTCTTTTGCTGGTTTTAGAACAACCGTTTGACTGGCAGCTTGTCAAAATGTAACTTACAAAGATGACACACATACAACTGCACACTGAAATCAGGGAGAGCGACATTGCAAAATTTCCCATGTAGCTGTAAGGCACATCTGCATGCTCTTCTTCGCTTTCCACCACTCCCCCCCCCCCATCCTGGCACATTTGCTTTCTACAGCAGAGCCAGGGAGGCGGTGGGACTGTGGGTGAATGATGCTGGGGCGAGCAGGGCCACATACCATTCAGCTGCTGGCACACAGCCAGGCGGCTTGGCTTCAGCACAAACTGGCACTGCAGCTCCTGGGGCAGCTGCTCCGTCAAGAAGGACCCCTGAAGCTGCCTGGGGCAGGCACAGTGCTTTGATCCACGGGGCATAGCATCGCGAATGTGGCTCATTTTAATTCCAAAGGGATATTCATGTCCTGTTCAAAGAGAAATCATAACAATCTGTGTTGGATTGACTGAAGACTTGCAAAACTCCATCTCCCTTGGAGGAAAAGCAGATTTTGCATGCTGGCCTGCAGCACTTTCTCTCTCAGTAATCTCAGAATTGATGCTTTTCTTCATATTTACACAGGAATAAATCATACACTGTCAGATATGGAGTTACTGCGTTTGGTGTAGTTAAACAGATGTAAAAGTAAAATCAGACCGATTACAGATGTATCACATAAAAGCCTATCAGAAAAAAATACAAGTGATTATTTCTGAATTCAATGTTTATTTTTTCTATTGCTTTATTTCTCTCACTGAAAGTTTAGGTACTGATTACTCATATTGTTCTGGTGAGAAACGATATTTTGGGAACAGCCATCTGTCAAATTTTTCCTGATGATGCAAAACCAAAAAATCCAGTATGAAAGTGATCTTCCCTCCCTCTCCATGGAAAGTGCTACAGCCATCAATTGAGCCAAACGAGACACAGCTATGGTCCGTCTGAGGCTGAAATGGGAAGGAAACGTTAATCACAGGGCTAATGCAAATGAGCTACGCTTGGCATTAACCAGCATCTTCGGGGACTACACAGAGGCAATTGATTTCTGGAGAAGCTTTCAGAAATGCCACCAGAGAGGTATTTTTTTAGACTTGTCTAAAGATCTGGCAGTTGAAATATATTAAATATGGGTGCATTGTTAAGAGGTTTTAGTTAACCTGCACTTAGACTTGAACATTGATAATGGAAGAGACGTTATTTGAGATTATAGGTAACGTGAAGCCAAAGCACAGTCGAACTCTGCTTCTGATGTCTACCTATGACAAAAGCTGGTCTTATCTGATAAACCTTTGCATAAATATCAAGAACAGCATCAGTTTAACATCAGATTCTTCTTTTTCAAGGATTGTAACCTGGGTGTGCAGTGAGAGAGAGTCAATCAATTAGAAAGGCCTTTCCATTTCTGAATTCTCTGGTTCTATATTTAAAACCACGGCTGTGATTTTATCTGAAGAAGCTACACATAATAGTTGGAAAGACAAAGTCTGGTATGTTTCAAACACTAAACAGTTTGCATGGTCTATAAGGTTCGCAAAGTAGACATTTTATAAATATTAAAGTTGCCTGACTCCAGCAAAGTATTTGTAACGAAGGCTGCTTTAAGAAGGAATGCTAAGATTTACTTGGGTTAGATTTGCAGGAGGAAAACAGAAAGTCAGCAATTTTTTCTTGTTCTAATCATCTATGAGGTCTTACATAGCACAAGTAATGCCGGGCTTCTACAGGGAAAGGTTCTTAATAACAGGAAGGGATTTGCTCTCAGTGAATCATGGGCCAAAATCAAACCGCTCCATCCAATCACTTCTGAGCTTTGAGTTGATTCCTGGAGAGGAAATGTTTTGAAAAGCATTTTAGAAAGTGAATAAGCAATAATTTGCTCCTAATCAGAGGGGAGCTGTCAGCCAATAAGAGAAATACAGGATTGGAAAGGACCTCTTGAATCAGTTGACTTAAGCTGTGGAAGAACAGAACATTTCTCAAAACTCTGCTGAGTTTTGCTGAGGAGGGGAGTAAATAATGCCATGGAAGTGTAGGAAGAAATATAGTAAAGCTGGACTGGCTCCAGGAGAGGAGCTGAGTGTGTGGAAAGGCTAACTGTAGAAAGAATGAGCCTCAGGCAGCAAAAATGAGGCAGAAAGAAAATGAATTTTTTCAACCTCTTATTGACACAAGCAGACAATTGCTCTTCAAAACAAAGGATCAGCATATGTCTGGCTCCCCAAATAGGCAAACTTGCATGACAGGGAAGTAAGAGAAAGAAAACCAAAACAAAACAAAGCAAAAGAGGAAACTGCATTTCAGTCTTCTCTGTATTTCTTGCTTTCTTCAGCACTAAAAAGTGAGTGAATGCTGAAAAGAAAACTATGTCAAGAGCTTACCAATAAGAGGATAAGGAGCATCTTCTCTTCCTGAAATCACCCACAACTTGTAGTCTTTTTCAGAGCCCTTTAAAACCAAAATTAAGAATAAGTTTGCCAGCTATTAAGAACAGGTTCGTGTTAGGTTTCTCACAATATAAGGATAATCTGCACCTTGCCAGCGGGGTCAAAGGAACCCCTTTTACTTTTGCAGTGCCCAAATTTGCCACCAGCAAAGCTTCTGAATTTTGTCTGTCATGTACGATATGATTTAAGTGACCAGGGTCCAGCTCTGAGAGAGGCTGTAGACTGTCATTTCTGAAAGAAAAGGGGGAAATTTGTCACAGTGCTTTCACTGCTCCTGGAAGCAGAGGGATGGAGGTCATAGCCTGCTGGGACTCAGGATTGCTCCTGAGGCCAAACCAAGATGTTAGCCATGCCAGACCCTCCTGCCACGAGGCTGGAAACGAGGCAGCCTCCGGCATGGAGGGGACCTCTGGCCCCAGGTGCTGCTCCTGGCCCCCAGTGCCTCTGTGCCCCACTTCTCCCTGCCGGTGCTGAGCAGCACCAGCCCTGAGGAGAGACAGGTCTGATCCCCCGGAGGGATTACAGGTGAGCAGCACGAAGCGGAGGCCTGCTGTGGAGCATCTGGTGGACAGTAGGCAGTTTGTGTGAGCTGAGGTGACCCTTCAGCATTGTCCTGAGTACCAGGGTAACTGCATCCTCTGGGACATGCTCTGCAACACAGGCACCCCCAGCCTCACACCTCAAACCTCTGCTCCACCACCTCCCCAGCTCCTTTATGTCCCTTGCAAGGAGGAAGAGTTCCTGCTCTCCAGCTGACAGCATCCCATGCCCTGTGCTGGACAGCAGGAGGACCTTTGCCTGGGACCTGCACCTGCGCTGATGACGCCAAGGTAAGGATGGCACCCAATGGGCTCCTGGCACTCAACACCGCCCCAAAACCTCCTTGTAGGGCTGCTGTCAGCCTTTTTGTGCAGTCCTTTTGTGTGTAAGGGCTTGGGAGTGCTGAATGGTGCTTTAAGAGTGCTGAGCCCCCCTTTTAATAACAGTGGAGAGGATAAATTTCCATCAAAGGAGAGAATTTCCAGAGGACTGGAGAATGTGAACATCTTTGAGAAAAGCTGTGTGAAACCACTGATTTGAAAGCAAATCCTAAATATTGCCTTTAGCATAAATATACAAGCCAATGTTGCAGTTTAATTGAAGAAGGAGAATAGTACATTACTTCAGACAAGGCAGTGAGACAACGGAAATAAAAAGAATGACATTTAATATAAACCACTCTCAGGACAAAAGGTAACAGCAAGTGGATAAATACACTGTATGAAAAGTGATCAATTACACCTTAAATCCCCTTTCAGTGACACTGCTAAATCAGGATAATTAAAATCTAAAAGTTTTCTGGCTACAAAAGGTGATAAATACCTCATGACAGTATTTATTTAGCACTGAAATGAAATCCCACCTCGTTTTAAACAGATTTGCCTACTATCCTGCATTGTCTGGACCTTCACCCAGTGTCCCCAAAGCTCTCTTTCTACTTGCTGCACGCACCCAGTGTAATGCTGATACACCCAATAAAGCCTTTGCAGTTTGCTCTCTGACTGACAGAGCTTTCTGGCCCATATTAGTACTGCTGTTAAGTTAGCTAGCAGGGGGCAGAAGGAAAATAAATAGGCTTTGGAGACATCCCTGATGCCTCAGGGCAAGCAGCCAGGAGCAAATAAATACAGCTGAGGAGCACAAGAAAGAGTATTTACTTTTCCTTTTAAATACATATATATATATATGAAAGGGTTCACTGCTGTGAAAGCGAAGCAGGGGAGGGGGAAGAGCTAGCAAGCGCAGTTTCAGGAGGCAGACTGCTCATCTCTTGATTGCAAATGCTGTCCTTTTGGGACTTTATGAGGCTATTTGTAAGTATGTGACTGTCCCAGAAAAATCAGCAAGTGTACTTATGAAGCTGGGAAATCCAACGCCCTTCTTTCTGCCCCACTTTATAATTTGGAACAGATGATCAAATTATTGCATTTTGCACAAACTGGTTGTCATCTTACCAGAGAAACCACAGAGGGAAAAACTCTGGTGCATTAAACCAGAGTGAACTCAGCCAAAGTAATAGCCCCATTAATCATACAACATGTGAAATGTAGTTTTTATAATTGCCATTGAAAAGTTGTAGAGCTCCTTTCAAGTGGTTCTCTCTGGACATAAATAAAAAACCTCAAGACAGTGCATAAGGAAAAGCTTCCTTGCAGTCAGCACAATCCTACGAGGGGGTTGGGTGTTTGACTGATATACAGGCTACAGCTTAATTTATTTAGCTTGTTTGATTTTATTGCTAATCTTATGATATGCCTCTAATGAAAAAGGCTTTATGCTGTGAAGATGCAGTGAAACAATGTAGTATATTACTTGGGCAAATAATTCTGCAGGCAAGATTTTACATCTTTCAGATGGCTTCCATTCTTTTTCCACACAAAATAAAAATGTAAAGAGGAAGAAAGGGTTGTGATACATACAAAAGAACACAAAGATGAAACCTAGCCAGCTCCTCCTTCTGCTCATCTCAAACAAAAGTCTCTTCCGATACTACCATTTTCCTGTTTTTTTTTCTGTACACAAAATGAGGAAGTGCAAATGACACCCATAAAATGGGTAAAAATTAAGTCCATCATAATAAAGACTTGCAGTTGTAATAAAGCACAGTCTCTTGATTTTTGGTGCAGACTAGGACAGACAATCTGCAATTAAAATCATAATTTTAACTCACATCTTATCCTTTTCACTTTGCAGTCCCTCTATCAACTCCAGAGCTACCTTAATTGGATAAACTGCTGGATCCTGAGCCTGGGCCAGAGCCCCAGTCTTGGTGTAAAGGTGATGTCTGAGCCAGAACAAGATGGCTAGACAGAAATTGCTGTGCCTGGGAAATACCAAGCTAGCAGAATAGGCTCCTGGATGCATTAAAAGCTTGTATAAATTAGCGATAATGAATCCTAGGGAAGGAAACTTCTGAAGTTACTCCAGCTTTTGATGGGGGTCTCCAGAAGCCCCAGGGAAGCCCAAGAGGGGCATCTGGTCATATTTGACTCTTCACACTCTGGGCTGTGGTAAAGGAAAGACCTGTCAGATTCCATGCAACAAGATCAACATATGCATCAAGACTAAGACATTTAAAAATACCTTGTTACTCAAACAGCAGACTGACAGGCCAGTTAAAAAGCTGTCATCCAGGAGCTTCTATGACCACTGGCATTGGCTGGAGGCACATTGTGAAACAATGAGAGAAATTGAATTAGGGAGACAGAATTCTTGTCCCTGGCACTGTTGTGGTTTTGTGTGGTGGGTTTTTTGGTAGTGAGGGAAGGGCTACAGTGATGGCTCTTGTCAGTAACTGCTAGACATTTTCCCAGCTCCAAGTCTGTTCGGGTACCGAGTGATGGGATACAGTGGTGACTCCTGCAAGAAACTGCTGCAAGTTTCCTCAGCTCCAAGCCAGACCCACCTCTGGCCAGGGCCGAGCCAGTCAGTGCCTCTGAGAGTGACAAATTTAACAGGGGGCACAGCGCAGCAAGTGGCGGTGTGACCCCAGGTAGGGCTCAGCCCGGCTACTCCGTCCAACTGCCTGCTGCCTGCCTATACTGCCATGGCCCAGTTGACCCAGCACATCCCCTGCCCGAGAGCCGGGGGTTTCTCAGGAACCAGTGAAAGAACCTGCGGTGGAGAGATGAGCAGGATGTGAGAGAGACAACTGCGCAGACACGAAGGTCAGTGAAGAGAAAGGAGAAGGAGGAGGTGCTGGAGCAGAGTCCCCTGCAGTCCATGAAGGACCCCACATGGGAAGAGGTGGCTGCACCCGCCTGCACAGTCTGTAATTTATGAAGATTTAATGGTGGACCAGATAGCCTGTGGAGGACCCCACGCTGGAGGAGGTGACTGTGCTGGAAGGAGGCCATGAATTTGTGGAAGAGACCTATGCTGGAGCAGTTAGTGAAGAACTGTGGCCCATGGGAAGGACTCACATTGAAGTAGTTTGTGAAGGGCCCACTCGTGAGAGGGACCCCACACTGGAGCAGGGAAGGCTGTGAGAAGCCCTCCCCTGAGGAGCAAGGAGCGGCAGAGACAATATGTGATGGACTGACCGCAACCCCCATTCCCAGCCCCCCTGTGCCGCCGGTGGGGAGAAGGCAGAGAAACAGGAACAAAGCCCTTGGGCCCAGGAAGAAGGGAGGGATGGGGGATATTTTGCTCTGTGTTTGATTGTTAACAAATTAAATTGGTTTTATGTTTTTTCAAGTTGAGTCTGGTTTTTGCCTGTGACCATAAGTGGTGAGTGAACCCTCCCTGTCCTTGCCTCAGCCCACGAGGTTTTTAGCAAGAGGCTGCCATGGTGGTTAGTTTGCCAGGTGGCCTTAAACCATGATAGGCATGGATTAATTTCAATACCTGAGGCACCTCCTTTTCTGGTTTAGAGCAAAGGGAGCCAGTTTAGGCACTACTTGACCCACTAGGAATCACTGCATCTACTCAGTGCATTATCTTGCATTACCTTAAGTCCTGTAAAAGCCTTTTTCCAAAAGAGTTTCAGGCCATTGCTCCAATTGAGTGCATTCAGATTCTGTGCAACCACTCAGCTACATTCATATCTCACATGACACTACGGTCCACAGATATTTAGAGTGTCTAGTTTGGACACCTGAGAGCAGTCTTGTACTTGTAATCTTGGGACACAGCTGATCTTGCATGTTTGCACATTTTGAAACCAACTAACAAGTAGGTCAGTAGGTTTCCTGTTCACACTGAAATATGCAAAAGAAGCTGTATCAAACTCTCGCTTTTTGTGTCAATATATCTCCTCTTAGGAATCAGCAAAACATATTTGAAAGCAACTTCAAACATGACTGGTCCTTCAACACTTTAAGGCACTTGATGATCTCTGGAGGTCTATATATTAACAAGGCGCTTTTGCTTCATTTCGACAACACTGAATTACTATGATAAAGGATTTAATTAATCCTTCATGTCCTAAGACTTGGAAAAAGTGCAAGAGAAGATTTGATTATTAAAAGTGACTACAAAAAGACTCATTAAAACTCGTGCAAGGACTTACATTAATTCCCAGCTGCTGCAGGGCCATGAGAATTACATCATTTGCTGTATCAACATTGGTGACACTTAGGGTTTTTGACTGTGAAGAGAAAAAAGGAGAAGGGGAAAGTGGCATTAAGAGCTTGTATTTCCAAAGAGCATCTGAAGTGCAATAGCTCTGCATAGTTTGTTGCTGAAAAATGGTATCTTGTTAAAGTTTTACTTGATAATTAAGTTATACTACATAGATAAAGATCCAACTGTTTGAGACAGAGGTTTGATTTCTCTGCTTTGTCACATACTTTCTGTATTTGCTTTCCTAACAGCCCCATCAGAAGGGAGAGTGCCATGATTACCGGGACAAGACCTCTACGTTAAAGTACACAAAAAGACACTGACACTAACTGCACTTTAGACACTACATAAGGGAAATGTAATGGTTTGATTAATTTAAAAGCATGTAAGTTTCCTTTGAAAAAATGAAACATCTCAGTGAGTTTTTTCAGTGAAATAAAGGTTCTCATATCAATTATTAATCATTTCTGTCCTTTTCTACTGAAGATCTCCCCGGTAAGAAAATACTGTACACAGGCTGTTCATCTCTATATCCTTTGCCACATTCTATAGATTTCTCAAAGCTGGATTTGGCTTAGTACCAGAAGCACTTCCTCTTGGTAATCTTTCATCCAGTTAAAATGCTGCCTCTCCAGCATCCTCCAGAATCTGTTGATTGGCAGTATGGAAAAGCATGGCTCAGCAGAAACACCGCTTTCTAAATAGCTATGGTGGCCAGCACAAAGTGACAAGCTTTGTGTTGGAGGAAGTGCCGCTTTTCACAAGGTAATCTTTCCAGAGTAAGATTTCAGCACCTGCTGCCTGGCACCAGTATGACTCCTTACAGACAGGCAATGCTCTGTACCATGGCACCATGAGTTGCTCTTACACAGGGCACCGCATTTCAGACTCCATCGTCAGCCTTGCCACGATGTGGAAGCACCACTGCCATCACCTTGCGGAGGCAAAAACAAGTGGGGAAAGCATGTCCAGAGTGGTTTTTGCTTGCACCATCACACCCACGCTGGCCTCACTGCCAAGCCAAAAGGCAGCTCCCACACATCAAGCGCAAGTTACTAAGCCCTCTTTAGAGGCATACTAGTTTGGCCCTGCTAACAAGACTACACAGCTTTTGGATCACAGCTGATTCATGGCCAGCCTAAAGCCCTGGCAGAGCAAATGCATGCCCACTGCAGCAAACCACCCAGGCATATCCAATGGCCCAAAGAAAGGAAGGTGGCAGAGCTGGGATGTAAATGTTTGCTGCCAGTCCCAAGACAGTTGGCTATACCCTGCTACACTATGTAGCATATCAATTTTATACTGGCCATAGGATATTCAGGTGAAACAAACGCCTGACATATTGCATTTAGAGAAGATCTGAGCTGTACATTTATATAAGTCTCTGATGGTAACAAGCTGCCATGGCAATCAAAGGAAAGTAGTGAGAATACAGTGTATCTTGCTTCAGGACATATATGAATGCTCACACCATAAAAAATTTAACACTTGCCTGAAGCAATGACATCTGGCTCTCAGGAGTAGGTCAGCACATTTGCATAAGTTTTGCTCTTGGCTAGAATATAATAAAATGGTTTGTGTCTTGTGTTCAGCCTTCCCTATCTTCCAAAAATGAAATAATTCTTGGGCATCTCCAGCTGCTGTAGCACGGGGACCACAGTGCCATAAGAACTATTTGCATCACAAAGTTTCCATCTGCTCCACTGTTTTATTACTGTTAGTAGATAGACTACAGTGTGTCGTTTCTAGGACTGTTAGGAGCAGGAAACCATATTTGGAACATGAGCTAACTATAACTAAGGAGAAAAGACATTTCAAAAAAACCCAAATAAACCCTGGTACAAGAGTGCAAAACCTGAGCACATGTATGATTTATAGACATCTGTACCTGAGCATACCTTGATCTGCAGTCCTGCATTTAAGTACCACAATTATTGTTACTGTTTATTAACACAGGTCTTAGCAACCGGGCAATTCTAACTATTATGGTTTACCTTAACAATGATTTTCTGAAAAAAATGTAGATTCCTTTATGCTTGCATTTATGCAAACACAGAATTCTAAGTGGAGATTCACTGTTGGGCAAAGACCTCCAATGAAGTCTAACTTTTGTAAAAATTTCTTGTGTCCCTGCAAATGCCTTTTAGGCTTCTGAGCATGAAACAGATCTTAAAAGCAGAGTTAGAAAGAAAGGACAAATGTAGAAGAAGCAGAGGAAGAATGGATGGATTATCACTGAATTCTAGGGTATCCCTAGGGAACTGGCTACATACAAGAATTTAGTTTAAATTGGTTAAAAATTACTTACTAAAAATGGTGCAAATTACCCTTTCTTTACCAATTTACCTTGTGCCCATAAATTTACCAACATCAGTTAGCTGATGAAAAACATGCTAAAAGCAATTTCAGGGTGTTCATATACACAGCTTTACTGACTTAGGATCATCATAAGCAATAAAACGGATTGCAATTTTGCAGAATTAAGGCAGCTGTGGGTTTAGATCAGTTTTACAAGCCTAAAAAGGGTACATTGTACTAGCATTTCTGAAGATGCTTATGCATACATTTCACTAAAGGTGTTTCTTGGGACTTCACAGTCTTTAGTTTGTGTGCCAGAACCAGTAACTCTTACCAAGCACACGGTCTTTAAAAAAAGAACTCACGTATCAAACACAGGAAATAAACATTTCAGGACTGCATATGCCAGTCCTTTTAAAGGGTCCTCAAGGCAGGTTACAACTCAAAAGAACCCTCCTAACATCCAAAGGATTTACAGGTGACTAGCACTCATAGCTGATGTGGATTTAGACCCCCATTTAGCTCAAGAGCACTTACGTATGCACAAGTTCCCACGTCCTTTGCAATTATCTTCAGAGGAATGGTTTTAGGATAGTCTTTTTCCTTCTCTTCTCTTATTCGACTGACAAAACAAATACAAGACAAGTACATTTTTAATATTGTAAACATAAACAGCAAGATGGAGATTAAAATCAAGCTGCAACTGGATAAGAAGCAGATTGTTTGCAGATGTACTGCAGTAGAAAGACCTCTGAGGACAAGAAAGCATCCAGCAGTATCTGGAAGGGATGCATACCCCAGTATGCTCTGTTGTATTAAAGTTCACTGTAGGAATCCGTGTAAGCAGCAGAGAAACTGGATTTAAAAAATCAAGCTAGAACTACCCATCATTGTGATGTCCCAGTCTGCACTACAGGCTCCCACTGGAACCAGTTACACCCCATTGTACAGACCAGTTCAAAGGACAGAACAGAAGAGTGAATCAGAAATCACCCTCAGCAAGGATGATTTAAACAGCCCCAGGAACTCTGAAGAATCAGAGAAAGACACAAACCTCAACCAGCAAAACTAGGTGACCAGAAAACAAAACCACCACTCGTCGTTTTTTTCCCAAACACTGACTGAAATAAGAGAGCTCTATTTAGGCAAACCCTCCCTCCACACCCTCCAGCCTGGGGTCCATTTTGTAAGACCAAAATACAGCCAGCCATGAGCAGCAGACGGGTGAGAACAGAGGTTCCTGAGCTGGGTTTGCTTAGATGCCATCACCATGGTAAGAGCCCCAGGCTCAACTAGAGTGATGGTGGCAGAGGCTTCTACAACTGCATAAGGAAGGAACCTTGTGTGACAGGAATCACTCCAGTTTTGTGCTCAGGCTTGTTCAGGCACAGGGAAGCAATTCCCTTCTTGCGTAGTGATCGTTGCATGGACTGCACATAACATCTTCTGCAGGGAGAAGACACGAGATGTATTTTTTCTTACTATCACTTTGAAAGAGCTCATCTATCATGATGGTATACGTATCACAGCTTGGGAATCACTGGTCTGGGTGATTGGGACTCTTTTCAGTGTTTGTATAATAAAGTACCTTTGCAAAAAAGACAGCCACGTTTCCTTTTGTTCTGCAGACCTGGAAGAATTATAGAAAAACAAATTAGTCATCATTCTAATACCACAATAGCCCTTGTACAAACCACAGTGGAATGGACTGCTTTTTGGTTGTAATTTCCATAAATACCTACAAAAACTAAAAGGTTTTTCTAGATTTGAATGAAAAATCTGTTTCCCCGCAAAATCAACTGAAAAGCCAACCACAGAGATCAAAAGCCCTGGTTAACAGTTTTTACCACAGAAGGTAAAGTTTTACTAATGAATTCAGTAGGAAAGGGGTTGCATTCCTAAACTATGTCCAAAGAGAAGAGGAGAGTACTTTAAAATAAGAGCTTAGTTTAAAAATTTAAAGGTATCTCCTCAGGTACATAGACTTCTTTCCACTTTCACTATTCTAATGCTCTTCTTATTTATTACTTATCACATTACAAAGTACACATAAGCCACAATGAAAAAAGGTCCCATTGTACTTAGTAGGATGTAACTTTGGACATTTTAAGGCTTATCTCATTTATACAACTTCAAGGATACAAAACTGTCCAGTTAAATGTAGCTAATAATAGGATAGGGAAAGGAATCTAACCTAATTTTGCTTCAACTTTATTGATTTAAATCCTGTCCCAGACGGAGTAACTGCTATTCCCACTGCTGCTCTGCAAATCAAGTTCTTCAAATTTTCAGAGCAGGCATTTAGGGAACTACAAGCCTACTGAATGACACTGTGAGGGGAATGCACTTTCTAAACATCAAAAATACGATTCTGCTTTGGCTGCTTCAATTCTGACGGATATGCATCTGTGGACTCATGCGTGGTGTTTTATATTTTTCTGTGTACCTCCAGACATAAAATAATTCCACATCTATAAAATCTCTGACTCTGTTTTGATTGAAGTTATTGCTTTCCTACCCAACTACTTTCTGATAGCTCTAAAGGATCACGTACTGTCTCCAGATCAAAGCTCATGTTTATTTGCAAAAGTTCAACTGAAAATCAATGGAAAATTTCAGCTTTGCCTCAGAACTAGTAAGTGAAAAAAACATTAACAGCACAACAAGCTCAACAGAGAGCAGTTTGTGCACAGCATTCTCTTTGGATACGGACAATGTGACATACAAATCAAGCTGCATGCATCAGCTTTGCTCTCTGTTGGTCAAGAGGAAAACGCATTTCCCAAGACCCAGCAAAATTATTGTGGCTAAGGAGCTGGAATTTCAGGACGGTGCCCTCTCTTATCCAAAGTGATGACAGAGCCCTCCCACTGAGACTAAAATTAGCCTCATCACCAAAATTACCTCTACATCCCTTATGTATCCTATAGTCAATGCTTCAAAGACAGACCAAAATCTTTCTATTAAAATTCAGAGATTCTGCTTTAAGAGAAATTTTGACATTTTCTTTGGCACAATTAAATGAAAAAGAGAAATAGAACAAGGTCAGTATTTCACTGTATATTTCTTGCTAATTTCAATACAAGCTCTTCTCCTTAAAAGTGTCCTATGAGGATCTCTGATCCTTTCATTAGCTTGGCTGTTTACTGTTTGTAGTTCATCTTGTTAATTAGCCAAGGTGTTTGCCAAATCGTTAAAAAAAGAAAAATTTACACTAGCCAAATTTTCAGCACAGACAGTGCTTTGCCAAATCACATATTTTCTCAAATTTTGAAGTGATAAGCAAGTTCACTGCAACATTTGCAGAGAGACAGAAGATGAGGCATTGAGGGTAAGTGACTTGCTCACAGCAGGAGAAGGAATTTGTTTAAGAGTCAGCAAGTTCCTGCTTCCCACATCCACTGGTGATGAAATAAATCCATGGTTGTCTCACTACCTGTCAGCCTAAAAAAAGTTTCAGTGACTTGGTAAATAAAACATATCTTAATTCTTACCTGAAATTTGCCACACAGTTTGTGGTGGGCCAGCCCAAAACAAAGGACCTGTCTGGGTCTGTGCTGCCTTCACAGACTTCTTCTGTACAAAATGCTGTCCACATCTCACAGAGACGTGCTTGGCACTTTAGTTTGAAATGAGAGTGCGACCTGCCGGCAGAAATTCACAGGTATGTCACACACATGAAAACAGAGCAAGGCAGGCAAAACAACTCAGAGTTTCTTCTTCCTTCAGGAACATGTGAAACCTGCACTGAGCTGACAGAAGAAGCACTTCTGCTTTAGTGAAAGAAAATAATGTTTTATTTGGGTTGCATGTAAAAATATATCAATTTATCATCCAAATGGGATCAACAGATATCTTACATGCGGGATAACTAGGTTGCTTGTGGCATCCCTGGATATCCCTCTTCTTGGGCAAAACTTCTGTCTATGTCTAGAGCTCCCCTCCAAATCTCCAACTTGTGTTGGGCTCTCCTTTCGGTGACTTTAATGCCATTGAGGAGTTTACAGTATAGTTGGATTGCTTAGCCCCAGGGTCAACAATCCTGTTGAGTTTAAGTAGTGACAACTAGGCCACAGCAAACAAAGCAATCCTGAAGAAAGAACAAGCAGAAAACTGCCATTTGTGTTAGCTATAGCACAGGTCACATAAAGACTCCATGAACAGGCTGCATGGTAGCTTTAGGCCCACACCACGGGGAGAATGAGCCAGGACTTCCCACATTCTCCAAATATCTATCTACTCATCGACAAGGAAGATACATAATTTCCTCCATTTTTTTTAAATTTGGCCCCTCCTGTGTTTTATCCTACTAGAGTACAGCAAAGGTCAAATTTACAGACTTTCACTTTTTTATTTCAACTCTTTTCTTCCACTTAATTTCTCATGATAAGTCTTCTTCCTTTATAGAATCAGTGGGCACCAGAACTATGTGAGAAACAAGTAAAATCTCTCAAAATCAGTCAATCTCTGTAGCAATGCAACAGACACTCACTTCAAGGCAGGTTTGCACTACAGGACTTCCAGACTGAACTACCTGAGCTGTGGTTCTCCTGGGCCAGCAAAGAAAGGCTGGAGGAAAAGCGTTCCCTCCTGGAAAACGTTTTGCCCTTCTAATCCAAAGACTGCAAGCAAGAGCATGTCAGCTCATCATTGCATTGCAAATGTGGCTGGGGGCAGTGCCAGACACCATGGTGATCAGTGCCCTATAAATAAATATGCCAGGTAAGCAGTTTCTTGAAGCATTGATACACATAGACTACTTTCTCTGAGATTAGCCTTAGTTACAAGGCATTTGATTTGGGACAGACTGAACTAAAACAGTCTGAAACATGAAAGTACTTGAACCTGTCGCAGCTTTAAAGAGGAAGTAGACAAACTTGCAGTAGTACCCTGACTGCGCTGAGGCTTCCAGCTGCCATTGTGCTAACAGGTGTAGCGGGGTAGTGCACCACTAATAACCCAGCAGTGTGTACAGTGGTGGGCAAGAAAGGACTATCAGTGCATAGGACACCTGGCAAAAAGGAGCACTGCAATTAGATTGTCACAAAACACTGCAGAACACCATCTCAAGTTCATGTATTTTTTAAACTATACCATAGTGTTTCCTGGTCAGCTGTACATTTCAGTTCTCTTTATTACGTTTTTTCTCTCTTTTTCACCAAAGAGAAACTTAAAATACAGCAGAACATTTCAACAAATCAGTTTGGGATGCAACAGGCAAGATCTGTCAAGAATACAGAAATAACTGAAACTGACTGACCACAGAATTAACTGTGAAAATGTAGATTTACAAACAAATACAGCTGTGAATTCTAATGTAGATGTTAATAGATGGATGCCTGGTCTGACTCTACCAGAATCGATCTGTTAACCCTCCTTTTCTCCTCAATTTCTTTTTCCCATTACCCAGTATAGTGAACTCTCTACATGCTGTTTCACTTTTTTAACATTTACAGTTCATAAAGCCAGACCCCTACAGTGCCAGTAGCAGGTGTCGGCAGGGTGTCGGCAGAAGCATAAAAATATTCTCTAGTCATGCTTGATGTATATTCTTACCCTGTTTGCCATGCCTGGTCACAGCTCTCAGCTATTATCAGTATTCAAGTGGCCTGGTTTCCAGAGGCGCTGAAACAGTAGCCTCCATTAACATCTAAAGAGCCTGAAGTATAATTTTATCTCTATCTGCCACATCCTTTATGCAATCCATAGGTTCTCAGCATTTGTGAAACGTGGGTCTTCTATTTAAGTGGCAAAGCAATACCTCTATAGAAATGACTCTATCATCACTGACTAAGGAAGCAGCAGTGAACATTTGTAAAATGGAAAGAGAAATCTAACCGAGATTTTATTTTTAAGGAAGTCCCTTTGCAAGTGTAACACTGTAAATATCAGGCAGATCCAGAGTCCACTGAAATAACAGAAAAATCATGAACATCAATGGTATAGGTATTGACACAACTCAAATTGTGCCCCCCTCCAAAGTAAATTCAGTTCCTTTTGCTTTCTGTAAGTGGCAATTGGATACCTTGCAGCCGTTAACAGATGGCAGATTAACTTCTCACTAGATTTGCTAATCTTCTTAATAGGACCCTCTGACAAAAGCATTAATGGATCTACTGTGAGATTGCTACCGTAATTCCATGTATGTACTCAACCATTAATTTCTATGTTCAGTCATGCTGGGAAAATAACCTTAAAATGCATGTGTATATATACACATGGAGGTACCACAAAGGAGAAAGAGGAAGCTATTTCTGTGTGCCTCCCATGCAAAAAACTTACCTGAGAAACCCTGATCACTGAACTGACAGATCCTTGAAATATTTACGCTACCAAATAAAATAACATGCCCTCTGTAAGAAATCTAACCAATATATAGAAACCAGTATAACTTTTACATACTTAACATCGGTTTAGTGAGAAAAACTCTTTCAATCAATTAATTTATGACTTAATCCTCACAAGAAGGCAGTAAAGGACAGGGCAGCAGAGAGAGAAGCACAGCATATGAATATTATTCTTATTTTTTTATAAGTTGGGCTAATGCACGACCTGAAAAGATAACAGTCTACATTTCAAAAATTATTAGAAAGTAGCAGAAAACAACCTAGAGGCACCTTGTCCAAAGTCATACATAGATTGGTTGTGGAGAGGACTTACTCTCTACAAATTTCCATGGGAGCAATGCCAATTTGCTGCCTCTAAGCATGAGCTCAGTACAACAGGAGTTTACTCAGCGAGCTCAGAGGACACAAGATACTTGTCGCTCTCTTTAGGAAAAACTTGTACCCAATTGTTGATCATACAAAGTCTAACTATACATGAGCTCCCTTTGTACAGTGACTGGCTACCTGCAGCTGAGCTGACACCAGTACAGCGCTGAGCTGTACCTAAGATATCTTAGGTGTTCAAATGCCCCAAACTGAAAAACTACTTAACACAAAAGATTTATTACAATTTTTAGCACCTTCATAGGAAATAATTACGAAGTTAAGTCAGATTCAACTGTATCCTTAACTCTGTCCTTGTGACCTGCTGCCTTGACTCTGCATCAGCTACTAAAAAGACAAAAACAACCAATAGTCATGGCCACATAGCAACACACACCACTCAGGTTCTCCCTTTAGGAGTAAGCAATGGCATTTTAGTGTGAGATAGCTTTAAAAATGCTGATTTTTAAGTAGTTCTCATTAGTGACAGCTCTGATGCTTTAATTGCTGACAAGGCAGCTGTAGAGAGAACATCCCAATTAGTTCTTTAAAATATATGAAGTAATAACACTCGAAATACTGTTTTTACAATTTCTGGCAAAGACTTGCCCTGCCCCTCCCCCACCACCACATGCGGAAGCACAATTTGTTCTCTTCCACCTTCTTCAAACATTGCAGACTCTTCACCACACTAAATCAAGTGCTGTAAGAGTCATTATTACTCCCTGGGGACCAAATTTTGGAGTGGTTACAGGGAGTAGTGCTTTCCTATGCAAACAGTCCCATTGCCACCCAGCCAAACCTGCAGTGACGTGCAGCTCAGCCTGGGGTTGTAATGTTGCTTCTGCTCAGCTCGCTGGCCAGGCAGGGAGGCATTCATCTCACCTGACTTTAGCTTTCTACAGGTTAGGAGCTTAGACCTAAACTAGTGAGACTATGCCCACTGAACAGCCAGTGGCCAGAGTGAGAGTCCCCAAGAGCATGACTCCCCCCACCCACCATCAACACTCCTCAGGGCCAGATGAGTTTGCTGCAGGAAGTTGCTGGTTTTCCCTCAGTGACTAGAAGAGAAGCCTAGAAGCCTAGGTAAATTGCAAATATTTAACATTTTAAACCTTAAATTAGGTGAGATGAATCCCACCTTAAACGGGACACAAATATAAATAAATACAGTAACAATGTTATTACTGCTAGGGCTTGTAAAAATAGCAAGATTTCCCTTAAATATCCTTATGTTCACCACCCACTCACAGTGGAACATGTTGTGGGTAAATATCCTCCGTATTGTCACACCACATTAAGTGAGGGAGTTCAGCTGGGAGGGGGGTTAAGGGGGGGGAGGGGTTACATTTGCAATGTGTGATTCAAAGGGACATAGCTCAGATTTCTACAGAAAACACAGATTTATTCTGGCTTTTCCCAGCAGCCTCTGAAACAATCACTTTAGCAAAAAGACACATTGCAAAAGCTCAGGATTCACATCAAGATTACCCACCCTGTGAAACCACAAACACAGTGCCCAACAGAATGAAGCTGCATCAGGATTTTTTAATATTATTTCCCCATAATCCATAACAACAAGTGAAAGCACCCTCTGAAATTGCCTTAAACCACAAACGCTGCACGAAGTTGGCATGTGAGACACAGCTTGTAAATCTGATTTAATTGTGAACGGTAGAGTGAATAATCAGAGCTCAGCAACAAGCCTGATTACACATGAACACTACCCAGGCTGCTCAGCATCGCTTCCCTTCCCCTTCTCCACGCTTCTCCTGGCACAGCACAACCTACAGAGATGGGCTCTGCGATGCTGCCTGAAATCTCTGTTTTTATACAGCTGCTCATTACTGGTGTGTATCAAAGCAGCTTCCAGGTAAGCGTCAAGACCTGTAACCCCTCTGTGACACAGCCACCAGTGTTATGCACACCCTATAGGACTGAAGATGACCTGTCTAAAACACAACAGCCAGCTGAAGGCAGCACAATGGACAGGGTCAAGCACCAATGAGTCATTTCTATGACACTGCACTCCCAA
This sequence comes from Pterocles orientalis, assembly GCA_011057875.1. NCBI lineage: Eukaryota > Metazoa > Chordata > Aves > Pterocliformes > Pteroclidae > Pterocles > Pterocles orientalis. The sequence continues at coordinate 642,290 of WKFP01014209.1, read as the reverse complement.
AGCAGAGAAGATGATACCACTCAAGTAATATATTCAAGAACATCTGATACTTCTTTAAAATGTTGCATCCTGGAATTCCCTATATGGCTATAGGGTTTTCAAAGGCGCCTGAACTCTTCAGTCACCTAACCTCCACTGACCAAACACAAAGCTTCCTTGCGATTTAGGGAAGATTTGCTACTAAAAAAGAATTACAGAAATCCATGTTATGCTCTGCTGAGAAAAAGGGCTGCTCTGTAGGAGCAGTGCTTGAGGTGCCATACTCACTTGGACTTGGCAACAACCAGAAGGTCTGTGAAGAGGAAAAGGTGTCGCTCTTGGGTTTGCAAACCTGTCTTCAGCTGCACGTGGCCATCCAGGATGAACGTTCGGTTGTGGCATATGAAAGACTGCACAAGGGGACATGCCTCTGGGCTGATGGGGGAGAAGCAGCCTTCCCTGCAAAAGGAAATAAAGAAAATAAAGGAAAGCAAATCAGCCGACTGCCTGTGAGTGAGAACCAGGCAGCAACTTCCCACTCTTGCTGACAAAAAGCAATTTATTTGACCACATTTCAGTGAAAAGTGAGAGGGACAATGAAGATAATTCAGCAGTCTGATTCTGAGACATAAGCTGTTAGGGACTGGCCTCACTGAATCTTTCATAGACCAAGCACATAGATAGTATTTAGCAAAATTTAAATACAGCCCTCTCCATTTTGTATATTTGTATCTGTCTTCCTACAGTTCGAAGTCTTAGAGGAAATACTGCACTTTCTGTAGCCTATCCATAAAGAGAGTGGAGACATATGCCTGACAAAGGGATAACTGTACACCTACCATGATCAGAAGTAGACTCACACTTGGGGTCAAGAGCAATTTATAGAAATTATTCAGAACCAAGGACAAACATAAGGTGCAACTGAACCTTGCTAGAGACAGACCATGTATCAGACGCAACATGAGAAGAGCCAGCTCAGACTCTCTCCCAGCACACGACCCACATTGAAGTAAGCTCCTGTTGCAGGGTTTGCTTAGGTGACTGGAGCACTGGTCTGCGGCTGTGGTGTGTAGAGGCTGCTGGATGATCCAAACCCAGGGTCCATCCTGGAAGACACTGAGCTTTTCTACAGAGGTATCAAGCAGGTTGCAGTCCAAGGTCACTGATGGTGGAGACATGATTCCCTCAACCCCTCCTGATCTAACTGTTCCGTATGTCATAAAGTAGTTGAGTAGTTATGGAAGAGGAAATGAGACTTTCTCTAGCATGATGGTCACCTCACTCACCCACATAGGATATCCCTTGTTTCTGAGTCTTGCCCTAACAAATGTCTATTTATACAGAGCCGAACTGAATGAATGTTGAGGGTCTGAGGGGAGGATGCTCCTCCTCAAGGGCTCTCTAGAAGCTGGTTGCAGGTCAGGCTCTCCCTTGGAAAGCCACAGACATGGCTTCAAATTCTCCCAGGAAGGTGAGAGAACTGAACCCGGGTGTCCTACACCCCTAAATAATGAATTTCTGGATTAAAACCAGAACTCATCAGCATCTTTGTTCACAATTTTTAAATGCAACTTTTTTATTCTTTGCTTTCTCTAGAGGTGCCTCCAAATTAACCATTTCCCTTTGGTTGAATGAACCAGTTAAATTTTTATATAAATGTATTTACTTATTTTTTTCTATTTAAAAAAAAAGGAAAATTAAGCCAACACTTGGCAGGATCAGCTTGGCAAGGAAAGGCTGAAGTGAGCAGCTTTGTGATTATAGTTTATTCCTGGTCCTGCTGGAATGGATGACAAACACCTAATGACTTTGCTGAGAGAAGAAATTGACATTATACAGTGAAAGTCACAAAACAGATGGGAGAGATATGAAAAAAAAAAAACAAACAAGAGAGAGCAGAGAAAACCCCCGAAGAAGGTCACAAGCCTTCTTGTATCTCTCTTAGAGCCTGGATGATTCTCAACCCTCCTCTCCTTGATGCCTGTGGCTGGATTACTCAGGAAATTATTTAGGAAATCCTGACAGCTGTGAGAGAAAGGATAAGCTGTGAGATTGGCCTACATTAGAGGACACACTTTCACTGATCTGTAAGGAGCTGGTGAGGATCTACCTGCTGGGGAGAGCCTCAGTTTCCCCTTTCTGGCTAGGAGCCTGAATTTTTGAAAGAATTCTTCAACTTAATTTGTCTTAAACTGTGTTTTAATATTGTCTTTCATTACCTACCTCTTCAGGGAAGAGAGAAAGAAAAGCAATGACTTTCAGAATGAACAATGCAAACCTGATGTTATTTGACCATTCCTAAGCAGAAGGAGTGTCCAAGAGCGCAGAGGTTAAAGTAGAGAGAGGAGTTCTGGTCCAATACAAGAGCGACACATACTGTGTGGCCAGGAACAGGAGTCAGGGGAATAGTAAGCATCTCTCCTACCCTGCCACTTCCGTGAGACTGAGAATTCACCAATGCACCAGTTCATCAGAGACTGATAGGTTACCGGGACTCAATTTCATAAACTCCCTAGCAGCACTTCACACAGAAACTTCAGCATCAATCAAGAATGATGACCAGTCCACCTTTATTATATCCTTACATGGCCTTTACCTCAAAGGTTAAGTCAGGGAAATACTTACATTTGAACCCAGTAACACCATTAGTTAGAAAAAACCCTTTCATGTTACACTGCTGTAACCAAATGTTATGGGTTGGGGGGGGGGGTTGTCTGGTAGCAGGGAGGGGTGTAATGGCTCCTTAAGCAACTGCTAAGAGTTCCCCTAGCTTCCAGTCTGCTGCTGGTGGCAAGGGAGGGGTTACAGTGGTGGCTCCTTTCCGCCTGCTCCGCTTCTGCAAAATGACCTGCTGTAGCCCAAGCCTTCACCATGGCTCGCCCAGGAGTCTGTTTTCCTGGGAGCCGATGAAGACCTGAAGGCGAAGAGAGAAGGAAGATGCTGAAGGAGACGGCCATGCAGACACTGAGTCGGCACCATGGAAGAGAACGCTCTCAGCATTCCCCTGCCACATGGTGAAGAGCCGTGGAGGACCCCACACAGGAACTACTGTAGCCCTGTTTGGAATTGAGAAGCAGCCATGGAGGACCCCATGCCGGAACTAGAAGTCGTCAGGGGACTGTAGCCCTGTTGGAAAAGGACTCATGCTGGAGAAGTTCTGGAGAAGGACTCTCAGTGTGAGAAAGGGACTCCACGTGGCAGCCGGGAAAGACTGTGAGGAGGAAGGAGAGGCGGACTGACTGTAACCCCCACTCCCTGCCCCCCTGCGCTGCCGGGTAGGGGAGAAGGTACAGAACAAAGCCTTTGGGCTTTGGGAAGAAGGGAGGGGTGGGGGAGAAGTGTCTTTCTAAGATGTGGTTTCTCTCTTTCAATATCTTGCTTCTTATTGTAAATGGTTAACAAATTCAGTTGTTTTCTTGTTCTTCACGAGCCGTGTCGGTTTCTTGCCCGTGACCTTAAGTGGTAAATGAAACCCTCCCTGTCCCTGCCTCAGCCCACCAGGCGTTTAGCAAAAAAAATTGTCCCCGTGGTTTTATAAACCACGACACCAAATCAGTAGAAACATTCATAAAATCCTAGGGAAGTGACTGCCCCTACTGATGTTCTTGTAGGGTCAGGCTCTTGTGTCTCCATACAGGCAACTCTATTGGATTATTCCCATTTGTACATTTTCTATATCCTGATTTGTAACTCCAGGAACCTCCCAAATTAAACTAAGCAAAATCTTTGTCATGCAAGTAAGCAAAGGAAGGTGCTGTAGGTTTATTAATGCCAGCAGGAGTCAAGCAAACTGATCTTGATTTTAGAACAGGAAAAAGCAAAAACATAAATCAGTTATTTTAACAAAATCTGCCTTTTGAGTCAATACCTTTCAAGCTTCTCTGCCATCTGAACTCTAACAAGCATTCTTGCATACTTGAATAGAGTTTACCTGATCAGCCTGATGAAAAAAAAAAAGCAAAAATATTTTCTTCCTTTGAAAGAAAGCATGAAAAAATCAAAGCCACTAATTCAACCAGAACCTTCTAAAGCCCCAGGACAAAGGAAGATGGAGGAAATTCACCAGCAGTGACAAAAATGTATTTTGGAAAGGACGCTTTTGATCCTCTCAATTAATGTTCCATTGTTACAAGACATGAATGACATTTGAGTTTTGTTACATTGAAGAAAATGCAGATCAGCTATACCCTCAGGCATAGCAATTTATATGAGAGGTATTTCTGGAGTTCAGGTTTTTAATGACTCACAGGTTTTTCTGGCCATTAAATGGGTCTAATTTAGAAAAAGTGCTAAGCACTCGAATGCTGGCTCTTTGAAAATTCCTTTTAATAGAATTATGCAAAAATCAGTTCTTAAGTCAATGTGATTTCTGACATAATTTAAAAAGTAAGTGATACAGGGCCTTCTCTGTGTTCCCCTAAATGTCATTCTATGATTAACATATGTAAAAATCCCACAAAGTAACATCTTTCTAGTTTGGCAGAAAAAAAAGCCATCACCTCAGATTGATAAGAAGGAACTGTGAACTGATTTCTGAAAGAAGGGGCCATCCTGCAGAGTCAGCAATCAGCCCTGTTCCACTTGTGTAGAGGCAAGGCTGATGCTGATGTTTAGATGGCATTGCCTTTGTAACTCTCTAGTCTCAAGTGGACATTTCTTCCCAAAAGCACTATTTTGGGGGTCTGCAATTTCCACGTGTGGTTTTTAACCAAGAATTAAATTCTGTAATTTGAGGATATCTACAGAGATGTTCTTGAGCTATTCAGAAAAAGACAAATTACTGTACTGGCTGAAATTAGTATAAAGATAATTGAAGATTTTTCTCCAGGCATTTACAGAACCTAAATTTTTACATCTATTATTTTTTCAAATTAAACAAAATAGTGATTTTGTGCCTATTCAAAAGACACAATGAATCAAAAGAACTCTTCAATTTTGTAGGTGTAGTATATGAAGTTGAAATCCAATGTAGTCAGCCAAACACTGAAAAATACATCCCCGTTGCATTCAGTGTGAAAGCAAACACATCATTGCTCACTTCGTCAATCCTGTATTTACCAGAAACCACAAAAGCACAAAAAATATTTATTCTTCCCCCTGCGGAGCTTGGTGTTTCTCAGTAAAACTGATACCTGAATGGCATGACCCCCAAAATGTTTATTCTTGGTGTAATGGAGATGTCAGGTTTATTCTCTATGTGTAATGAAAACAATGAAAGAAATTACACCTTCCAAAGGAGAGTTTAACAGCCCATGGTAAGTGGTTACTAAACCCATGATTCAAATGTCATTTATACCAATGGCAAGCTTTCCCTTGATTTCAGACGATGATGACTTCAGCCTGTCTATGATTTAGATTAAGCTATAAGATTCCTCAGGGGAACAATCGGTTCCAAGGTACCTAAGCTGGAATGAGCTATTGCAGGTATCTCAGCTATATGACATTCCTCTCACAGACTGCTCATGCTCCATCCTAAGTCTCACTCTGTTTTTTTGGTTATTGCTCTCTGCCAGAACTTCTCTCTGCTGATTATATCTTTGCAGCTGCAGAAGTCCATTTCTTCTTATGATGCAGCACCAATGCTCTCTGCACAACTGGTACTTATTGAAATAAAATATCACTTTTTGTTCTTTAACCTCTGAAGTCCTTCACAAGAGGTAGGTAGGTGAGAAATGCACCTTTCCATTGGCAGAGCAGTAAAATGGCAGCTATTCAGAAAGCTGAAATCTGAGTCAGCCAAGCCACATGAGAAGCTGCACATGGTCTGTCCAATACTTACACATACATAACATCTTTCCAAACTCCTCTCACAGTGAACAACTTAGCCTATACCCATTTCACACAGAGGTACCATAAGCAAAAATACTGCATGCTTGTGTCAGTGCTGAAGCCCAGGTAAGGACGAGAAGCTCTTCCCAGTTTTGTGCCTACACAGATACAGCTTGCAGCTTATGGCATAAACCTAACCTTGTTTTGGCTACAGGCAGGAGGGGCCACCAAGCAGAGTACCTGACAACACTCCTCGTGGTGTTCAGAGACCATAGACTTATTTTCTATATCTCAAAGGGCAGTTTTGGATGGCTCTAAGGAATGAGCAATTTATCTTTTAGGAAAAATAAAGCCAAATAAAAAAAAATTCAACTTCAGTAAATTCAACTCTCTCAGTAAAGCATTTGCTTTACCATCACTGAGTCACAGCACTGGGCTAGAGCAACCCACCGAGAGAAGCAGGAGCTATTCACATCCTTTCAAGGCTAGTGAAAACAGCAGCTATCTGCACAGTAAGGAATGTCTACAGCCCAGCCCACATTACGAATTTTTGCCAAATTGGATTTATTAGTCAGGGACGGCATGTGATTTGTGACCAGCAGAGATACCTCCAAAAGCAAGACTGATCTAGAAGTAATTTTCTTAGTAGAGCTTATATTGGAAATCAGGTAACAATATTTGCACTTTTTTTTCTGTGCCTCCTACTCAGACTCTTAAACTCCCTAAAAATTCCTGTGAGAAGGAACTTCAGCAGCAGCTTAACAGATGCTTGCTTCACATTTTTGCTAATGAGGCAGGTCCTGCTAACTGGAGCTTGGAAGCCAAGATGGTTTCCTGCTGGGAAAACCTTTAACATATAAGACATATTACCGATATCGTGTGGCTAGAGGGTATTTTGCATTCAGGATAAATAACTTGATAAGGTATTGAGAACAATTTTTCAACCAATCAAAAGAAAAGAGCTCCAATTTGGTATGCAGCCCTCTCTCTTCTGAGATAAGGTGGAAAAAAAAAACTCAAACATGTAACACAGCAGTGAGTACGGATCTGCCTTGCAGGGCTGCTTATAGTGTACTCAAGTGCATTATTAACATTTCAGGACTTCAACTCATATCTAATTTCATCAAATGATAGTTTAGATGTGTCTTGTACTGTATCCTAGCCAACTTGACAAAATCATGATAACAGATAATCACACTCCATATGCAAAAAGAAAAGAGTGAAAAACGAAGTTAAAGAAGAGCTCTTCTCATACACTGAAACCAAATGCCCGTGATTGGGACTGAATGCAAGACAGCAGAGACAGTCCTGCTCATGCTCCTGATGAATTTAGCCTCTATCTTGCTGACAGCTCATTAAAGGACACTTGAAAATTCACTCCCCATGCTAGAAAGGCTGGGGAGAGAAAGGAGGCTATAACTGCTTTACACACAGCAGATCTGCTTCCAAAATCTATCAGCAAGGGACTTTGCCTTTGAAGAACACCTGTGGGACAAGCAAAGCCCAGTGTAGGTACTTGACCATTTGCTCAAACCAGCTTTAGGTGGAAAGAGACAAAAATTGTGAGATAATATATGGTTCTGCACATTAATGTTATCTACCTGGAGATGTCTTTGCGACATGGCTTGGCACAAACTCACAAACCATTTATAGAAGCAGTACAGAGTTGAAAATGGGGATGCCAACACCAGGCCCGGTTCCCATGAGCTGCTCAGCCCAGCCTGCCCTCTCCTCTCTACCTGTGTGTCACAGCCACGCAAAGACCCGCTGGCTCCAGGGCCGAGCACTCACAGCTCCTCTTGCCATGAATGCGGTTCCACACAGTCAAGGCTCAGCCACATGGAGCAATCAGCAGCTCAGAGCCCTATTTAGACAGGCAGATTATTAGAAAAAAATAAATCCTCTGCATTTTTCAAGATGGTAGCCTCTCACTGCTGTTGCTGCCTTCCAGCCACAACCGGTGACCTTGGGAGTTGCCCACATGCTTGGGATCTTTGATGCTTCTTCCCACTTCAACTCCTCATGGCACAGAACATCCATTTCATCTAAGTTTAGGCAGCACTTTATTGTAATCATTATCCCTGGAAGGTGAAAATAAGCACAAAAAGTATCAGCCTGGAGGGTAGGAGTGTTTTCCAGGAAGGTGGTAGGTAAGATACAGGCCAACACCAAGTTAGTATGCTGTTGTAATCCTACACTGACTATTTATAGAAGGGACTTGGAGAGACATGCATAAAACTCTCTTAATCACATGGGCTGCCAACCCATTTCTGAAAATCTGCTGTCAACTTGATCCCTGCTATGCTAAGGGAGCGTCTTTCTGAAGATGCTGGACATGTTTGCTTTCTGTTATCTATGGTAAATCTTATACAGTCGAAGCAGCACGTTGTGAAAACAGTGCAGCATTCCAGAAATAGCAAGACTATTTTCTGCAGCACTCTGTTAAAGTCTTCTAGGCCATCACCATCATCATTTTTGTACACTGAAACAAGTGAGACGTGCTTGTTTTTTCAAAGAGTGTTAGAAATTTTCTAAGTATTAAAATGCCTTCTCCTACTTGAGAAGTGTGCTTTACTGGTCACAACTTCTTTTTTATGAATAATGTATTTGAACAAACCCGAGGCAATCGCCTCTCACCCCTGTGTTTTCCCTCATGGACTGTGCCTGTGGACCTCACAGAAAGCCCTCTGCCATGGGCATGTGTTGGCCCCAGTTCACAGCCTCTAGTACAGGGCTGTCCTCACTCTACCCCTGCAAGCGGCTGGACCTCAGCAAGCCGCAGCAGGAAACCCTGCACCCAAGACAAAGCAGGGAGTCCCAACAGGGTCACAGAGCCTTTGGATCAAAATGCAATTCAGCCTCCCCTTCCAGCACAGGCAGCACAAGCACAAGCCTGGACAACAGAATGAAGGTGAATATTAACAGAGGTTGGGAGCAAGTTTTGCTCAGATAAACAGATAAATTTACATTTTATGGCAGAAATCAGGGCTACCTCATATTTAGGAAAACAGGTACCATTTCTCTGCTTCTAAAACTCAGTGTACACATTGTAATTAAAAATATTTTGAGAAAATATTCCAACTTAGATTATTTGAGGATTCCAAAAGTTGTTTTGTAAGTATCGAAATAATCTTTGTATGATGCCAAAATCTCATGAAAAGTAATAAAAATTATTATGATAAATCAACATGATCTACACTAAATGTTCAAGGTGTTGAGGTATATAACTATTATTTTTCTGTAGTCTTCAAAAAATCAATAAACGATTAAGACTTGGAGTAAAATATCATATAGCTGTAGGGTAAAAAGCAACATTAAAAAAATATCCTCACACATTTCAGGATGGAAGCTTGGCAGCTTAACTGAAAACAAGCTGCACTTAAGTAATTTCTACATAGCCAAAAGGACAATATTCTCTGCAGAGCAAATATGTGCTACAGTGTGGTAGCTGGAGACAGGAAACATGCTTGTGGTTTGATTTACTTCCAAGCTTTTTGTTTTATTTTAACAAACAGCTGCAAGGTGTTTATTCTGAAAATCTAGCACAAGGGCAAAATTCCGTATTGGTATAAATTAGCACCACACGTTTTGGTCATATTTCACCTTTTTCCACCAGAAAATAATTCAGTGCAACTAATTTAAATCCTACTGAAAAGCTCTTGCGGTGGGGGGTGTCCTCCAGTCCTGCTATACAGCTCTGCTAGCAGTCAACAACTCCAAGGGGTTTTGGTCCAAGTCCCCCTGAGCAGGGGAGAAGTTTAAGGGAGGACATTTTCACATGTAGAAGTCAATAAAACCTTTTTTGGGCCTTTGGAAGAATCAATCTTCTGTTCCCCATTGCAGTTACCACTCTTTTACTGAGTGGCATAGCAGCACTACCTTGAGTTACTCTCCCATTCCAGTTGCACCAGGATAATGCCATTCCAGCCTTTGTCTACCTGCTCAAAGAGTTCGTTGTTCAGATGAAAAAAATTCAGAAAAAAGTTACCTTTGGGGGGAAAAAAATAAATTAAAAAAAAAAAAGGGGGAAAAATAGGATGAACAGTGGGCAAAAAAAGGCCAGAACTTAACTCTCAAGCATTGCAGTTCCACACCATAGTTGCCCGGGCTTTTTGGAGCTTCTCATGGCCTACAAGAAGTCTGGAGGCACAGGGCAACTTTGCTACTTCCACCCCATTCCAAGGAGGCATACAGGAGAGCACTCCGGGATCTCAGTTTCACCCATGTCTCCCATAGGAGGATCCAGTATTATTTTAGTAGACTGAAGGGATAAGGTTTCTGTCCTACCTTAATTTTTCGGGGAAGCAGTAATCACAACTGGGACATTTAAACCGACTTAATCACAACTGGGACATTTAAAAGTCTAGCTCAACTCTGTTGATTTTGAATTACCTCGTGGACAAAAATAACCCTTCCTTCAACAGAGGTTTTCAAGTATCTTCTTGCAAACTGTATTACAAGAGTTCAGAGCAGGTCACGTAACAGCCAGGAATTCTGGGCTACCAAAAATAACCAGGCCATGCTGCAGGCCTCTGCAGAAACGGGTCATTTCAAGCTGAGGTGTACATGAGGTGAAAAGACTGGTGTGGGCATCTTTAGAAATCCCTTCTGGACCATCATGTACAGCTGTTAGTGAGCCTCTGTGTATCCGCCTACCCTGTCATCTACAGCTACATGTTACACAGGCTGTAGATGGGCAAGGATAAGGCACTTGTGTCACCATGTCCTTTTAACAGGGAAACAGCATTTTCTAGGTGACTGCCTAGGTTTATCATCTGTCAGTCACTTCATTCAATTATCGAGTAACACCAAGGGGGCTGCTCATGGTCTCTCAAAGTCTCATTGCTCAACAGTCATTCCCCTTTAACCTCTGTTTTTCCCATTCTTCAAGAAGTAATTCATCTAGGCTCTTCCCCTCCCCAGCTTGCGCCACCTGGTTAGAACCTGCCGTTAGGCATCTAGGCATCGAGTTTTAAGAAAAACAAATGCATTCAAAACAGTGCAAGACTTCAAATATGTGTCCAGGTAAAGCAAACCTGGAATCTAGCACCTGCTGTTCCCTGATTGCTCTTTTTCCAGAGAATATTTGCTGATTATAAACAAAGTAATCACACACAAAGTGACCTATAAATAGCTGCAAGTCCTGCCTTTAAAAGATAAGCCCCTTCACCATGCTTTATCCTCCCACAAGCTGCAGCTCTCATTGAAGCTGCTGCTGCCTGGCCTTGCTTGTATCTCCACAAGTGTGGGACACTGGGGTGAACTCCACAAAGCTCCACAAAAAAAGACGTGAAGGGAGAATCTGCCCAGCCCTTGTCTTGGCTTAAGTTTTTAAGGACCACTTCCCTATGAGGGATAACCGATACGGGTGCTGCATGGAAAACGGGATTGTGAATTCACTGCACCTGTCCCAGCTGTAACAGGAACAAATCTGGCTTTGCTGTGCCTCAAAGGCATTAAACCATGTTTTGATACTAGTACTACAGCACAGGAATTATCCTATTACAATGAAGAGATTACTTGATATGCCTGCTGCTGCCAGCTATTGCAACTGTAATGACCCAAATTCCTTCTGAACAGCCAGCAGACAAATTAGTTGCAGCCACACACACCTGTTTGCTCTCCTATAACCAACTGCCTACATATTCAATGATTTTTTCCCATAGCTACTCTGGCAGGTTAGTAAGAGGTTTCTATTCCACCAGTGATCTGAGCTGAGGAAAAAAGCTGTTAGAGGATTCCCCACATCTCTGCACCTGATGGTAATTACTACACATAAGGGAGAATTAGGCCCAGGCCAGTTACCTGCAAAGAACAGCAGCCTGGAGAAGTGGGAAGCACAAGAGCCTTTCATATGATGACTTTTTTCCCCACGTTTATTTGAGCCTTTGATACAGCAGCAGAGCTTGCCTGTGTCCGATCAGTGACCTCCTTGTAGAAATGCATGTCACAGCTGACACACCAGCCATGAAGACCTAGCATGCACCTAGATGTACTGAGCTACCTGTTCCCACTGAATGCAGTCTGGGTTGGGTGCACAGGCTCCCTGTAGAGTGCGCAAGGATCCAGATCAGCACACTCATCTTAGCACTTACGACCACTTTCAGCTCACGGACAGGGCAGAATGAACATGCGTGTATCAGTGGGTGACAGGCAAAAATAATCCTGGGTACAGATGCAGCCTTTTCCCCTCCCAGGTAAGTGCTTTTACCATTCCTCCATGGAGCAAAGCTTGCACGTGTGAACATAAGGTTTTTGGTCCCAGCAACGTTGCATGGCCTTCTGGCCAGCTACAAAAGCGGGAGGGAGAAGGAAAGCCTCCACTCCAAATACACTCTGCTTTAGTAGTTACATCGCTCTTCTGGGAATCGGAACATGAATTGCCTAAGGAGGCAGGAGGTGAGCCTGGGAGCTGAATCCCTCGAAAGCATGTGAACTTCAAGGCCAGCAGTTTCACAAAGAGCAGAGGTGGTCTGTGGGGATCTGTGTGAGGAACAGACTAGAAACACCCAGCACAGCTTACACTAGGCTTGCTGGATGTCACAAACCTTGGTTGCAACAGACACCATGGTCTCTCCCTGCCAAAATACCCAATGAGCCAGACTCCTTCCCACTTGAACACTGATATTGCATGTTTGGAAACCACTGCCCTAAAATATTATCAAAAAACACTCCAGAAAGTGGCCTCAGCCAGAGGTTTAAAAGAGAGCAACATTTGCAACTCCTTTTGTGAGGGCCTTACTCTTGCCCAGACAGGTTGAACAGGGTCTGTGGACTAGTACATGGAGCTTCTCAGGAGCCTCTCATGAAGTTGTGTTTAGCTCTTTTGACACTGACCTGTTCATGCTGCCAACAGCCATGCTGTACTGGGATGTGCAAAAGCACAACACTCGTGCATCAGAGCTCTTTGGTCAGCAGAGTGCCCAAAGAACAGAGGCACTTGAGAGGCCAGGCAGCCTCTGAGATTATGTTTTTTAAGTTGCAATTCTAGATTCAGGTACCTAAATTATTCCCATGTCTTGCCCCTAAGTCTCATTATCTGTTATTGGACCTAGCCCGTGGTACTCAAACGCTTAAGACATGGGCACAGAAGAAATGTAAAGACAGACTGTTACTCCTGTTGTGTGATTAAAAACTCCTCACCAGCAACTGGAACAGGAGAAGCAATGCCGTATCAGCCAGGAAGAGAGTTCAACGCATATTTACTGCTGGTCCTCGTCAGAGGTGAGAGCACCAGAGGCTACACATCAGCCTGCACATCATTAGAGGCTTTCTGCTTGTTTACCCAAGATAAACAACCACAGAGCAGTCTGAGCGAGTTGGTCTGTGATTTCCTCAGGTATGCTGCTGCCCAAACTGCTTGGCCAGACTGTCATTTGGCAGAGATTTTATTGTCTAAAATCAAAGATACACAATGGCTGGATGACAGCTGCATTTTGCCAGACCTCAAGGCCTAATCCAAAAAGCCCCCAAAATTGGCCGCAGCCAAAAGCACATGTGGATAGTGAGACATCTGGACAAGCAGAGCCCTGTGCTCTTCCCAATGAGCAGTGCCCCTTGCTGTCTTGTCTTAAAACTGTCACAATCCTATCCAAAGGAGAATCAGCTTAAAGTGCTAGTGTTAAACTATTAGTCACTTATTGTAAAATTAATCTCTCATTTAAACTCCAATCCTTCCAAACCCCTGCTTTCAAGCCTTCCTTCTTTTTACCTCTAGTCCTTTCCTTTTAATAAAAAGGGCAGCTATCTCTGAGAGCCACAGCTCATTTCCATCTCCAGATGTACAAACATAGCTATAAGCCAGTTTGTATGTCATAAATGAAGAACTGACGGGTTTTATCAAAAACAAACATATGCACACATACACACACATGCTCACACACAAAACAAAACAGAAAAAACACAGCGGGGGGACAGGAATGCCAATCTCTGAGTTAAAAGGCCATTTGAGGGCTCAGAAAGTTCACTTTGTTCCTTGTTAACAGTTAATAAAATTTTATCCCCAGCTATTACTATGTAAAATAACTTTTGTGTTCAAGCACATGGTTTAAAGAAACAATACTCCAGTGTCAGAATTAGCTTAAATCAAGCATGAATTAGAAATACTGTAAAAATGACAACTTGTACAATATCATCACAAGTTATTTTAATTACGTGCAATTCCATTAAAAAGGAAGAGCAATTTGATACAAAACAGTGTTGGGGTTTTTAAAAATATCACTATTTTTCTAGAAATTCACGAATCCTTACCTTACATAGGAAAACATGACATAATGAGGGGACAAACCTAAGGACCTCAAGCAGAGATTTCTGCCCATTCAGATTAAGCATAAAATGTTAAAACATCAAATCTTTTCATTAAATGGAAAATCTCAGAAAAAATCCTGATCACAAGTTTCAAGGCTAAATTAATTCTAAAAATTAAACCCAGAAGCAAAAAACTTTTCATTTGCTTTGTTGACAGAACAGGATTTTCCCTCCATCTGGATGACTAGAAACTTGATTTCTAATGAAACTGTGATTTTTCTAACAACATGACTCCTGGAGCTGGAGCGTTACGGAAAAAGCTATGAAATATCACAGGTCAAGATAAAATGGATGGTGCTTGTACTTAATCCCTCATCTTGGGAAACTATTTTGTGGAATTTCGCTCTTTTTCCCCCTTTCTTTCATAAAATGGCTCTTCTGTATTCTTGTGTGTATTGGAATCTCTCAGACAAAGGACTGTAATCTGAAGAGTGGAAGATACAGGGCTGCCCCTGGGTTGCTGCCAATTTTATTTTCACCCGGGCGAACCCCTCTGACAACAGTGACAGTCCTCGCGCCTCCCCAAAACCCATGAGCCCTGCGGCTTCAGAAAGATTGCCTTGCAAGGGCTCCCTTCCACAGCATGCCTCTTCCTAAGGGTGAATGAAGGCATTTAAGAGCCCTCATCTTGTGACCATGCCATCTGGGTGGCTAAGGGCATGAGGGGAAGCTTTAGAGATGTTGTTTCAGTTGTGCACGTGCCTAACAGTAGCTACTGGCCACCCGCCACCCCAGTCGGCCTCTCAGAAGCCACGGGGAGGCAGGGCCTTGGCTTGCCCAACAGCCACTGCTGCCTCAAACACTGCAAATCTTCCCCTACTGCCCACACTGCCAGTTTAAAGTGACTTGTTAGCCCATTATCCCCTCACCTCCCTTTCACAGCCGTCAAGGGAACCCTCTCTCGCCCAAGCTGTGACACCCGCATTTGAGATGGAAGCAGACTGGGTAGTATCTGGCCGTGCCACCTCCCGTCCTGGTTCTGAGCACGTCTCTCCCCACGCCACTGCCGCTGGTGGTGTGTAACTGCTTCGGAGGCAAAACCTCACACTGATCACACATGTAAGGCACACACAGAAATGGGCCCACACACAATATGGCAGCCTGGGTCTCTTAAAGCCCCCTTGGGTTTAGTCACAAGGCATCACCTGTCTGACACCATTCCGGGGCTGTGTCCGGCGGCAGGGCGGCTCTAGGCCGTGCCCCACGTGCCACCAGCAATGGCACCATTGATGGGCCAGGCTGTGACAGCCCTGGTCAAGGGTCCCACTCCTCTGCCTGACAGGTTTTGCTGTGGTGACCAATGGGGACAAGTGCCTCAGCAGCAGGGTGGCCTCAGCAGGCTGGGTGCCATCCCTGCTCCACACTCCAACAAATGCTGTCACGGTGCCAGGGGTATGCGTGAGAGCAGCACCCGCCTCCACCATGATAGCTGAGGGGACAGTGGCTGCTCAGGGTGTACCTGCTCATAAAGGCCTCGTCCTGTGGCAGCCGGTAAGTAGATGGCTCTGGGGCACAACAGGGTGGCAGGTGCTCTTTCTTGATGCCCCTGCACTGTACTGAGGTGCTGAGCCTCACCAACCATACGTGCCTCGCAGAGATTATTTTGCTAGGCGAAATTATTCGCTACCATGGAAACGAGTGAAGAATGAGCAAAATGATTACAACCAAAATACCTCCTTAACAAGTTAGTTACTTGCAATGAACTTTCATTCCCTTCCTCCCTGCAATCAGATTTGCCTGAAACACCAAATACTCATCTTCCTTGTGAAAAAGAGACAGTTAAGGCCTTCTGGCAATTTACATCTATTAAAAGTCTCTATTTTTGTCTTCATCTAGTCACATAGCTTGGATCATCCACATATCTTCTGACTAAAACCCTGAAAACACAATGTCCAAGACTTTGGGAACACTCTGTATTTGACTAGCGCCAAGTGGAATGTATTACTAGATTACACATATGATCTTCGTTATCTGGGATATTTAGCATTTGGCACGGGACCCCTGGTAGATAACATGCCAGAATCACTTACTGTGCATTGGGAGAAGGAAGAGCAGCCTCTTCGTGAATGGCACAACACTGTTCCCATGTACAGAAGGCAAAAAAACACCTTGGGAACTTGTGAAATCCACAGTTTTTACCTTTAGCTTCTCTGACCATAAAAGCCACATAATAAAATTGGGTGAGGGTGACTTTTTAGGTACTTCCTTTTCACATTCTTTAAAGATATGTTCATTAAACCTTTTAAAAATTATACTTTTTTTTAAACAGACCCTTCTTTTAGCTTACACCAAAATAACGGGATAAATGTGCTTCATGCTGTAATAAAGAATAGTTTCACCACTGATACTTTAACAACTTTCCTGTGTAGAGACACATATCTATAAATGGTCACTCAGAAATTGTGAAGTTACATTAATAAGTTTCAGCATGTAAAAATATAACTTCTAAAGATCTGGTGAGGTGTGCATCAGGAAAGGGGAAGCTGCCGGTGACTGCAGCACAAAATTTGTCTGTTCCTGTGAAGTATCCCAGATGTGAGAAGTACGCCAATGACGGGCAGAAACTTGGTAGCTTGGGCTTTGTCACATTTAAAATTTATTTTGAGGGACGGCAGAATGAAGGCTGAAAATTTGGATTGAAACAAGTCTTTATTATTCTGTATCTATTTTGAGATGACAAGACCTGGTGATTAAATACAGGCCATAGACATTTCTGTTTCAAGCCCATAATCTGTGTTGCACTGAAGTATATCTTTAAGTTGTGCAGTTTTCAACAAAGGACACCAAGAAAAAGCAAGAGGAAAATTACAACTGTAGAACAGTCCAGGGCCAAATATAACTAACTCAAATACTTTACTGATTTCATACACATTAACAGAGTTAACAACCAAACTTACTTTTCCTGAATCTGAGTATCAGCCAAGACAAATATCAAAAGCTTGCTTTTCCAATGTATTTCTAGAATAACTTTGTTCGAAGTGCTTCCAAAGAAGACATCTGATGATGTGAAACAGTCCTTACATGCCTATTCATCATGATTTTGTGAGGAAAGAGAAACTGTACAGGAAAAAGGAAGAGAAGCAAGAACAGAAGGCAAAGAATAGTCTGCATATTTTCATCTCTTGGAAGTAAGGGCCCAAATTCCATTATAATATCTGTACTATTTACTATGTTCCTCTGCTGCCTGCATTTACATTTCAGTGAGGCAGGGGTTACAGCGTGGTTGCACATCTATACAATCATGCCATAGGGCCATCCCAGAATTCTTCTGTAGGCTGGATATCTTGTAACTCAATTTATATGACAGACACAGCAAGGCAAGATTTGTAAAGAAGGCTTAACTTTTATTAAACCATAAATAAAAGATACAGCTGGGGGAAAAGACGCCAAGCTTTTAAGCACACAAGACTTTCAGATTTGCTTCTCTTTCAGGACTGAAGATGAGGACAATGGCACAAACAAGTGTCTCCTTTTTTCCAGCTATATCATCTAACCTCACTTACATCCTCATGTCATCACAGCTACAATGCTACCATTAAAAAACCTTAATCCTCTCAATGCTAAATAGACATCTCCAGGTCACAATGGTTTCTTTCAATAAGTACCATTAATAAACTTTAAAATGCCCCAAAGTAAGTCTGTCCAAAATGGGTCCCACAACATTTTATGAAAGTGCCCTGCATATAAACCAAGGGCACCTGACATAAAAAGTGGTGTAAAAATACAAACTGACTTGTGCTTCTAAGTATTTCCTGCCCTTTTAAACTTTGCACTTGTTCATTAGTTTCAACAAATATTGAGGTGAGACAGCTGCTGAGGTGAGAGGATTCATATAAATCCCTCACAGATGTTTGCTAACTTCAGATAGGAGCTTTATTATCTACAAGTCATTAATCAACCATTAACCAGTAAGTGTTACGGAGTCCCAGTATTAAGGCTCACTGCCAGAGAAGAATAATGAATTTTGCAGGCTGGCTGTGTCTACAAGAAAGGTAACTGAGAGTTGAGACAGGTCTGAGATAAAACATTTGGAGGAGATTAGAAAACATGAGGAGTCATTTTGTTGCTCTTCAGCTCGCCTTAAGAGAAAGCACTTCACAAGAGTTAAGCATTTACACAACAAATCGAGTGGAAAGTTCAAACTCATCCATCAGTTTGGTGATGAAGAGGAATGTGTTTTGCACAGCCAAACATGGAAGTCAGACATAGGTGAGAATTACTGCTCCTCGTTTATTGTTGAACAACAATAAACACCATCCAAAGTTTTACCCTCTAACTGATAGACTTTGAAGCTACAGAATCACCTGCTCTGGCTCTGGAGTCCTCAGACTTCACCTGATACCTCTGACTAAGGCCACAGACTTCAGTTCAAAGCAACAGGAGCAGCTAAATTGTTGCATGCCACAGGCAAAAGACAGATGTGACTGAGGCAGCGTTCATCAGTTGTGAAAGTGGCAGGGTCCATCAAGAAGGCAAAACATTGCCCTTACTGCAGAACAGAGCAATGTTTTCACCTCTTCAGTCCTCTTGACCACAAAGTTTCTGCTAACTAGCCTTACAAAAAAAAAGTCCTTCCACACACCAGGTCTGGAAATAACTCTGATCCAGGCTATACAAGCAAGACATATTTACAGTTCATAAAGCATAAAATTCTTAGGTGAAAATGTACATGCTGAGTATTATCCCACTCAGTGGCTCTCCAGCTATGTCCGATTTCTGATATTTACAGAACAGGCAACATAATAAACAAACAATCAAAAAGAAGAATTGAAGAAAAATGTTCATGTCTGAACCCCAGCAGGCACACTCTCAGACAGAAGACTGAAATATAAGCATTGAATATAGTTCATTCTCTTAATATCAAGGAGCAAGTCTTAAGACAGCTTGAAGGGAAGACCTGGAGACATCAGTGTATAAACTGCAAGAAATGCTAAAGTCCAAGGGCTAAGAGGAACCATCTCTCGTCCCCTGTACTCGACAGTTATTGCTGCTCTCCATAGTAATAGACTGTCTCTAATTTCACAACCTCAATTATGAATGTGTCACCTATGCCAAACAGGTGGTATCACAATTATGAACATAACTATAAACACAATGAAGAAATAATAGTAAATGAAGAATAAATATGATAGTATAGACAATCTAAACGCCAGTATTCTTATGAAGGCATCACAAAATACCCATTCATCTTCTTTTAAAGACTTTGAAACAAAGACAGAGAGAGGCCACAGAAGAAATTTTACAGACAGAACCAGAACACGTTGCTGGCTCTCAGTCTTAGGCTCAGGCCGCTAGACTACACAAAAAGGTGCAAATGCCTTTAGGAATTCATTTCTAAGTTTCTTCTTTCATGTCATAGCCAGCAAAAAGACTTGCAAGTAGTTTCAACTCACTTTCCTTTCCTATTTTGCAACTCTGATGTTTTCACAGAATACTTTCACAGGTTTCTGAAATGCTGTGGAATTCTCCATGATGACAAATACGAAACCAGGTATTAGTTGGATCAAACACAGAAAAACTTTCCAAAACTCACATACTGATTACTTAACACACCACAGAGTAGGAAAAAATAGTCCTTACAAAGCCATACTTTAATTTCCTTCAGTAACATTTCTTCATAAAGGACTCCACACAGCTGGAAGCATTAACAGCCTACCAGAGGGTTCCCTTCCTGATAAACACTTATGTTTTGTAAGTTTAAAGTCTAATGAACTGTAGTGCAGGAAGACAAAAGTTATGGATGCAGATTGATTCAAATGGTAGGTCAGGGCTGGGGCTGGGCAGTGGACTAGCTCCATAGAAACTCCCATTTCTATGGTAGCTTTATGTTGGGGTAGGGAGGGACAAGGAACGACTGATCCTGGCAGAAGATGAAGACAAAAAATGCCAAATGCTTCACGCCTGCACACACCCACATACACAGCCCTGCAAGCTGCTAATGCTGGACAGGAGAAGGCTGTGACCACCAGATCCTGGCCCACAGTGTTGTCCTAAACCAGCAGGTGCTTACAGAGCACTAGAGAGCCTGTCCACACAGCAGTCCATGACAGGAGCTTAGCTCAAATTAAATTGTACAATCCCATAGTAACCACTCCTGATTTATGTCTGGCACTGCAGCAAGTGTACCTGGCAGAAACTAGGGAACATTCATCTTCTTCTGCCCATGCCATCTCCCCCACAGGCAATCATAGACAGCCACAAATTAAGTAGAACTGAGCAGCCCAAATGTCACATGCCCGGTTGCAAATTGCAGAGCACCTCTGCTTGCCCAAGTGGGTATAAACAGCTTAGCAATGGCACAACTGGGGAAAACCCCTCTAGGAGATCAGACAGCATCTGGGCTGGGTCTATCACATCTTTCAGCAGGCTTTATAGTTGTGAAGTTACTGAGCAGCCTAAATTGTGTTTGACAACCTGGTGTGGACAATAGCTCAAAAACATTTCAAGTTTCAGGCTGAGAAACTGCAAAACAGGACAACCGTCAGAACTCACGACTCACCTTGAGACTGATCTAGATCTGTTAAGTGCTTTGACAAAGATCAAAGATGGTGCAGACTGACGTCTTTGGGCCAAACTCTTCATTTTCTGATTGGAAAGAGAAACAAAATGAAATAATAGGTGAGATTTAGAACAATAACAGCATGCATACAGGCTTGTCACAGCCAGACTCAAATTTCAGACCATGTGAAAAAGGCTGAGTTATTGCCATCAGAAACCCTGGAGGAGGAAAATAGTTGTAAAGTATCACATATTGAGAAAAACAGGGGCATGACTGGAAAGTTAGTGATAAAGAAAAGCTGGTAATTAATGCCTGTACACAGATACCTGAGGTACACTGCACACACGAAATAAACACATAGAGCTTGTCCTCAACCACTTTTTGTTCCTTAATAATCTATTGTACATTTATCAAATATCCAGATGGTGGTTCAAATTCAAAATGCTTCATACATTTGTGTCAGGTCTGACATTTACTATAAATTAAGGTTTGGATTCTACCCACCTGACCTTACGTGCTACATTGGGCTACCTTTTTCTTCCAAATCTTTAGAGGTGAGGGTATTTTCCTTCCCTATTAATCTATCTGGAGCATTACATCTTGTCTCTCAGTAGTCAATAATGACATTTTTTTCATTCCTGGTTATGTATGGGACAAAATAGGAAAGTGAGAAGCAGGGCAGTTCTTAGCACAGAACAGCAAAGGGAATGGGAAAAAGGAGACACTCAGAGAATGCAGCAGGAAAAAAAAAAGACAAAGCATAGGGAAGAGATTAAAATGTCAGTAGCTATCAAGGGAGCATGGATTCCCATTCAGTTAAGTTGAATACTACAGTAAAAATACTGAGCAAATAAACAGCAGCTTTCCCCAAGGTAGAAATTTTCAAAAGCACCCAGAGGAGACAAAGCCACAGATTTCCCTGAAAACACACACACGTATTCACCACTGTATCCTCTCCCTCCTGCAGCGAGAGGCAGGACTACGGAGTCCTGGCCTAGCTTTGGAGCTCTCTAGAACTGGTCGTGCAGCCTGCTGCCAAGGTGCGTGATCTCTCCTTTCACTGACTCTCCAGCAGAAGGGTGGTTGTTACCTTATTTAGCTCAAATATTTTTTCAGAATAAACTGATGAACAAAAGGACTGGGACTGAACTCCTGAGACCCCGACAGGACAGCTTTCAATGCTAGAGCCATCCCTCACACCAGTCTGGTAACTGCTGGGAGCCCACATAGGGGTGAACCTTTGACAGTCACAAGTCTCTGTTCTCAGCTAATCGCAAAGCAAGACTTTTTTCCTTTATACTAAAAATACCCACTAACTACCAGGAACGGGTATGTTAGAGAACAACTGATTCTTTTGCCAGTGTTTGTGCTGGATGTGGCTCCCTTTTCGTTTGGGCAGGTATATCGCTTCCTCCCCTCAGAGAAAAGAAACTCTACAGTACTACACGCTTTACTTGCTTTTGTCAAGTGTATTTTTTTTACTTATCGCAGTGCATTTGTTATTGTGTCATTTTTTTGCTTCCCCCTTTATTTATGTAGAGCATGCTTGTTTGTTTTGTCAGATACTCAGTCGAAGCTATTGTGCAACAACTGTTATAAATTCAACTTCATAATTTCAATTCACCTTTAAAAATTATCACCTCCTTTCTCTTTCTTTAATCAAAAAATAACCTTCTCAAGACTGATAAATTAAGCCTGGGAACATTTAGCTGTCTTCTACTCAATCAGGAAATAACTGGATAATAACTTAATAGATGTTAACATAGATGCCCATTTTTGCTAGTTTTGAGCAAAAAAGAGAAAGAAAATACTTTGCTAAATTTTTCTAGTGAATTAAATCAGTTTGTCTTACTGCTAGCAAATATGAGAAGCTGTTAGTATTTTTAAATGTAGCATATCTATAAATATGAAGGCAAAAAGAGATCTGTGTAAAAATGCAGTAGGTGTGTAGGAGTCTGAAACAATTGTACAGAAGACAAGCCACAGATTTCCCCCAACCAGTATTTTTTATAGGAGTTTATATAAAGCATCAACTCCCAACTGCAAATTTACTGCAAGTCAGATTATCGGGCAGGTGGCTTTCTGGGGGTGGTTAAAACTAGAGCATCTCAGCCCCTGTGAATGCCATGGAGCTTTGGTTATGTTTTCAAAGAGATCTTAAATCCTTTGGCTTCTCAGATCTGTGTCAAAGGCTTTGCACAAGTCCAGGTAGATGATGTCAGTTGCCTTTCCTCTATCCACCAGCGCTGTGGCCCTGTTGTAGAAGGCCACCAAATTCATCAGGCACGATTTTCCCTTGGTAAAGCTGTGTTGGTTGTCATCAATCACCTGCTTGTTATCCATGTGCCTTAGCATAGTTTCCAGGAGGATCTGCTCCATGATCTTGCCAGGCACAGAGGTGAGACTGACCAGCCTGTAGTTCTCCAGGTCTTCCTTATTTCCTTTTTTTTAAAATGGGGGTTATGTTTCCCCATTTCCAGTCTGCGGGAACCAGAGTGCCACGACTTCTCAAATATGATGGATAGTGGTTTGGCAACTTCATCCACCAGTTCCTTTAGGACGCGCAGATGTATCTCATCAGGTCCCATGGACTTGTGCACCTTCAGGTTCTTTAGATGGTCTCGAACCTGATCTTCTCCTACAGCTGGCAGTTCTTCCTTCTCCCAGTCACTGCCTTTGCCTTCTGCAACTTGGGCAGTGTGGCTTGAGCTCTTGCCAGTGAAGACTGAGGTAAAGAACTCGTTAAGTACCTC
>WKFP01014209.1:577524-606106 GCA_011057875.1 Pterocles orientalis | reverse complement strand
AAAAAAAAAAAAAAAAAAAAGAAAAAAAAAAGGTACAAGGCTCAGAAAATAACTTGCATGTTCATAGAAAGATTTTCTTTGTGTTACCTTGGCCACAGTGTTGTGTGAAGAAAAATACTGGGGAGACAGAAGGGGAATTGGGACAGAGAAATATATGGGTGTTGTAGGAAAATCATGTTTGTGCACAAGACACAGGAGAATTATTCATGGGCAAACCCATGAAGATGGAAATATGACCCCTGTAAATCTGCCACATTAGGGAAACCCACAGTGAACTGTTAGCAAATGCTAGATACACAGGCTGCAGCTACCTCCAGTTTTTATGAGCTTTCCAAACACGTTAGCACTAGGAGACATTCCCTTCTGAGAAGATCATGGTATCTGAGGAACTATGTGAGACTAGAAATGAGTGAGCTGAACTTACGTTGCACTGAATAAATGTGATTCTACCAAATCTGCCCCCAAAGGGTCCATTTACCTGAACACTAATTTTATGAACCTTACAAGTGTCTCATGCGATTAAAGCTGTGCAGTAGATCTGAACTGGAAGCTCCAGAGGCAGTTGTATGCCAATGAGATCTGATGCAACAACTTTCTGTTTTAATATCTCGATACCTAGAATCTCATGCTGCTCATACATTATGAGCAGCTAAAAATAGGGCCTTATCCTGGGCAGATTGGTGCTACTCAGATGGAGAAAAGCTGAGTTGAAAGGAAAGGTTGGATGAGGAGAACAGGATGGATGATTCAACAGGTCAACATCAATCTCAACTTGCAGTTATTTAGCTGGTCCCTAGTGTAAATTAGAGTATCCCCCGGGAATGTTGAGTTGAAGGAATCCTCTTTTTTCTGTAATTCAGCTGAAAAGATTTAGCGGCAGGTCTTTACCCTACAGTGTGAATCCTTCATTGCTCATCTGCACAGTGTTTGCTGCTGCTCCATGCAAAAAAGGTTGTGGTAAGCTGAGACCATCCTCCCTGCTCTGTGGTCCCAGAAGGTCTGGACAGAAGAAAGGCCAGGTTCCAAGCCCTGCCATTCTGTTTTGATTACTAATACAAATGTTAAATGCTGTGTGAGTAATTGCTAAGTGGAATTCACATATGTCCTGGGATTCGGACCACAGCAGTTATTAATGCTTTGTGCAGATAGGTTCACATTAACAGGAAATACCCCATTGTGTCCCTTCCCACACTCTAAAGTTTACAGGGCCTTTCATGCCACACGCTCTGCTTCAGAGACCCCATAAGTGCTGAGAAACATCTCACTTTGGTAGTTGTGCCAAAGCTTCTCAAATAACCAAAGATCTACCTGCACTCTCTACCCCAAAAATACAGGATGGCTGTGGGTGAATATGGAGTCCAGGTTTGCAGCACATGACGTGTTTGCAGCAGCAGGGACGAGTGTGCACATTGAGTGGGGACCCCAGGTGACAACTCTGCTATAGAAATGGGGACAGCACAATTACTGGGAAAGTGTGAGCCTTGGGTGCTCCACATGGTATCACTGCTATGGCCAGCTAAAGCTGTCCTCCCATGGCTACACCTGCTGCCCAGATATGAGGAAAGACTGTCACAAACAGCCCTACAGAGGAACCTACCAACGATCCTACCAATTCTTAATATCCCTTTCAGCCTTATTACATATGCCGTGTGAAATTCAGTCCAGCACACCAAAGGGAAGTTTGCCTTTGAAGATCTGCATGCTTCCTGAATGCAAACGTTGCTCTGGTTTAATTAAGCTTGATTTTATAATCAGTGTAGTTGAACCAGTACAATGCTTGTGAGCACATACAGCCGGCATAAGCACCTCAATGTGCATGTGGCCTGGTATCAACACCACCCATAAGCAAGTGACATCCATGTTTTGATACCATTCACATTTTCTCTGTTTTTCCTACATCTTACTTCTGATTTTTATGCATTGTTTCCTTTGTTCACGTAAGTACACTCATAAGATTGTTTATTTTTGGTTTCTCTGCACTGAAGATTTTCTTACAGTCATTGTCCAGAGTTCAAACTTTCAATTGCAAATTGTGAGGCAAAGTTAAAAGTCAGTAATTGGATATTCATCCATTAAAGACCTTGCATAGGAGCTAAGTATTAGACATGAAAGGATAGCATTTCATTTAAGATAAGGCCTAATCTCTTCCCTTTGTGAGCAACATTTCTGAACCAAATCTGAGCTCTTGCACCTGGAGCTGTTTAACTTTGCTCTCAGCTAGGTGGGTAGTGATGGAAATACATAGAACTGAATCTGCAGCATAATCCTGAGCACAAAATGCAGATGCCATGAAGAGAAGGGAGGTTGACTTTAGACAACACCTCCTAAGTAAGTGTTTAGGTCTGTGCAGGACACACATCTTTTCAGTACATCTTGAACTTCCTTGGATCTCACTGTGCCCATCACACTATTTGACAACTGGAAAATCCACAGTCCACAGCACTCACGGTGATGCTCAGCACCAGGGCTTGTTTCTGTTCATCAACATATTCTTGAGAAAAGACATCCTATCACCTAAAATTTGATGAGGGTGTGTTTTCAGATGCTTGTCCCAAAATCATGGTTGAGAAGCATGGTGATCAGCGTACAGATCATAAATAACCTGTACTATTTTTTGTGTTATAGCCAGGCGCTGGTGACGGACTCCCTGGAGCTCCACAAAACATTGGGCACGTAGACAGCTGAATTCCCATTTCAGTGGGTTGAGGCACAGAGTGATAAATTAGGTAACAGGAGTCGGGTTGGCATATTTGTACCCAGTGAGAATTGTACATTAATAACAGGAATGTTTATAGTAACTAGAATGGGAAGTTATTGGGGTTGCATTAAGAATAGAGCATCTTTGTTTTATGGCTGATGGGACTTAAATTTATTGCAAGCAGAAAGTGGGCTGTTGACATTGGCTCTTTAGGAAACATGAAGGAAGCTCCAATGAACAGGGGACCCTTTCGAGTGTAACATGCACTCATCCATGAAAGTTATCACATTATCATCCCTGCTCTGGATTCAGTTCAGGATTCAGTTTCTCTAATTCACCACCTAGACAGCTTTTACTGTGAGCGTGTTTAAGAACCCAGAGGGCCATATTTTTTGTCAGTTTGTGTTTTTAACACACTGATGGATTGTATTGCACTTCTGATGCCTCCCTGGATTTACTGTTTTCCATTCAACATAGAGAACTCCCTTTTCCTAACAACTTGTGGGACTGTTGGGCTATGAATGACAGACATTAAGAAAACGATGGTCAAGATTTTTAGTTGTCCTTTCATAACACGCTGCAATTTTTTTCACTGCAAGAGTGGGATGCTTTCAAAACTGACTCAGATGAATAAAAAATGAGCTAGACATCCTCCCGCTGACTGGGACTCCAGGAGGAAATGGCTCTATTTTTCTTGTACACAGTGTTGAATTACTCAGCATAACTTGCTGTACATACCTTCAGCTTCTGTAAGCTGAGGTGGGAGCCCAAGCTTTACTGCACTCCATCGAGTGAGGATTTGGCTCTCTTGCCTGTCTCAGCCTCTAACCACACCACTGGCAGTTTAAAGCTTAAATGGTCCATGATATGAGGGCTGAAATTTCTGGATCTTCTGGGTGGTGTGGACAATGAGGACTGTCAACCTCCAAATGTAATTTGGCTTTTGCTGCAATGCAGGAGGGTTTAATTGCTGGAAAGGGGTGTCCAGCAGGACCAGGGCAGAGGAGTGCCTGTGGTCCCTGACAGGTTCCTACCACCACCCCTCCACCTCTCAGGTGCTAATTGCAGCATCCTAACATTTTAAGGCAAAAAGCAATGGTTTCGGAGAGTATCCAAGCTGTTCCTGACTCCAACACAGTAATCCTGAGAAGCAGATTTAGGAAGGACATTAGAAGCTATTGGGAGGTGTCCCTGCCTGCTGCAGGGGGGTTGGAACTAGATGATCTATAAGGTCCTTTCCAACCCAAACCATTCTATGATTCTGTGAAGCTTTACCTAGGTCTTTCCTAAAGGCCCCCTGGATAACTCTGTTCTTAGAAATGAGCAGTGATGGGAATGTGCAGATTCCCTTCTGAGCCTGTCTCTGCATTGTACCCACAACTGGGAACTATTTTCCCTGATGCCTGACTGAAATTGCCTCCTCTTCAGTTAAGCCTATGACAACTTGTCCTAAGCCCAGGGGATACGAAAAGAGTTTATTCTTTCCTCCTGAGAGCTACCTTCTACATATTTGGACACTATGTCCCCACGAACCTCTTTTCTAGACTAAACAATACCGAATCCTTCAGCTTTTCCTTGCAGTTGATGATTCCTGGTCCTCCGATCAATCTTGTTCTCTGAATTCTTTCCATTTAGTATGTTTCCTTTCTAAATCATCATTTTGAAAGGGGGATATGTTTTGTTTGTAAGGATGCCGTGCACATGTTCCTCTTCCTTTCACACCCCACCTCCAAAGCAAATGTTTCTCTGCTTTTTTATTAACTGAAGAAAGGTGTAGCCATGGGGAGGGGTACAGGGAGGTTGTCAGTCCTTCCTTAATTTTTTACAAAAACATTTATTATTCCCCATGATGCAGAAAGCCACTTAAAAAGGAAAAATGTATTAGTTTCACATTTCCTAAGTGACGTTATAACTGTTGAAGCCAGAAAATATACATAAAGCTATTAAAATGTTTGGGTAGTGTAAGTTTAGATAAGATTCCAGCAGATATTCCTATCACGCTTATTTCTCAATATGAAAGCTGTGATCCAGCATTTCTCCTGAATCAGCAGGATATGGTTATCAAGCAAAACTAAATGGTTATTACTTTTAAATTAACAGAAAGGTGATCGCTACTAAAGTGCATATATTTGGATGGAAACCTAAGCTGCAGAATAATTGTGGGCTTGAATTACTTTAGGATTCAAGCTTGAGAGAAAAAAAAAGGCCTTGTTACTGTAATAACTGCCAGACCCTTCAAAACAAAGCCTGTTTTGTAAACTTTGTTAAAAATTAAACTTTTTTAGACCACAAAGTAGGGAAAAGCTAATCTGGGAAAAACATGGTTAAACTATTTTGGAAAAAAAATTCCTTCAGGATGCTGGAAGAGTGATAAAGTTCATTGCCATAAATGCTCAGGAATCTGGGCAGAGGAACAGCAGGACAGGACCTGAAGGGTTGGAAAGGGGCAGAGGAGGTATGGAGCTGGCAGCCGCAGTGTTACCAAGTCAAGAAATGCAATGTGCAGCAAGAGGGGACAAGGAGGCGGTAGAGGTGTTGCAGGCACAGCCCTGAGTGCTGCTCATCAGCAGCATGGGCTTGGCTGGGTTGCTATCACAGAGATAGCTGCGGGTGCACAGGGGGTTGGTGACCTGGACAGGGAGGAGGATGGGATACCTCTAGACCACTTTGCCTGCCCCCCCAGCGAGCAGGGAGCAGTATCAGTTTGGCAAAGGAACAACTGGATCTTTCCTCAACCTAAAACCAGCAACATAAATATTGTGTATGCATTAATTATAACTGTTACAAGAGTAGAGTGTGGAAATAAGCTAATTAATGTGTCATGTTCAAATGACTTCACTGAAAGTCATGCTTTTTTCTTAAAGGGACATGATTTTTTTTTCCCCAAATGCTTTTAAATATCACACTGAGATAATCTAGTTCTCAGGAGGGCTTTCTCTCTGGAGGACTCTCAGGCGTGAGGTCGAATAGCTGGTCACCATACAGTATAGCATCAGCAATATAACATTACTACATAGAATCACAGAATCGCACAGAATCACAGAACTATAAGGTTGGAAAAGACCTAGAAGATCATCCAGTCCAACCATATCCAATACTTCCCAACTAAATCATATCCCTCAACACAACATCCAGACGTTTCTTGAACACCCCCATGGTCGGCGACTCCACCACCTCCCTGGGCAGTGCATTCCAGTGCCTGACTACCCTTCCCGAGAAGTAATATTTCCTAATGTCTAGCCTGAATCTCCCCTGGCGCAATTTGAAACCATTCCCTCTAGTTCTATCACTGTCTACACAAGAGAAAAGGCCAACCCCTAGCTCACCACAACCTCCCTTCAGGAAGTTGTAGAGAGCAATAAGGTCTCCCCTGAGCCTCCTCTTCTCCAGGCTAAACAATCCCAGCTCCCTCAGCCGCTCCTCATAAGGCCTGTGCTCCAGACCCCTCACCAGGTTCGTGGCCCTCCTCTGAACACGTTCCAGGGCCTCAATGTCTTTCTTGCAGTGAGGGGCCCAAAACTGAACACAGTACTCGAGGTGCGGCCTCACTAGTGCTGAGTACAGGGGGACAAATACCTCCCTGTCCCTGCTAGTAACACTGTTTTTGATGCAAGCCAGGATGCCGTTGGCCTTCTTGGCCACCCGGGCACACTGTCGGCTCATGTTCAGCCGAGCATCAATCAATACCCCCAGGTCCATTTCCTCTACGCAGTCTTCCAGACACTCCGCCCAAGCCTGTAGCGTCGACCGGGGTACATGTTACAATACTTTGCACACAACTTGAATACAATAACACATTACAATTATTTTAATATAATTGGGATATAAGCTAATGGCAGGTCTGAGGAGAAATAAAACACATGGCATAGATAATCACTATTAGATGCCCCGGGACCATCTATCTTCTCGGGAAAACATGCAAGTCTGTCAGCTTCACATCTTATGTATTTGCAGTTGTGAAAACACAGTTGACTGTGGGGATGTGTGCTTGTCCACAAAAATAAAAAAAAAAACAGGCTAAAATTAGTGTCATAAATTAGTGTCACTTTGCATTTATTAAAAAGAAACCTGAAATATTAATCACAGGACTATCGTGTTGATTCTGCTGCCGTTCAAGGTTCACAGCTTAATTCTGCACTAAAGAGGTTTGCTGTTGGCTTGAAGACTTACAGGTCAGTGGAAACTGCTGATCCTGAGAGGCCTGTCAAGAAAAATGAGTGAATTATGGGTTTTGGCCAAGTCATGTGCTTACCAGGCCAATTTCAGTAACCAAGGCTGCAAAAAATCCATTTCAATGAACTGAAATTAAAGTGTGTATAAATGTACAGTGTAGGTTTTGCAGGATTTTTAGTGCTTGGCAATATGACATAATGGCACATATTTTTATGTCCTCAGAACAATTCTGCTGGCTTCAAAAGGTAGAGCTGACACTGATGTCACATTATCCATTTATTCTTCAATATATTCTGGACTTGAGCTTTATTTAGTGCTTTGCAATGTTATTCAGATGCCATAATTTTACAGTTACCTCACTGATCAATGAGGAAAAGTAGAAACTACCAGAGGAAGGTTATTTCACACATGAAGTCATCAGCAGCCCAGGCCTTTCCCAGCTTACCTTTCCTTCTCCTCCACCTGAACCCAAACCTATTAAAAACAGTCCAGGAAAGCTCCACCTCTGCATTCATGTGCAAGATGCTCATAAATCGTATTTCTTTAACAGGGGTTTATAATCTGATGTTAATGAAGACTCTAGGGTAACGCCATGTTTGAGAAGGGACCGGCACCAGAAAGGAGGTTGATGTATGGTTTCATGCCTCCAGTGTTATCAGTGGAAATCCTCTGAATTACGTCAGTGCAAGAGCTTTCCCATTCTCTTTAGTTCAAAAAGTTTCTATTGGCAGAATAATAAAAATCCCCCATCGCATCTCGTGGATAGTTTACACTGCAAATTCCAGAGCCCTGGCTGCTCCAGTGCATGGGTCCCAAACTGCAGCAGCCATGCTGTTTCCCATCTGCGGCCAGACCCTTCAGACCCCTCCAGCAACATGAAAGGCTCCTCACATCATGTGGAAGAGGTCTTCCATTTAAGACCCTTTCCCAGTGCTGGGCGGGTGGGAGGAGGCCAGAGAGCAGACACCGAGCTGTGCTGCAGCCTTGCAAGCCTTGGCAGGGAAGTTTGGTGGGGGCTTTGCTAGGCGATGTGGTGGTCTGCAGGGTACAGGAGCCACTCCTGTGCCTCAGAAGTCTTGACCTGAAGGATTAATGTCAACTCCTTAAATTGAAACACAAAAGCCTGTCTCTTAAACCCCAGCTCCCCACACAGTCCAGCAGATTGAGGTCCCTTGCAGGCTCGTTAACCTGAGAATAACCAAGATGCACCAGAAGATTGCAGCCCTGCCTGCCTCTCTGCCTTTTCAAACCCTCTGAAAGGAGAGAGCTGCTGGTGGTGTCTCACTGCCCCAGCTGCCCCTGGCCGCCCCATGGTACCAGCACACCTCATCCCCATCTCTGCGTCCATCCCCTCTAATTTGGGGTGGCTGCCCTGGGTTTCACAGTAGTGCTGCCTAACCCAACCCAAAAAGGTATTTCTTTAATGCTCCATGTCTTAGAGACTGCAGGAACAAAGGTGAGCTTGACTTGCCAGCCTGTGGCTTTGGTTGCTTTACTGCTTATTTGGCATATATGGATTGATGTAAAATTGGCATACAAACGTTAACTAATGAATAATGTGCATAACAATGGGTATAACAATGATGTACCCTTTCAGAGAGTTGCATCGAAAGTCTAGTAATCAGAGAGGGCTGATTACTGAAAGCTCCTCCTTTTACTCAGGGCTTTGAATATTATAAAGTATGGCGGTAAAATAAATGTCATGTTAGGGAATAATAGTATCCTGCTGCTAAATTATTACCTGGAAAGATTTCCATTCTAAAACTTATTTTCTTTCTGGCATATATATGTACTGATTGATGTGGAGTGGGTATCATTTTGTCTACTAGTTGTTGCTGTTGTCAAGTGGGAAACATCCCAACCAGGAGCTTTCTTGGCTCAAATGCCACTCAGATCCATGCATAAAGCATTGTAAATCTACAGGTCCCAGACTGTAGCATTATATCAGCTGCGGTGCACATTTTCATATTGACCAGTAAAGTTGCAATGTTAATTTCTGAGTGGTACCAAAGAGTTATTGGAGTAAAAGCTCATATTCTCACAATACTCTAGAAAATTTCACAGCGACAAATATAAAATGAAAAATTAAGAGCAGCTCAGCAGAATAATTGTGGCTGATGTGAAGTTGTCTTAGCTGCCCTGCACGATCGCTTCTTCCTCTTTGCTTTCTACAGTTACCTACAGCAAGGAATATTTTCCCAGGCATGAAAAAATGTATTTTCCCCTGTTTCATCCCAATTTATTGTTTGTTCATCTTTCTGAATAGCTGCTAGCATTCACCATTTGTTCTCAGTGGTGCTTATGTCCTGCCCGTTCCTGGGGGTCTTTGAGGATAGCTGGCAGCAGAAAGCAGACTGTAGGCCAGATACTTCATTCTGGGCAGTGTATTGCCCTGAGCTGTAGGTTGGCTACCCTGGTCTTGGCTGTTAAACCCAGTTTTTCTGTGAGAATGAATCAAAGGCCAGTCTCTGTGGTTCCTCATGAGGCTTCTCCACTGGATGTTTTGTTATCCTTCATAGCACTTTGTAGCTCTCCAGCCAGTTTTCAATCCATGTGACAATGTTCGTTTCCGAGCCAGTTTTGATTATTATTCTTTGGTGTGAGATACCCTATCATTTGCTTTACTAAAATCCCGGAACATTTCATTTACGTCATTGCTTTTGTCCAGTAATGGTAAAACTCCATCATAAAATGTAATCAAGACTGTCTGGCAAGATCTTTTATTTAGAAACACATGTGGCTTATTGTACATAATTCCGCTGCCCTCTTGATGTTCCATGGTTATATTTTCATTCTTAATGTTATATTAATGTGGGGGGAAGGGAAACACACACATTTGTTTCATACCTGCCCAATCTTTTTTATGCATTTACACAAGTTCTGTAATGCAGAGCACATATGCAAGGGAGCTATGTTATTTTTCCATGTGGTTTAGGCTGTTCGTTTATTTTATCATTAATTCTCAGTGAGAAGGTCATCTTTTCCCCCAGATGTTTATTACTTTCGCAAACCAAAAAAGATTTCTCTCATAACTTGCATCGCAGATCTAATACTTGTAAAATGCATGAGCGATGCCAACGCAGTAATGGTTTCAAGAGCTTTCTATATGCAGAGCTGTGGTTTACCACCACGCTGCAGCTTACCACAATTTAGCATAGAGCCATAGCTTTTAATCAGTAAACCAAGTCTTGGCCAATTTGAAGACACAGTGCTTGTGGGGGGAAGAATTGGGGGAGATTTGCTGTACTGGTTTCTTTCAGCTTTTCTGTTTACTTCCATTTTTAAAATTATTATCACATACTGCCAGCAAGGAGAAAAACTGTGACAATCAGGAAACATTTGTATGTTGACAAATTGGAAAAGACTAGTCCAAATTTGTCAATTATATTTTCAACCTTAACCTTTATACCCCTCTGTTCCTTTTTTAGGTAGATACACATTTCTGAAAATGTGGAGTGCATAAGCATGGAGGTTTCTGAGGTTTAAATATATTATCTCCACTCAAGAATTTTCCCTTTGCAGAGTTTTTGATCACTTTGGGTATACTCAGCTGCTTCTGCATAGTTTACTACTAACTGCAAGGAGAACAGGCTTGGAAATAAACTCATATATACATAATAGAGAACTGATAGGGACAGGGAAATATATTATAGTTTCATATATCTATGAGCCTGAATGGGTGTATATGTGTGTATATGTTTTGTCCTTGGAACTTACAAATGTGTTTGACTGGAGATATGAAATATGTATATTCGGTATATAATATAAAAATGAGCTGGTTGGTTGGAAGCGGGTGGCTTGTATTTCTGATATGTCTGAGGTTGAATTTCTTCAAATAGAGTCTCTGTTTTTGCCTTGATAACATGAAAACACTGGTGGGACTTGCTAGAGAGATTTATTTTACTAGCTGAAAGCCGAGTAGGCATCTCTGAGCAGCTGGTGGTAAGGAGGGGAGATAGGTTGAATTAAATCACCATAATGAGCAGGGTTTGATTTAAGGAGAAAGAAAAATTTTTTTAATGACATCATATTCCATTTGTGACTTTTTCCTCAGCAGAGACAAGCTGTAACTACCTTATGTTGAGCAAGATAGAAATCCTTTGTTCTGGTGCTACAACAGCCTAGATGTTGGAGATAATGTTACTTGGTTTAGAGTTTGTGGCACCCACCTGACAAGGAGAAGTGAGAACCGTGCTGTAAAGCACCGCAGCAGTAATCACACCAAACATCAGGACAGAAAGAGTCTGCTTCTTTTCCTGGTTGTGGGATCTTCACTAAAGACAAGTCCATATTAAACCATTATTTTACATCAGTTGTCCTGCAGGCAAGGACAGCAGCTGTCTGCTCTTCAGCATTTTTGTAAGTTTGGCCCAGAAATATTTTCAAATGAGTCTGCTGCACTTGCATGTACTCTAGAAAGTCACTTTTTTAAGACAAGACTATGTCTCAAACAAAAAAGTAAATTCAACTCCCTTTCACAAGCATTCTGCTGCTTAAACTGTCTGTGGAGAAGGTGTTATTGACTTTCTAGCTTCTTATGTAAAATTGAAGAATTTTGACAGTGGGGCCCAATTTTGGGGGAGGATTACTTCCCTATGTGTTGAAATTGTGAATTAAAGGACATGAGATGAATATGCAAATACACAAAAGAAAATAGACAATATTTGTGTGCAAGAGTAAAGAAATACATATTTTCCAGCTGTATATGATAGTTGTCACCCATGAGCTAGCTGGTCACAGATGACATCCCTGTCTGTAGTAAGCTTCCCACTTCCCACCGTGAGAAAAGATGGAACCGCTTCCCTTGTCCATTCTAGGTGTGACTGCTCCACAGCACGATGCGTTCGTGCATTTCTCATCTTGCCTCTCTTCATCTGTGGTACCATGCTACACCAACTCAGGTTTTCTGGATTATTGCAGTGGCAGATGGACAAATTTTTATCTTGATCACCATAAAACAGTAACAACGTGTTTCTTTTCCCCATGACATAACAGGAAAATCTCCTTTAGGGTAAACCAAAGGCACTGTAATCTCTCCTGCATGTCCTGGAGGATATACCTGTGTGCATTTCTGGATCCGCAAACTTCCTCAGCCCCTCGTACATACACACATTCATGTGCACAGACACCTGCCTAGACGGTTTCATTACTTTCCTGCCCACTGCCTACTCCAGTTTCCTCCTGCAGTTTTCAGATGAGGGCTCTGGTCACCCCTGAGCCTGATGCACAAGCTCCTGACTCGCTCTCCCAGCAAGCCCTCACATGTTCCTCCTGCTCGACTGCACCACGGGCAGCTGCAACAGGAGCCAAACAGGTGGTCTCCCCTTCCAGACAGGAGGACAGTGTGCATCCCACCCTCCTGCAGCCCACAGAGACAGGACATGTCTGCAGTCATAAAATCCAAACAGTATGATCTTAGTAAACCCAGACAACTTTCCCTCTGCAGGGTTGAGATGAGTCCAGCACGGGAGTTGGCCCGAGCAGGAGAGCAGCCTGACTGGGAAGTGGCTACTATGGTCCCCGGGTAGGGGTGAGCATCTTACAAATCA
Organism: Pterocles orientalis; assembly: GCA_011057875.1. Taxonomy (NCBI): domain Eukaryota; kingdom Metazoa; phylum Chordata; class Aves; order Pterocliformes; family Pteroclidae; genus Pterocles; species Pterocles orientalis. Next base: position 593,686 of record WKFP01014209.1, on the reverse strand, counting down.
AAGCTCAGAAGCTGTGCTTTGCAAGCTGGACTTGTAGGCTGGATGGACATTATTATTTGATGCATCATCCATGGCAAAGGAGGATCCCTGGCAGTAATGACAGTGACCTTTTCTTTGAAACTAGGTAATTGCCATTTGCTCCCAGCATGCACGGTGCTGTTGTACTGCAGTCGCAGCAACTCCAGTGAAACAGCAAGTCTGCCTCACTTCCCAAGAACTCATTTCAGTCCTGCTGTCCAAAGCTCGGCTTTGCACAGCCCGTCCAGGCAGCTGGTTTGCGTGAAGACCTTATCGGCTGGCCATGTGTCAAAATCCCTTGAATGCTTGTCCCTGAGCTGAGAGCAGACCTGGGAGGAGACCTCTGCCTCTCGCTGTGCTTTTGCTGGTGACAGCATCAGCAGAGGACTGTCCACTGGTTCCCGGCTCTGCTGTGTGCCAGGTCACTGCTGGCACGTGATTTTGCAGCTTGGCCTCTGAATTCGGGATTTATCTGGAGGTGTTTCTGAATTATGTGGAGAAGATGGAAGCTATAAACTACCAAAAGTGAAGACATTTGGAGAAAGAGGCCAGATGAGGCAAATCGGTCCTTTTCCTTGCCTCTACTAACATCCATCCCTGCGTTGGTGTGTCGAGCAGAGATGAACATTTCCTCTCTAAGTAAGAAATCATATGCTGATCTGGCTAACAAATTGCAAGAGTCATTCTGTGAAGTGCCTCAGACACTAAATCTGATATCAATTCCCTTTTCTCACTCTAAATCCTGCTTTTCTGACAACCATGGTTAATCATTCCTACCTTTCACACCATGTGCTGTGACATGAGCTGCACCTCAGGAGCATAACGAGGTTGCTCCTCACCACTTCCATTCCCTTGGGCCTCTCTTGTTAACTAACTCTGGTAAGAGGTTAGCCAAGTGCTGGCACTTTTACATCCCTGCAAATGTACCCCATATTTCTTAACGAAGCCGTCTGCTGATTCCAAAGGCCATCACTTAGTGCACACAGCTACTTCTCCATGCACAGTTCCTCTGTTGTGCAATTTGTCCGTCTGATCTTCTAGCAGCAAGAAGAGAGACATTTGCTATTTCCTCAGCACACAGAAGGCAATCAGCTTTTTTGTGGGGTAATGACTTCGTAGCAATAAGGTACAGTCCTCTCCTATTAGAATGAAACACAATGTATAACTCCTCTCTGAAAATATTAAAAATTGTCACTGCACTGTCTGCACACGTACTCCCAGCAGCCTTTACAGAGAGGCCCACAACTATAAAAAACGTAGAAATTATGGCTTCACTCTAGAATTGTGCTGCTGGACATCAGTTAATAAATCAGAGCAGCTCCCTGCATGCCGGATTACACGTGAGTGTGTAAAGTTAGGCACCTGGTTTGAAACTGTTCATCCCAGTTGATTCCAGCTAGAGTTATCTACTCAGCTATTTCCTTTCATCTCAAGTTATTGATATTTTGCCCCTTAAAGTGGTTTCCAGTGCTGCCTTTCCAGTTTGTCCTGCCAAGCTGGGCTGGCTCCCGGCGGTGGAGGGCCTGGAGGTGGAGGGCCACTGATGCAGTGTCACCAGGGTTCACATGCCCCATCCCGTGGGGTTCCTGTCCCCACCAAGATCCAGTGCCACAGGCATGAGCTTCCATGCGCCCACTCTGCGGTCCAGCCAGCCCGTGTGGTACCTCCCAGACAGCCCTTGCGTGCTTTCTCCTCAGTACTTTTCCACTTGCTCGCTGATGTATCTAACCTTATTTTGGGGGTTTGCTAAATATACAGGCAGCCGTAGGCTTCAGCAAGCAAACCGCGGAACCCAAACAGAAGAAAACTCATTCCTCATTTCCCTGACCAGACCCAAACAACATCTACAACACTTCCCCAATTTAAACATGTGATATATTCCTGCCAGCCACTGCAAAAAGAAACCCAAAAAAACCAAACCCAAACCATCCTCTCTGGCATTTGCTGGTCAAGCTGTGATGCACGCAGCACATCTCTCTGCACCACATGCTCCTGTCACTCCTCTTGGGTGCCCAGACCATGGAGATAGCCCCTTGCTCCCTTGGTTAACCATGGAGTTGCCGCTAAAATCTTTTTTAACTGCTGAATGTGTTCTTTAGTGCTGTGCTCTGGATTCACTGCTGATGTGAGGGCACAGCTATTTCTGGTGGGTCCCAAGGCACTGTGGCATCTTTTTGATGCTCTCCATGTGATCAGCACCCACTGCCCTGATGCATCACTGGCCCTGGGCACAGTCTGGCAGAGAGCTCTTGTCATTTGGGTTCAAAAGAATAAACCCACTGTATCCCTTGATTACCTTAGAAGAGTAAATTTCCTTGCTTTTAGATAGGATATTTTTTTTAAATCTGATATCCTGCAAATACTTTTGCTACATGCAAAATGGGAAGCCTTGGTCAAGCAACCCCAGCCGACAGATTATGAAAGTGAAGCGGGTCTAAATGATCTCTGTACAAGTTCACTTTTAAAAACAGCTCTTAGACATCTGTGGAAATCCATTCCTTTTATGCAATTTCCCTTTTTCTGCAGCCCTCAGGATAAGACAGAGCAGCAAACCATAGTCTGTTTCTATTCCAGGGTAGCCTGTGAGAAATAACTGTGAAGTCCAGCAAAACAACAGCAGCATTTGGAAACAGAGAACAGACTTGTTCCTCATCAGCAGTGCTGCTCTCCTGTTCCCTTTGTCCTTTCTGTAGATCTCAGCCCCACAGAAGCCACTGGTTTCCCTCCTCCTCCATGCAAAAGCTCTTTCCTCCTTCTTTCTTCACCACCACACAGTTACCTTCCCCCTCCCTGTTTCCCTGCATCCTGTGGTGCTTTTGCACTGGGGTACCTGACCAACCTGTCCCCTTTTATTCTTCCATCTTCCCGTCAGGATGCTCCAGTGGCTCAGCATCTCCAGCTGTCCCGGAAAGCCGCCTTTTCCTCATCCATCCCCCTCATTGCAGGAGTGAGTGTTGTACTCTGCAACTTGCCTTGGAAAGTGCTCGTATCCCGCCCAGCTGCTGAGGGTCCCTCAGCCATATTCCACCATATGGCACCACATCCCTCCGCTTTATTGCATGGAAAATATCAAGATAATCAGACCTGCCTCGCTGTGATTCATGTAACCATCTGTCTGGGCTTCCCACTATTTGAGTGCTGTAATACCCAGCCTGCTAGCCAGAATATAAGCGGGCTTTTACTGTCCAAATTTCTTAATCTAAACAAACACGAAAGGCCAAATTCTGCTCTGGGCTCCGTTTGCACAAATCCCATTTGTGACATTAAGTGGAGCTGTTTGAATCAGTCCGAGTATGGAGATTGGCCCAGGGTTTTCCAGCTGATTTATGGTGTCCATCTGGCTCCTCTTAATCAAGGAGAGCCTGGCCTGAGTGCAGTTTTCAAACAATGCCGGTATACACAGAACTCAGTTACAGCCCCAGCCGTGTTTGTTACCAGGGCTGATACACTCAAGCTCTGTCCCTCTTGCATCACATTTACATGGCTCTTGAGCCTTCAGACACTGCCTGTCTAGTCAGGTGGGATCCTGCCTTAAGTAAACCCTCTAAAATGGGGATGAGGAACTTTTAAAGAAAGCTTGTCTGTGGACAATTTAACTGCTACTGGGAGTGCTTCTGTAAAACTCTCTTCACCATGGGCTAACACACGTGTCTTCAGCTACAGAGAAAAAGTTGGGACATAAACTGGTCAGCTCCCAGTTGTACTTAATACCCAAGATATCAGTTGGAGTTAGCAGGACCCTGGGCAGACCTGGTCTTCAGAAATGTGTGCTGCAGCATCAGTGCCCCTGAGATCTCTTTCCCCAAAGGCAACAGCCATGCAGAGCTTCAGTCCTCTGACCAAGGAATCAGCACCGTGATGGGGGTCCAGCTCCCATCTTGTAGTTCTGCCATCACCATGTGTCTTGGGTCATGTTCCCCAAGGAGCCCAACTCTCCCTGGGGTCCATCTCCTGGCCAGCAGCTGGGAGAGTCCAGGCCAGGCTTGCAGGAAGTGCTCAGAGGAGATGTGGACAGGGGTGGAGGTGGCAGCACCCTTTGAGTACCTTGAAGTCTATTGTAAAGAGATAGGACACTTGCGCGGTGTGTGTGACAAGCAGTGATGGGCGTACCTGAATAAAGGAAGGGCAATGAGAGCCTTTCCAGTCATTTCAGGAGACTGTGAAATCAAGATTTTAAATACTCCAGGATGCAGCCCTTAAAAAATCCTGTTGTGTGGCTTGTCTTTCTTAGGAGGCTCTGTCCACTTTGCACCACTGGCTAAGTGAGAGCGCAACAGCAGCCAGTCAGTCCAGTTCCTGGTGGAAATGTGTTAATAATGAAGAAGGGAGTTCTTGAAATAGAAATCTGTGTATTTTATTTATTTTGAAAACAAATTACTTTTACAGTTCCTTATAGCCTTTGTGGCATGCCCAACACTTGCAATATCTTAAGACCACGGTTCTTGAAACTCAGTGAACATCAGTGAATCTCAGCTTGCTTTTAAGAATTAAAAAAGCTTCTTTTCCTCAGCTTTTCAGAAAAAAGAATCCTTATATTGAAACAATGGAGCCTGAATGGTAGAGGTCCCAAAGTCAGACAAAAGGCAAATAAAAGTGATGTGAACCTGTTAATTTTAAAATCTCAAGATTTCTGAATGTCAGGAATGGGTGACATAAAATTTACATACCAACAATTAAATGAGCCTTCTAATCAGTCAGCATGATAGAACGTCTTCTGTGTCCTACCCACAGGATTTGTTATTTTTATAACTCTTGTCTGTTTTAAGTTGTTTAAAAAAATATTCTCTCTATTACAGTTTGATGTTACTTAGCATATATCTGAAAAAAAGAAAATGTGATAAATGTAAAAATCAGGAAAAAGCAGGAAAAAAAACCCCTAAGTTTCCAAAAGCAATGCTGGCGTGGCCACATTAGGCCTCCTAATAATTTCATGCAGAACTTGATCTGAAAATGGTGTCAGGAGAGGTAATAACGAGGCAAGATGGCACTGCGGGGAACCTACATTTTCACCTTTTTGCCTGTGTTTCTTCTCAAGCTGAAAATGTCTCAGAACTCCTCGAAGAGGTCTACAGCCCATGTATGTTTAAACTGGCACATTATAGCCAATTTTTCAAAGACTCTTACAAAGCAGAAGAGTTGGCACTGTGTAGGGTCATTCTGTAGGGTCTTCCCAAACTGTTCTGCTCTTCAGTGCTGCCCAGCCTGGCCACACAGACAGCCCTTGGACATCATTGGAAGGAAGAATTATTTATTGGGTGAATGGAAACCAATGGCTTAAGTATCTTTTTTTCAAACAGCAGTAAAGCCCTGGGAAAAGATGTGAAAGCAAAGGGGTAGACTTCATTTCTTCTGTGATTCCCTGTGCACAGGCAGGACCCCTAGCTCCTGCAGGAGCAGACTGACTCCTCTGCTCATCAACCTCTGCTTTCTGGGTCAAATCAACATCTAATGCAAATGGGAATCCAGTTCCTTAGGACAGAGAGGAGCATGCTGGAAGGCACCTCAGCTCTGCATTTGCATCCTTTGCTGTCCTCCCAGGCTGGATCATTTCCCCCCTTCATTATTTTCCCAGTACCTTCTTCATGGGAACTGGCAGCACAAAAAAAGGGGTCCAATAATAAAGATAAGCAGCTTAAAATTTTCCCAATTAATGACGTTGCCTTTTCTCTGCCTTTAAGCCATTTTTTTTAATCTCCTTCAGCATTTTTCTGCCTATTCTGTGCCATGGTTTCTGACCTTGCAAATCAATCTGTTGTGCAGTGTGGTATTAAATGTACCCCTGGCAGCTGGATGAACCATGCGTACTCTTTCCCCCTTGTCCACTAATTCAGTAAGCAAATTTGTCAGGTATGACCTACATCACTCGTTCGAGAGTGATGGTAATTCACACAAGAGCCTCTTGTGAGGCTGGAAGACAAAAGCATGCAGCCCAAAGGCTTTACTAAAGGTGGCCAAATTCTGCAGTCATCGTCCATGACCCAGTCCAGGTCTCCAGCATGAAACAAGAGCAAAATTAAAGTCAATGGGGTGACACACGAGTGGTTCTGGCACAGATGGGAAGAGATTCGGCTCTGTCATTTACGATATGAGATTATATTTGCTTTTAACGTTCTCACACCTGGAGAGCCTCCCATATTCCTCGTCAGAAAAAGCCTCACACAGCACAACTGTTGGGGCAAGGCCCTGCGTCCAGAGCTGAGCCAGCTGCAGCCGTCTGACTGAACCAGAAAGTAGAAGGCTGGAAAGTGCCTTGAGAGATCACACAGTCCAAACCCTGCACTGAGACAGGCTGCAAGACATCCAGACTTTCCCTGATGGATGTTTCTCTGACCTTGTCTCAAAAAATCTTTAATTATCCTCATAATTAGAAAGTTTTAAAATTAAATGTCTCTGGCTGCAAATTTAGCTGATTACCTCTTGTGTGCCAGACTGGTCCCCAGGGAGGTAATGTAACAACAGATAAGAGGAGCTCTGAGTGCTCATTGGTATTTTATACGGGTTCAGGGTCAAAATTCAGGACAAAGTAAGGATTTCATTACTGCCTTACTAGTGAAACTCTTATTGACACTGACACGTCTTCTGGAGGGTGAGAACAGGCAGGAAAATTAATGAGCATCTCAGAGTGTGAAGGTGAGCACTGCTGCTCCACTCCATGGGCTCAGGAGAGAAGTGTGCTTCTCTGACCTGCCCTGGGCATGTCCCATGTGTGTTCTGTGCTGATCACTATTCAATGTGATGTCACTGCTGAGAAAGAAAAAACTGAGGATTTCATACAGCAAAAGTCAATGTTTTATCCATTTTCCCTCCAAAATGGATGATGAGCAAAGTAGTGCCTTCACAAAACAGTTCCATTGTTGAGGGACACAAGTTCTTGGAGAACAAATTTGTTTCGCTGATTTTTCTGACCATCTCTGCTCTCATTCCTGCCCCTCAGAAATCAAGGAGTTGACTCAGGACTCTCACTACAAGTTGCCTCTTTAACCTCAAAGCATTTTGAAGCTCTCTTCTCCAATTTCTCCCAATTTTTTTGACATCTAACATTTAAACACCAAAACTCCCATTGATGTGCAAGGGTAGTTATTGGCCTCTGACCAGAAAGAAGTTTGACCAGATATTGGTAGTTTCACAAAGCTCTGTTAATGGAACTATTAAATAACATGTCAGATGGAGCAGGTTTCAAACTCCTACGAGACACTAATGTGATATTTAATATTTCATTGGAAACACTGCAGCATGGGGTTAGGCAGTTTGTGTCAGTGATACTACAGATTGTATACTGTGGGACTGCTGTAGCTGCTGTCCACTGCGACTGTGCATCCAGTCTTTCAAGGCTTTCTACACCCTGCCTGCTAACAATATTTATTCAGCGACCAATTTTCAAAGCTAAAAGCTGTGTTTCCTTTATTTTATACTCAAGTAGCAAGGGCACAAAAGGCACTTAGCCCCAAAGTCTGGATGTTTTCAATAGGGTTTTGGCACATCCAGATGTATTTCACTAGACATCTATAGGAACAGTCATGCACTGAAAGTTGAGAATGTCTTTTGATGAATAGTGACCCATATTTAATATTTAAATTGAACAAACTACATTTCTAGTACCAAAGGTATTCAGGGGAAAATTTGTATTTAGACACTGAAGAAAAACTTTAGTTTCTGGCTGCTCTGGCCTAAATAACTAATTTTCATTATATTTCCTTTGTAATTTTGGGTAAAGCCAGAGGTGCATTTGTACACAACAAAATGAGATAATATAAGAGGAATATGTCAAGCCAGACTGCAGAAGGAGATGATGTTTAGAGTGGATGAAGCAACACCCAATATGAGACGCTGGTAATGTGGAACATTATGTACCAGATTACATTTCAAAAAAAAAAAAAAAAAAAAAAGGAGAGACAAAACAAGTTCTTTTTTCCCCCTCTTTCTGAGAAATCACTTTTAGGCAAGCCTCAGGAATTGACATCTGATCTGACATTCCCGCTTCTCATCCTCTCCCCACTGCAGCAAAGGTTTCTCAGCAAGCTTCCCCAGCCCAGGCCGCCTCACTGTACAGCTCCAGCTCCCAAATTGGTGAGGCAGGTGTAACTCCATGCAGACAGGAAAGCTGGAGCAAGTTTGCCACTGGGTGTGCCCCCAAGAGAGGTCTTTTTGGAAGCAGTAGAAAGCTCTCCTTTGGTCTTGGTGGGGGGGGAAGCCGCACTCGTGGCATGCAGCCCTCTCCGGTGGGAGATCAGCGGGGCTGGGCTGTCACTCATGCCACGCTGGATGCGAAACCCGTGCCAAGGGTTGTTCTCTGTGCAGCAAAACCACATCGGAGGAACTCTGGTGAGGCCTGCAGTGGGACAGGATGCACTCGTTCAGCACCACCAACCAGCCTGCAATTGCAACGTGCCCTGCAGTCTGCCAGCCAAGGCCCTGCTTCTGCACAGATATGTGGCATTCAGCCCTGTGCATGATGAGTAATTCCCTTGGCTTTGTATGCATGGGACTAATTTGTATGTGATTCTTCGTAGGAATGAGTCTTACGTGTCATTATTAACATAAACATGCACTCAACATCAAGACAAAGCTGTTCTGCCGCAATCACTGAAATACAGCCACTCTGCCCCAACTCCTTGCTAGTGTATTTCAGTACAAGTTAAAAAGGAAGAGAAATCACTCTGCATGGAAGCAGCTGAAATGAGAAAGCATGTGAAAGATCACCATATATTGCGTTTTCCTGTTTATTGGCCCTGGGGATGCCTGAGTGCATATGACAGGTGACAAGGGCACGACAATCTGTGTGGCATTATCTTTCTGGCCTATGCAACACAGAGAGGTTATTTATTTCCATATATTATTAATGTGTTTTTTTTCCTTAAAGTACCGGAATGAAGGTACTCAAGAATGATAGCTTCTGTCCCTGCAGGGTAGAACACAGCTCAGTAAAAAGGGAAAATGTAAGACCTTGGTGCTAATCCTGTCCTAACTAGATCCTCTACATAGGGGTGAATTTAATCCACCCAGCACAGCAGCGCAAACTTCCCCAACCATAGCATCCTCCAGAGCCACTCAACCCTGACCTGGAGAATACCACTTCTGGGGCTGAGAAACTGGATGGTATTCCGGTTTTCAACCCCCTTTTACTGTAGTGAAGTATTTTCAATAAAAAATAGGCGCTGTTCAATGTATGGCTCCAGCATTTGCCGAATGACGGCAGCACTGGGACTTTGCAGTTTAGAAAATCCCTTGTTCACCCTTATGTGATGTGTGAGATCATGGAAAGACAGAGCAATTCGCCTTCTGCCTGCCAAACACCCAATCACCATTTAAAAACTTCTCAGCATCCCTTGGTGGATATATATTAGCACCATTTAACCACTTGCAGATATTTTTCTGAGAAAGTAAATTAGAAGTATGTAAAAACAAGGGATAAACAGGGCAGCCCTTGTAGCAGGAGGAAGCCACAAAGGGAGGGAGGATAAGTCTTGGAAAACTATTCTCCTTCTCAAATGGGCAAAGAACTGGCCGTATAGGTAAACAGACATCCATTTATCATCTGCTGCTCCCAGTGCTTGCAGTAACATGCATGTCTGTAGGGGCAGTAACAGAAGGGAGCATTTCCCTGGCTAGGCTGCATGCAATTAACTAAGTCCTCAAGTGTGTCTGACTGTTGATAACAGGGTCAAACAAGCTCACCAGAGTCCATCCTTGTGACTACCTGCCTCCTCAGTCCCAGGAGGACCTGTTTGACGAGCATCATGGCAGAAGTCAGGGATGGAGAAGCTCTGTGCACAGCCTCACAGGTGCCTGTGCAGCAGGTGATGCCGGGACGATGGAGGAGCTGTGAACACAGCTCTTGGGGTTAGTGGCTGGAGCCCAGCATTGCTAGCAGTTGTGATGAGAAAGTAGAGCAGAGAAGTAGCAGTGTGGTTAGCTGGATCAGCTGGCCAAGCATACATACAGACCCGCACCACGGACTGGGAAAAGTGCCCACACACTAATGAGTACAGAGACAATGGCAATTAGCTTGTAAGCACTTTGGATTAGGACCATCTGCACCGTGCTTATACAATACCTGCTGCACCGGGCCCTCAGCCTGCCTTGCTGACATGCTCCTGCAGGACAAACACACAGAGCCAGGAGCTCACATTTTTCCTGTTATCGATGCATGTCTTTTCGGAGAAAGTGGGGGAAATTATTATTTTCAAAAGAACATCTTGTTACAACAACTCTGACAATTTACGCTTGGAGCAGCTCAGTGCTGAACTCAGTAACACTTTCCAGCCACAGAGCACAGCAGAGACATATGCAGGTTTTTGGACAGGAAGGAAGAAGATGGACTGGAGACGATTCTGCAGAAGATTCAAGTTACATTTCCAGGGAAGGACAAATGATTCATTGCACTCCTAATAGTGATTATAGGCGTAACTGTAAAAGCAGTAGCACTCAGAAGCAATCAGATTAATTAAGAGGGACCAGGATGATATAAATTCTGAAAATCAGAGAGGGGGAAGATTTTAGTGCAGTATATTCAGGGAACAGGCTGAAACTTCGCAGCATACAATCACCAAATCAGAACTTACAGCTCAAAACATGCATGAAAGAACAACGAGGAAAGCTGTCCTGAAAACCACTGGGGTCCAGTCCAGCGCCAGGGCAGCAGATCATGCCCTCTGCTCCCAAAATTAAACTTTCTGTTTATTATACCTTATAGTTCAGCAGTTCATGGTAGGAAAGATTGCAAAGATTTTTTAAAAAGTGTACCTGGGATAAAATTAATCTACTTGCCTTTGTATTTGTAAGATGGCCCACATTTTGTGGGGAGAGGACATGTGAAACTAGTTTTGCATCTGTAAGAAAAGAAGTCTCTCCACTTCCTGCCAAATTTATTTGAGCACTCAACCTACTGGTAATGAAACAGCAACGGTTTTGAGGCAGAACAATAAGACAGAGGGCTGACATGGTGTGTGGTGTAGGGCAAAACCCTACACCCAGTAGAATTGGGCAGCAGTACAGTGAGGGTCCTTTCCTGCAGGTTTGTCTGAGCTGTAATAAAACTTTCAGGGGGAGGTCACAGTGACCTCGTGCGAGGAAATCTGCCACATTGTCTCCTGTCCCTTTCCAGGGCATGATTACTTCTGTAGTACACAGTTTGCTGGTGTGTCTGGTTTAGTCTTCAGTGTCTCCAAGGACACATTTCCTAGTGCCTGTAGCAGAGAGCTATGTCATTTCAAACAGTGAACTGATACCAAATATTGTCGAGAGTGTCAGTCCTTCCAGTCGGTGTGTGCTACAATAGCTCAGGTCAACCTTGAGCATTTATCCTTAGCACATCATCCAGAATCAGACTGAAAATCACATCTATGCATTCCAAAACTTGTATGGATTCAAAAACATGAGTAGAAAGGAACTGACCAAAGCTAGCACTGTGCAGATTGATCTGATGAGATGCACATATCCACTGTTCCCCAGGAGGCTTTTCAGAAAGCTGGGCAGGTCCTGCTCACTCTTCTCTGAGGGGAGGTGCTCCCTAGCCACCAACCTAAACAAAAGACAACATGACAGGAGAGCAAAATCTTCATACTGTGGGTTTGTGACCATTTGGAAACAGCCAGCATGGTTTTTTTGTGGTGTGCAGGAGTGCGAGTGTTAAAGGCTGCTGTCCCATAGACTCACCCAGGCCAGAAACCACAACCTGAGTCTCCGTCTCACGTAGTGGCACAAGCGGTCTGTGTACACGGCTCTCAGCTCACTGCGAGCACTTTGCTGGAGCCTGTGACAGGGAAGCCATGCCACATCTGGCCAAGATTTCCTTCCAGGACTGATCTGCATCCTGGAACATGGAGTCTCCCAGGCAGCTGGATATAGGGGGTCAGGCAGATTTTGGTTACCCAAGCAACAGGCATGTTATGATTCCTAAACAACTGAGATGTTGGAAGGCTGGGGACACTTGAGGGAAATGGTTATGGAAAATAGAAATAGTTTTCCAGCCATACAGACACACTGTGATAAGATCTGCTTACTGAACTGTTTTCAAATCCTCAGCATTTTCTGGATGGCCAACAGATTACCAACTATCAGACTTGATATTTTATTTTCCTGCTTTCCCTTATTAAATTCAGACACCAGCAAAAGAAGAACCTGCTCTGGAAGAGTACAAGTGGTCGGCCAGCTGGCTGTGCCCTGCACTGTGCTGCAGCACAGCATCCCTCAGGTGGGCTGCCTGCAGTCAGCCATTCACGGCTTACAATTGTTTCATTAGGTTCAAGGAGCTGCAAAATGGCAACTGAGATTGTGAAATACGATGATGAAGATTACTGAAGATCAGATCTTGATGCAACACCAATCAGCACTGCTCCAGGGACACCAGTGCAGCAGCTCATTTCACTGGACACGAGTGACAACTGCTTGCAGATCACCTCCGTTTTGAAATTTCAGTTACGTTCACCCGGAAACTGTTCTGACTGGACTAGTGCTGTGTTCGGATCTCATACACCAAGCTGATTTCCAGCCTCCAGTGCTGAACAGTTTCCACTGCAGATCAGCACTGTAACCCCAGTAACCATCATTTAGCTTCACAGCTGCTGACCTGAATCGGTTCCCCAGTCATTTAATTTGAGGCTTATGATTAATTATGTAGGCAGCTCACTTAATCAAGCATCTGTTGACTGCCAAAATGCCCACCTCATGAAAGACTGTTTCTGTAGCAGAAGGTACCCTCACAAGGAGAAACACAACATGGAGCTGGTCAGGCAGATCTGTAGTTTTGTGTCAGCTGGTGTTATGTGTTTCCAAATTCTGTTTTTCCTCTCTGTCTGCTCTGAACTGTGTTTGCAAAGGTTGGCTGGAACTCACAGGATACAGTGTTAACAGAAATACTGACAGTTATTTGAGATATCCTATAAAATATTATCAAAGCAGGTTTTTTGGAAACACTAGTACAACATGAGTCACATCTAAAAGTCAGCCCTGAAGTAGCAGCCACTGGGATAAGCAAGCTAAATCAAATCAATTGGTCTGACTCACAGTTAGTATCCATCAACTTTGCAGTGATCTGTCTTTTCTGATAGCCAGGCTACCTGCATGTATTCTGGAAATTCAGATGGAAGTGCAGACCAAGAGGGCTAAGCAGCCCCATGCAGCAGAAAAAGAAATCACAGGATGTAAGAAAATGTCATAAAAGCCATAGGACATAAGAATGTCACAAGAATGTCGTAAATGTCATAGGACATAACAAAAATGATCCTACCTAGTTGACCTCTGACCGTGGATGGGCAAAGCAACCATTGGTCTGAGTAGAGACCACCCAGCTCTCAATATTCTATTGATTTGCAATGTGCCAGCCGACAAGCTAAGCAGTGAGATTGTAAGCCACTTTGGACAAAAACGGATCATTACACTTATCTTCTGCAACAATCCAAAATACCCAGTGGCCAAAACCAGTATAATAAGAACAAGATAACAAAACCACAGCTACATTGGTATGACTGTAGCTGTGCAACCCTAAGCAGCCCCTACAGTGCTGTACTGGCCCAAGGCAAAGGCAGCCTCTGGACTCCTTCTTCAGAGAAATTAAATTGAGCAAGAAAGAAACACTAATCTCTCTTCCAGTGGCCCCATCCTGGCCTTGCGGGACCCCCTCTTTTTCACTCCACCCAACACGCTGGTCAGCCAGGCATGAAGGGGTGCCACTTACCCAAAAGCAGTCACCAAACACAATTCAGGGGAAAAGGGCTATGCATTTAGCAAGTAGGTAGCTGATTTTGGCTAGCCATCCAGAGCTTTTTGCTTTGCCATATCCCTTTCCATTGACCAAGTACACCAATCTCCCTCGAAATATTTTAGATCCAAAGTCTGTTTGGCAGGTTCATGCCCATTGAGGATTTTGGAGGTGGCGTGGTTTGCTAAGGAAATTATGCTTTGCGTATAAGCAAATGTATAAAGTACATACTTTAACACTTTGGTAGTCCTAATTTAAAGAATGTGGATTGATTTGTTAAAATAATCCTAGAATCCAACAGTCTAAGCTGTCCCCACAGGATCTCAGGCCCAATCCCTGTCTTTGATAAATAACTGGGAATATTCCAGCAGTCACAGAGCAGGTTTGGAGGTTTCTTCTGCAACATGAGTTACATCATGAACCTTGATGTGAGCGTTGAGAAGCTATTGGAGAAAACAGAAGCCACAGAAGCTGAGGAACCCTCTGGCAGGCCAGGATGAGACATTGCATGAAGGAAAATATGAGGGGATGCAATTTGCAGAAACAACTATAAGACACAAGTTTGGAAGCTGCAAGGAGGGAAACCCATCTGTCATGGACTGCCAGTCCTTCAGCCACCATCAATATGTGGATGATTGGGCTGATATGGTGCAATGTTGCACTATGAAAATTTCAATCATTCTTATCAAAACAGGGTTAAATAATGCTCTGAAATAATTTCTGGAGCTGAGAATTGTGGCTCAAAGCAGGTATGGTCATCAATAAGGCTTTTCTGACAAAAATGTGATGGTTTGGGGGAATCGGCATGTTATATCTAGGATGCTTGGTGCATTTTCAGTTCAGACAAATGATCATAATTTGAAGTTTGACTGCTTCTTGGCTACCAAAATTACAGAGAATTGAATCTGAAAGTTTTAAAACACTCATAGCAGCCAGCTCCAAAAAGCTCATGCCATTCCCCAGGTGTCTTCACTCAGCTCCAGAGCTAAGCAACATGCAGATTTTGGAATAGCACAACCCAACTGGGATTTGAAAATTAGCATAGAAGTTTAAGTTCTTTTTGGTTAATTTTTCTTCATGATTAACTTGTCTATAGCAAAGGATATTAGTTCATAATTTACTGCGATGTTAACCAAATGACAGGACTTTAAAATCACGGTTCTCCTCTGAGTAGTGCACTCTGAATTAAAATGTTCACTGTTAGCGCACATGGTCTCTTATTCTTAAGAGAAGGTCAATGTTGAAGCTAAATCAAGAGAAGAAGCAAGGACTATCATATTTATAACTAGTTTAGCATCTCTGAGGAACATCAGCACTCTGGAGTTCTAAGGTCCACAACTATTTTGGAAATTGTGCTCTTTCTAGGCAGTGTGCCACTGCTCAGAGAGCTCTTTCATACCAGAAGTTCCTCATCATTCACTTCACTGGTAAGGTGTTTCAGGATGAACCACATATTGCTGGAGTTCATTTTGAGTGTTTTCTTGTACCCATGCTAATGTGGAACATCCAGTTCTACCATGAAAAATGTGATGGTGTCTGGTACACTGAAACATGGAGGTAACAATCACATCAACAGCCACATCACTTGATGAAGAAAGAGTGGAGACCTTGTAAGTCAAGTAGTTGGCATCATCACTTCTGAGAAACCTTTACACCTGGAAAACACCTACCAAAGCTGCTAAACCTCCGGTGCTCCCTTTTCCCCACAGGAGTCAGTGGCAACGTACCACTAGACCAATATCTTATACTTTTAAAACCCTATTAAAAGAAAATAGGCAAAACCAGCTAGTAAACATCCTTTACTTTGGAAGAATTGTGCCTGTTAGTATATTAATCTCCAGGACCAGGAGAGGCAAGTTCCTGCAGCTGGTTAAGTGGCACAACCCATCCCCAAGATCAAGATTGAATTAGAATCCCTCACCTCAAACTAACAGAATCACAGAATCACAGAATGTTAGAGATTCGAAGGGACCTTGAAAGATCATCTAGTCGAATCTCCCTGCCAGAGCAGGAACACCTAGATCAGATCACACAGGAACGCATCCAGGCAGGCTTTGAATGTCTCCAGAGAAGGAGACTCCACAACCCCTCTGGGCACCTCTCTGGGCACTGTTCCAGTGCTCTGTCACCCTCACTGTAAAGAAGTTTTTTCTCATATTCAAGTGGAACCTCCTATGTTCCAGCTTGAACCCATTGCCCCTTGTCCTATCACTGGATGTCACAGAGAAGAGCCTGGCTCCATCCTCCTGACACTCACCCTTCATATATTTATAAACATTCATTAGGTCACCCCTCAGTCTCCTCTTTTCCAAGCTAAAGAGACCCAGCTCCCTCAGCCTTTCCTCGTAAGGGAGATGCTCCATTCCCTTAATCATCTTTGTGACTCTGCGCTGGACTCTCTCCAGCAGTTCCCTGTCCCTCTTGAACTGAGGGGCCCAGAACTGG
>WKFP01014209.1:529080-577474 GCA_011057875.1 Pterocles orientalis | reverse complement strand
TACTGACCACCCCCCTTCTGATACACCCCAGGATGCCATTGGCCTTCTTGGCCACGAGGGCACAGTGCTGGCTCATGGTCATCCTGCTGTCCACCACGACCCCCAGGTCCCTCTCCCCTACACTACTCTCCAACAGGTCAGTACCCAACTTATACTGGAACCTGGTGTTGTTCTTGCCCAGATGCAAGACTCTACACTTGCTCTTGTTAAATTGCATCAAATTTTTCCCTACCCAAATCTCCAGCCTGTCTAGGTCTCACTGAATGGAAGCACAGCCTTCTGGCATGTCAGCCACTCCTCCCAGTTTCGTATCATCAGCAAACTTGCGGAGGGTGCACTCTATTTCCTCATCCAAGTTGTTGATGAATATATTGAACAGCACAGGTCCCAATACTGAACCCTGGGGGACTCCACTAGATACAGGCCTCCAACTAGACTCCATCCCATTCACCACAACTCTCTGGCTTCTTTTCTCCAGCCAGTTCACAATCCATCTCACTACCCGATCATCCAGATCACACTTCCTCAGTTTAGCCGCAAGGATACTGTGGGAGACGGTGTCAAATGCTTTACTGAAATCGAGATAGACCACATCTACTGCTTTACCATCATCTGTCCACCTGGTAATATCCTCATAAAAGGCTATCAGGTTGGTCAAGCATGACTCCCCCTTGGTGAAGCCATGTTGACTGCCTCTAATGACCCTCTTATCCCTGATATGCCTAGAGAGAGCATCAAGAATAAGTTGTTCCATCACCTTTCCAGGGATGGAGGTGAGGCTGACCAGTCTGTAGTTACCCAGGTCCTCCTTCTTGCCCTTTTTGAAGACTGGAATGATATTTGCTTTCCTCCAGTCCTCAGGCACTTCCCCCGTTCCCCACGACTTACCAAAAATGATGGAGAGTGGCCTAGCAACACCATCTCCCTCAGCACCCACGGGTGCATCCCATCAGGACCCATGGATTTATGGATGTCTAGGTTACTTAACTGGTCCTTAACCCAGTCTTTGTCTACCAAGGCAAATTCCTCCTTTATCCCGACTTCCTCTGGGGCTTCAGGGGTACAGGGGTCCTCAGGACAGCCTCCAGCAGTGTAGACAGAGCCAAAGAAGGCATTCAGTAACTCTGCCTTTTCTGTATCATCTGTCACTAGAGCACCCACCTCATTGACCAGTGGGCCTACATTGCCTCTAGTGTTAGTTTTATCTGCAATGTATTTGAAGAAGCCCTTTCTATTATCCTTGACCCCTCTAGCAAGGTTTAATTCTAAGGAGGCCTTAGCTTTCCTAGTTGCCTCCCTACACCCTCTGACAACATTCTTATATACCTCCCAAGTGGCCAGCCCCTCCTTCCATGATCTGTAGACTCTCCTCTTGCACTTGAGTTTGCCCAGCAGATCCCTGTTTAACCATGCAGGTTTCCTGGCACCCTTTCTCGACTTCCTACCCATTGGGACGCTCCGATCTTGAGCTTGGAAGCAGTCCCTGAACGCTAACCAACTTTCTTGGGCGCCTTTACCTTCAAGTACCCTGTCCCATGGAATTTCCCCTAGCAATTGCTTGAAAAGGCCAAAGTTGGCCCTACTGAAGTCCAGCGTTGTGATTCTGCTTAGTGTTCTGTTACAGCCACGTGAGATCCTGAACTCCACCACCTCATGGTCACTGCAGTCAAGGCTGCCCTCAACCTTCACTGCTTCAACCAGACCCTCCTTATTCATGAAAATAAGATCTAGCAGCGCTCCTCTCCCAGTCAGCTCGTCCACCATTTGCATCAGGAAGTTATCATCAATGCACTGGAGAAACCTCCTGGACTGCGGATGGCTGGCTGAGTAGGCCTTCCAGCAAATATCAGGGTAGTTAAAATCCCCCACGATAACCAGGGCCTGTAACTGCGAGGCTGCTATCAACTGCCTGTAGAAGGCCTCGTTGACTTCCTCATCCTGATTCTGTGGCCTGTAATAGACACCCACGACAGTATCACCCATGCCAGCCTGTCCCTTAATTTTCACTCACAAACATGCATTTAAATTGTTCTATCTGACAACGAAAAGGCAAGTCCCCTGTTCTTGAGGCAGGGATGTCCAGAGAAGGGCTCACCCTGTGCTTGTGTCATCCTCTGCAAGAAAACTCTGTGAAAAACAGACGAGAGAGGTGGTAGATACCCCATCCCTGGAAACATTCAAGGTCAGGTTGGATGGGGCTCTGAGCAACCTGATCTAGTTGAAGATGGCCCTGTTCCTTGCAGGGGGGTGGGCTAGATGACCTTTAAAGGTCCTTTCCAACCCAAACCATTCTATGATTCTTTAATTAAAAACAAATCTTGAAGGAGATCTGAACTATTTAAGTCTTTGATAGAGGTAGGTGGGTCCCTTAAGCAGTGACAATTCAAGGTCAGATGTGCTTCTGGAGATCTGTGTATTTTTTCAATTAAGAACCTAGCAGCAGCTTGAAAAATAAGAAGGTTCTGAGTGAAACTTGCAATCTTTCCCAACCAGTATTAATTGGTCAGGCAATCCATGGACCAACATGCAATGGAATAATTTGGAAAAAAAGCACATTTTCCATATGATGTATGTGTGATATCATCACTACCAAATGGAAATATTACAGGTATTGCAGTAAATTTTGCACATACAGAGGTGGACTTTATTTCTACTAGCACCCAGCATCACCAAGCTATGGATATACTTAAACAGAAAACCTGGCAGCTGTTAATAGCCTAGCAGTCCTTCCTCCTCTGTTCCTCCTCATTCTCCTCTCCTAAAGCAAGGAACCAGCTGGGATGGGGACAGGGGACCAGGCTGTCCCTCTCATCATCAGGCTGCACTGGCTCAGCCGTAGCATGAAGCCACAGCCTCACCTGCACCCAGACTTTCAGAGAGACACTGCTTCAGAAGTCACTGAAAATAAACAGCCTCACTGAACAGAGGCAGTGTGCATGTGTGTGTGTGTATGGAATGCTAGACTGATGATGTCCCTTTACATTGTAATGATGTTTATGCTCAGGATAATGAATAATCGGCTTCCCCAGCGACAGTGTGCAGGCACCAGCCTTCAGCTGCATGCTCACTTAGCTGTGTTGGTAGTGCAGAGATGTTTCCCAAGTGCTGTGCAAGCTTTGCTGCCCTTGGTACAAGTGGGAATATTTTCCAGGCCACTGTCCTGTCCCTCACCCCAGCCTTGGGCTGGCCAAGGGCGAGGTTAGCCAGGTCCTGGCTTGAGCTGCCAAGAGCCTCCTCAGCACCATGATGCCAGTGGGGATCACCCACACTCACACGTGTTTCCCTTCCCCAGCAAGCTATGTGCCATGGTACGGATGTTGCAGGTGGCTTCACCCAAAGCTGCCCTGCAGAAAGGACACTTCTGAGACATGGCTTCTCTCACCAAATGTCCTCCTTCCCCCAAGGCAGAGGTGGGTTGAGATGTGCTCAATGTCTGGGTATGGCAGTTTAACACTGGGCTTGTCAGCTCCAGTACCCGAGCAAGTAGGAGATAACTTGGGAAGCCCCCATAAAACATACACTCACAGCCTGCCTGAACCGAACAGCCTCTGAGTGCCCACGGGCAGGGAAAAGGAGAAAGCCTTGGTCTAAACCACAGTTAAGCAAGAACAAGTCTGTTTATACATGTGGTCTAAAAAATAAATGCTGGAATGTGCTGGTGAGAGGAAGTAATTAAAAAGTAGGGTAAACAGAACCATTGGCACGGCATGTATGTTGTTGTTTCTTGCATTTCTCCTGTTGCTGCTTCTAAATGTCTGCAGTCATAATAGGCCATGCTCTTCCCACTCGAACTAATCAACATTTGCATTGGCTAACTGACTGCCAGTGGAGCTCAGGATGAGGAGGCACTCTAAAATATGTCCTTATTAACCTCTATAATCCTCTCTGTGCTTGTTAAAGGTGATGGCAATTTACTATGTATTATTCCATTCCATTTAGTATTTTTCTTTAAATAAAATCTCATTTTCATTTTCAATCTGTTCTACCAGCAGAGAGGGGAAAATATGACACTAACTCTGTCCTTCACTCTGCAGAGAAAAAGATAAAAGCTAGAGGTCTGCGGGAACAGTAAAAAGCCATATTTATAAAAGAGTCACTTCCATTCTCTTGATTTGTACTAAATGTATTTATTAGTAATACAACTGAGTACTTGCAAGGACATTGTCAATTTCAAAATTACCACATATCTGCCTGGAAATTACTTACTGTCCTTTGCTACAAATAAAACCATAGCTCAGTATAAATGAGAACAAGGAAGAAGTAAAAGTCTCTGTTATTCTTGGCTTCTCCCCCTCACCCCAGTTTGTACATTCACACATCCCTCTATCTCTTGGCAGCCATCTATTGCCTCTTTGTATTTACAATCACTCACTCTCTTCAGAGGTTCGTTGTACGGTTGCAGCAGAAGGAAAAACATTTTCTTTAAAAAAATTATATCAGGAGGTGGGAAGAAGAGAGACCCTTTGCTCACTGAAAGGTAAAATGCAAATGAAAAGAGCTTAATTTTTTGCCTTGTTATGATTTCTAGTAATGAGTTCATTGCTTTCTTTTCTGTGTTTGTTGCTGTGCACCTTAATCACCTTATTTTTGTTAATTATGAACAGGTGTGCACTTCTGGAAAGGGAGAGGGAGAGGTGGCTGTTGTGGTGGGGCAGATGTCTCCCGAGGCTGGGGTGGCTGGGCGCCCTGGGGGTGCAAACTGCCCCATGCCCCACTCCCCACCCCCCACTCCCTGCCCCAGCTGTCCAAACGCTGCGGGTATTCCACCCAGCCATGGGCTGGCCCCAAATATCATAAAAGGTATGAATAACGGGTTCCTGTTCCCTGCCTTCTCTTTGTGGGTCACGTTTTCCAGATAATGGTTCCAGTTGGAAATTTACTGTTTATAAGAAATGAAATGAAGCTGCCCTTCTCCTGGCTGCAGCTGCGCAGCTGTCAAATGCAGGGCACATGCCAGCCCAGGGCCAGCAGCAGTCCCCTCTGGGCCACCACAGCCACCCCTTCATGCTATCAGTGTTTCTGGCTGAGGCATCTTGTGCTGTGTGCTGCACCCCTTTCTGATGATTAGCCCCTGGGGAACGTGATTTGCAGGCAATGCCAGGAAGATTGTCTCCCCCTTGGCTTCCCCTGCAGCCCTGCAATACAGCTGCATGCACTATTATTTATTTAAATCTACAGATCAGCATGTCCGTCAAGCCCTTTCCAAGCAGAGCCTGGCTTCATACAGCCAGTCTCCTGCCCACCACTACAGAATCAGGTACACCACTCCTTGTCCTCTGCCGCACATAGAGACAGCAGAAGTGTCTGCAAAATCCCAGCAAGGGCATTCAAGCTGAAATCACACATTTTTTCTGGCATTACATTTTACTTTGAACCACACTTTTGCACAGCTCTGCTCTCCATCCAACGTTCAAGCTGTTGGAAACACACCATCTGCCTGGCGTGAGGATGTTGGACCACGGAGGCTACGCAGTTCTGTTCGTGGGAAAGCTCCCTCAGAGCTTCCTGCCTTCCCCTTTGGAGCCAAAACCGGTGTGGGAGTGTCATGGCGGTGACACAGCTCTGACAGGTCTCTGCAGGGAGGTCCCCCAGGTGCAGCAGCACCCTGCCCTTCACACCCTCTTCCAGTGTCCTGTACCTCTCTGTAGGGACTAGGAGTGCTAGAGGGAAATTGTTGTCTTCCACTGCTTGTGGCAGTGGAGTGATTAGAGATCTTGCAGGAGTAAAGAAAATCTAATTCATCCTCTCCGCAATTTCTGTTTGTCTTCTCTGAGTTTGGGGAACTGCCCTTTCCAAGTAAAGGATAAAAATCAGGAAACAGTTACTGCTACAGCATATTGCTTCCAGCATACAGGTTATTACAGAAATGCTGGAAGAGCCCCCTACACCGCCCTTAGGAGCAGCCTTTAAGTGCCTTATAATGCTTATGCTTTCCAAATCTTCCATAAGCTTAGCATCAAGTTATGCTGTAAGACTTGCCTGAGTTCGTATCCTTTATACATTCAGAAAGAAAGGGCAAATATTTGGTGAACCCATAATAAATTAAGGATAGATGGATGCTAAGAGCAGAATATTCTCTTCGTAGAATTATGTAAATGGGATTTAAATAGAGTTTCTCACAAAGGTTGTGCAGAGACAATGGGAAAACCACATTTCTAATTTACCAAGCTATTTTGGAGTCTGGATGAGTTCTTTCTCTGCAAATTAAATTTTTTCCAGTGCCAACAAAAAAAGGAAGAAAAATTGGTGAAATTTATTTTAATCAAATCATAAGTTTATTCAGGTTAGTTTTCAGATATCTAGAAGTTTCTTTGGAGGGGGTGTGTTGCACTGGGGGCTGATCCCAGAAAACCAAACCACAAGTTCCATCTTGTGCCTGAGTTTTCTGGGCTCTTGCAAATGGAAACATTAAGACCTGTCCTTCTCCAACAGGTACCACAGGTGTTGCTTCTTGGGACAGGCTGACCAGCCCCTCCATACTCTGAAGGAAGTTCTAGGGAAGGGGTAGCAAACAGGCGCTTTCACACCCTTCCATATGTACCAGCAGGTCAGCGGTGTGATGCTGAACACCAACATACTCCACGGGGATTTCAAACCAAATGACTTTGCTTGTTGTCTTACTCCTGTTCCTCCTACTGGCTTCTTGGCCTTTGTCCCCTCCCATGGCCTTTGTGCTGGATGTACACTCCTACCCAGTGCTCTGATGCAAAAAAAGAACCCTTCTTACAGCCTCCTCAGCAAACCTGCAGGCACTGTAGAGTCAGCTCCTCGCGGGTTATTCAAAGTGGACTGTACATACACTCCTTGTAATGCTTAAAAGACTTTTATGAAGCAGTAGACCTTGGGGAGCACTGTTGGCCAGCAATCCACCTCTCATTTCTTTTGCCCCACCAGCCTAAATATTTATGAGGTGACATGTGATTTGATGGTATCTGGTTCCACATGTAATGCTGATGTCATGTGTTTTAGATTTAAAATGCCAGTTTCATTTTGTAGTGCATAATAATTTGTTTCTTTGGCAGTCCATAAAGAATTGCACTGAATTTTGACATGCCTGGCTGCAGTGATGTGGAAGTGGAAGGAGGACAACTTAGTGTGCACTAAGGGTTGTGCCATGAGTGGTGCAGTTTGTGTTCTCTGCCTAAAACATTGGCTGACGTCAGGATATGTCTATGCCTGCCCAGAACATCTTCTACTCCAAGTACTTTGCCAGCATTAATGAATGAAGTTTTGCAATATCTGGGCAATGAGTGTTTGATGTTAAGACCCATGCAGCAACGTTTGATGTAAAGATGGGGAAACTGAGGCAAAAGCATGCTGCTAAGGTTACAAAACCCATGTGCAAGAGGGAAGTGAAACCATCTTCCCCAGCTCCCACAGCTTCACCGGAACCATCCTTCCTCTCCCACATACAGGCACCATCAGAATTTGACCATATCTCCTCTAAACACTGCTTTGATTAGAGGCAGCCCAAGCCTTCAAGCCTCTATTCAATTTTTTTTCTGAAATTAGAGTCCTGGATGTAATCTATTTATCAAACCTCCTTCCTAGTTTTGAGACAGTTCCCAGGGCAGAAAGAGAGGGGTACATTTGGGAAACAGATGCTTAAAGAAATAGACAAGCTGGACAAAGAAACAGAAAAAACAAACATTTTTCTGGCCTAAAACACTGATGAACAGAACTTTGACCTCTAAAGGAATAATAACAGGAACCAGTGAGGCATGCAATACCCACTGCACTAAATAAAGGTATTGCCTTCAGATACACGTGTATGAAATTTCATGTACATTTACATAGGAAACAGAGTTCCTTCAGTAACTCCTGCTACTCACAGAGATGTCTGTCTGTGCCATGCTGGAGATTCCCAGATGCTTCGGGCTGGTTGCTGGTCCCCAGGTGATGGGTGCCAGCACAGTCCCATGGACATTTCTCCATTGTGTCACCTGGGGTGTGTGAGCTCAGGGCAGTATTTCTGGAAGAATTGCAATTTCACAGTGGTGTAAGCAAACTCATTCAAGAGGGGGTCACTTTCTGACCAGGCCAGGGTAAAAAAGCACCCTGCTATTGCACTGCTAGCAGTATATATGCTGCACCTACAGCAGGTGGATCTATAATGTCTCCTGTCTTTCTTACCTGTTCTGCCCAGATAATCTATCCCTGTGGAAGCACCACCCTGCCTGCTCAGGTGGTATATGAATTGTCATTACTATCTCGGTTCCATCCGTCTGGGGTAAGACTTTCTTATATAGTGGCGCTGGCAGAGACTAGCTGGCTGAAGTATTCCGTGGTGTCTGCTTTGCACAGCAGGGTAACTGCGCTGCACTACACTACAGTGTGTTTTGTTACTGCATTTACATGAATACAGCTGTAGCAAAATGAAAGCTCCTGCTGATCTCCTAATAGCTCGTCCTAACATCCATGTCTGAATCAGTAAGAAAAATTGTGCAAATAAAGTCTAAGGAACAGCTGAGAGAGGAAAAAATAAACACCCTGAAAACTGACAAGAAGAAATGAAGAGGAATTCTTAGAGGAATTGCTTGCACAACCTGATTTCTGAAATAAACCCATATATTACTCCCAGTGCAAGCTCCATGGATCTGGGTGCTTGGTGGGATGACTCATGGAGATACTCAGCTGTCACGGCTGCCTGCAGACAGGAGCCAGTTCCCCCAGGGACAGGGGGGACAGGATGTCTGTGCCCTTCCTGTCCCTCTGGGAAGGTGCCAGGCAGCTGGCACATCCTGGAGCCCACACGGGGCTGACCCCCCAGGAGGGTGCAGGTGCAAGGCAGGCTTTGTGCCCAGACCCACGCATGCTCTGGAGCCACTGCTGCAGCGTGGGGTGGTAGGACTCTGCTTGGGCTCCAATAAACTGAGTGCTCCAATAAACCCTGAATTACCCACTGGTGAGGTTAGCTTCCGCCTGGTTGTAAAGAGCTGCTTGCTATCTGCAAGGTCAAGAGCTCTGGAACTTGAGTTAGGGCACAAAATCACTGTGTACTGGGTCAAGCCACTGACTAGAATATTGCTATATATTGTGACTTTAATTTTCCGTTCCTCTCTTTGCCCTGGTTTGCTCTCTGGCCTGAAGTGGCTTTCCCCGCTGAGACAAAGGAAGGGAGAGCTAATATTGTAGGTGCTGGTCAACAGACGGCTGGATATGAGCCAGCAGTGTGCCCAGGTGGCCAAGAAGGCCAATGGCATCCTGGCTTGTATCAGAAATAGTGTGACCAGCAGGAATAGGGAAGTGATCATCCCCTGTACTTGGCACTGGTGAGGCTGCACCTCAAATACTGTGTTCAGTTTGGGGCTCCTTGCTACAAGAAAGACATTGAGATGCTGGAGTGTGTCCAAAGAAGAGCAACAAAGCCAGTGAAGGGTTTAGAGAACAAGTCCTATGAGAAGCGGCTGAGGGAACTGGGGTAGTCTAGTTTGGAGAAAAGGAGGATGAGGGGAGACCTTATCGCTCTCTACAACTACCTGAAAGGAGGTTGTGATGTGGTGGGTATCGGTCTCTTCTCCCAAGTAGCAAGTGACAGGATGAAAGGAATCGGCCTCAAGTTGTGCCAGGGGAGGTTTAGATTGGATATTAGGAAAAATTTCTTCACTGAAAGAGTGATCAGGCATTGGAAGAGGCTGCCCAGGGAAGCAGTTGAGTCACCATCCCTGGAGGTATTTAAAAGACATGTAGATGTGCTTAGGGACGTGGTTTAGTGGTGAACTTGGCAGTGTCGGGTTTACAGTTGGACTCGATAATCTTAAGGTCTTTTCTGATCTAAATGATTCTATGATTCTATGTGGTCTATCTCGATTTCAGAAAAGCATTTGACACCGTCTCCCACAGTATCCTTGCGGCTAAACTGAGGAAGTGTGATCTGGATGATCGGGTAGTGAGATGGATTGTGAACTGGCTGGAGAAAAGAAGCCAGAGAGTTGCGGTGAATGGGATGGAGTCTAGCTGGAGGCCTGTATCTAGTGGAGTCCCCCAGGGTTCGGTACTGGGACCTGTGCTGTTCAATATATTCATCAACGACTTGGATGAGGGAATAGAGTGCACCCTCAGCAAGTTTGCTGATGATACGAAACTGGGAGGAGTGGCTGACACGCCAGAAGGCTGTGCTTCCATCCAGCGAGACCTAGACAGGCTGGAGATTTGGGTGGGGAAAAATTTAATGCAATTTAACAAGAGCCAGTGTAGAGTCTTGCATCTGGGCAAGAACAACACCAGGTTCCAGTATAAGTTGGTTACTGACCTGTTGGAAAGTAGTGTAGGGGAGAGGGACCTGGGGGTCGTGGTGGACAGCAGGATGACCATGAGCCAGCACTGTGCCCTTGTGGCCAAGAAGGCCAATGGCATCCTGGGGTGTATCAGAAGGGGTGTGGTCAGTAGGTCAAGGGAGGTTCTCCTCCCCCTCTACTCTGCCCTGGTGAGACCGCATCTGGAATATTGTGTCCAGTTCTGGGCCCCTCAGTTCAAGAAGGACAGGGAACTGCTGGAGAGAGTCCAGCGCAGAGCCATGAGGATGATGAAGGGAATGGAGCATCTCCCTTATGAGGAAAGGCTGAAAGAGCTGGGTCTCTTTAGCTTGGAAAAGAGGAGACTGAGGGGTGACCTTATTAACATTTATAAATATGTGAAGGGTGAGTGTCAGGAGGATGGAGCCAGGCTCTTCTCTGTGACATCCAGTGATAGGACAAGGGGCAATGGGTTCAAGCTATAACACAGGAGGTTCCACTTGAATATGAGAAAAAACTTCTTTACAGTAAGGGTGACAGAGCACTGGAACAGGCTGCCCAGAGAGGTTGTGGAGTCTCCTTCTCTGGAGACATTCAAAGCCCGCCTGGATGCGTTCCTGTGCGATCTGATCTAGGTGTTCCTGCTCCAGCAGGGGGATTGGACTAGATGATCTTTCGAGGTCCCTTCCAATCCCTAACATTCTGTGATTCTGTGATTCTGTGATTCTGTGATTCTATTATTCTATGTCACCAAGAGAAGAGATGAGAAGACCCCAACCCCCTTTCAGCTCTGAGCTAGGGGTGGGCTGTTCACATTTCTTTTCATCTGCTCTGTCTGTTGGTCTAATAAAAGACATAATCTCTTCCTATCTATCCTGCCCTGCACTCTGAGGCTCTCCTGGTAACACCACCACAATTATTTTCTCAGCCAAAGCACTCTAATACCAGGGTGATAAGCACAGTACACATGCCTTGGAAGGTTGACTAGATGTTATATACAGTGTGACAGACTTTTAATATTAAACTGACCTGGCAAAAAACCTTGGTAAGAACTGCACAGCTTGTTCTTATGACATGTCTAACCTCTTTTTCCAGACTGGAGAGCTCTGAATAAATTTCAGCAGGCAGCAATCACTTAGATGCACTTGGACTCCCCACTCTGTCACAGTTCCTCGGAAGAGATGCAGGGGACACATTTCTGACACACCAACTTCAAATTACCCCTGTCAGAAAGCATTTATCAAAACAAAGACATGAAAGATCCTCAGAACCCAATGATGGAGATGTCAGGTCCACTACAGTGTGGTCAGGATGCACAATGAATACAAAACACATGCACCTTTATTTCTGTTAATGAACTGCAAGCAAAAGGAGTTCTGTAAATACAATTGCTCTTCAAAAGTACTAAAAAATTAGTGTAGAAGTTTCAACATAGAAACTGCTTTGGTTTCCCACTGATGGGAGGAATCACCTTATGGCAGTACTATGCTTTAGTCTTTCTTGAGTTCCTAATATGTTTTGAATTTTGCCTTCTATTACTTTAAACTAAACCTGTAGCAGTTATTCCTTGGGTGGCAAGCCTTGAGTCATTGAAATGCATGTGACCTGAGCACAGACATCTGTGAAAAGCCTGGGCAGTTTGCAAATATAGCTGTGACCTGCAGAACTTCAGAACTAAAAGTGAAGAAAGCATCACTCCAGAAGGGTGGAAAAGAAATGTGGTGTTGCTGTTGGTGTTACTGTTGCAGAGAGACTCAAAGAGCAATAATTAATTTGGCTTTTTTTTTTTTTTCTGTTAACAGCATAAATGTGTTCTGGTGCAGTTTAAGGGAAGAGTTAAACCGAAGGCACCACAGCCCCTTGTGTCTCACATTGTCCTCCCAGTTCTGCAATTCCTAATAAAATCCAACATAATCATTTACTTAGGTAGACATACTTATTACCCACAGCTGCAATGGCCTCAGTAGAGAAGAAAGATGCATTACTGAACCTAAAACCATTTATTTCTGGATCACATGGTGGTTTTAATAAAGATGTATTTTCTGGGCATCTGTGGTCTCTGCTCCCTGCTAGTCTGTCCCACTGCCCTAAGAGAGCAACCACTGCTCCCAAAATATTCCTCTGACCTGTTTAATTAAAATTTTCCAGCAATGGACAAGCCGGTGCCTCTCTAGGAAGCCTCTCCAATGCTCTCTGCCTGTGCCGTTAGAAACTGATCCTGTGCATCTAGCCCAAACTGCCCCCAATGCCTTTCAAAGCATCAGGACTTCTTGTTCTGTCCCCTGTGGACATGGACACCCTTCCAGCCTGAGAAGCTTCTTCCACGGAAAGCAATAATTGTGTTTCTCATCACTGTCCTGTCTGAGAGCAGACAGAGGCAGAAACTTTGGTAGGCTGCCAGCAATATGCTGTTTCTATCCATGCTAGCCCCTGGAAAACTGCCAGCCAGCACTGCCTGTTGTCCCCAGTGGTGTCACTGTTCTGTCTTGCCCACCACAGCTCCTTCACCAAGCCCCTGCAACAGAGGAATGCGATGAAAAAAGCCATACCACTCCTCCTCTTCCATCAGTTGCACCAAACAAGGGGCTACAAACCCCATCTCCTGTGTGACTCCAGGAAACAGCAGCCACCAGGAGCTAGGGGTGCAGAGCATAACTTTGGTTGCACTCACGCAATTGCAAAGAAAAATGTGAAGGAAGAATGTTCAAAGAAATATATGAACTATTAAGTGTGTACTACTAAGACCTAAAAATCAGGTAAGCCCCAACTGAACTCCAGAAAACTAGTAGATCAGGTTAAATTTGGTTTGTTCTCTTTGTGCCCCAGCAAAGTCCATCAGTACAACAGGCCTCCTGAGTTGGACAAAAGCAGCAGCTCCCTCCTTCTAAATCTGGCTGCAGAGACTGTGTACAGCATTCAGCCAGGGGAAGCCTCCAGTGATCACAGTTCTGTCAACAGCTGGAAATAGTTTGTGCGCAGAAGATCCATCACCCCTTTGCCATGACAGGGTATCATAAAATTTGAAGTTAAAAGGAACGCAATCTCACATCTCATCAAAAAAAATAAATTTGTTGTGTGTTGGTCTTCCCCCCCCCCTTTTTTTTAAGACAGAAAGATTATCCCTAACCACAAATGGGAAAGTCTGCCACTCTATTTATGGCTCACTTCCTTTGTTCCTTTGCTTAAAACTTTTGCAGTGATTGTTGTCTTGGAACCCATGATTCTCAGCTTACTGTAAATATCAACTCTTTAGGGCTTGTAGTATCCTTATCTGAGCTAAGCACAGAAAGGGAGAGATTTGTCTCATCTAATGTGAACTGTCAAAAAGTTAGCTGCCTCTATGATAAAGACAATTCATTAATTAATTAATATTAAGGTAATTCATTTAAAGATAAATTTCCAAGCTAACCATCTAGTGCAAGAGGGAGTAGGGCACCTCTGAAGAGCCCCAGGCAGGTGGGATGGCCAAGGCTGTGCAGCACCACACCGACCACAGCAGGGCAGGAGGAATGAGATGTACATTTTGGATGGCTAACATTAGATGAAACACCTTCATCAGAGACTGGGCATCTGAAGAAGCCCTTGTTGCTTAGTCCCATTTTGCATCACTGTTTCCTGCAAAGCTGCTAGAATACATCACTGCCTCCCTGCCTCCTGCTGCCCTCCACCACTGTCACAGCTGGGCATCTTTCGTGTGAAATTAAGCATGAAAGGTGGACAGACCTCATGGAGTCCTTGACATATCTTCAGGATGTGCTCTCTGCCTGGGATCCCTCTTTTGGCCATAGTGATTTCCTCTGTCATTGTTTTAGACAGGGGTTGTTCTGACAGGGCACTGGAAGAATTGTGCCCAGGAGTAGCTGAATGTTGTTTGTATGGTAAGGAAGGTGTTGCAGCTTTTTCTAAAGGCAAAACAGTTTTTAATTCACTTAATCTCCTTTTAAAATATGTACCACAGCCAGATCCCTTGGAATAAAAATGCTGTCTCTCGCTCCGGCGGGGACAGCTGGAGTGCTGTGCTCAGGATATCGCTCCCACCTGAGGACCTTTGTTTCTCATGCTAAGTGAGAAGGATATTGTAATTAAACATTTCTCCATGAACACATAGCTCAGTCATGCGCACAGCAATTCCCTCCCTGTTCCGTTGGGCCGAGGTCCCTCCCCAGGACCCCTGCTTTTGCGTAGGAGCAAGGGTGGAGAGGGCAGACAGGGCTGGGGGTGCGTGTGTGGGGACCATGCCGGCCCTGCCGGGGAGGGTGTGCAGGCAGCGCTGACAAAGCATCGTCACTTGCAACTGAATCACCAGCACAGGATTTATGACTAGACTGAATTTAGTGCTACCCGTGTTACTGAAATAAAGCCCATGAGAGAGAATTAGCTAGAGTCAGTGGCCGTAAATCAACTGATCCCCAGATCTCCACGGTGTCGTGGGATAAGAAACGCGTGTACTTGTAAGTGGTCTTAGACTCACACAGTGGCTCCTTGGAAAGCTGCTCTGCATTTCTTTTTATTTGTCCAATTAATAAGTACAGTACAAACTGTGTCTCCACTCTCTCTCTCCCCCACTCCCCATTTTTGCTTTTCCTATTCATAATACTTGGTTTAAAGATGCTCATAGCATTTCAGTTCCATATTAATAGCAAGTAACATTTAGGCCCCTGAAGTGTCTCACAAATTAAAATGAAATATATGACACTGCTCAGATGTAGCCACACTGAGAAAGAAGGCTGGCAAAGGCTGAAAAGGAGAATTCTCTGTGATGGATTAGATCAGAAAACTTATATTTTCATAACTTGGGTGCCAAGAATTAGACCCTTAAATTCACACTAATTTCATAACTCATACTAACAACACTTAAATCTGGTTTTCTGGGATGCTGAGCAACAGGCAGCTCCAAAGGACCTTTTCTGGGTCACATTATTCAGACATTTAAATATGAAATTGGAAGTTTGACGTTAGGTCCCTGTTTTTCCTGTGCCAGGAGTGGGTCACTGCTAGCTACCAGCTGCATGGGTGGTTCATTCCCAGCCAGCGGTGGGGCTGGGACCCCGTGCCACCACCTCTACCGGGGGAACTGTGTACGCACCACGTGCAATGCATGTCACCTCCCCGGTGTGTTCTGACTTTGGCTTTGCATCAACCCCCATCTCAAAATTAACATCCCATTCCCTGTGGTGGTGTCCATCTGGACAGTGGGCTGAGGGGGGTCCTGCAGAGACAGATCACTGCCCCCAGACCCACGAGCCCCAGACCAGGCTGTTTTGGCTGTCCCTTTTATAGACTGGTGCCACTGCTACCCCACATCTCCCTTCTGAGATGCACCTACAGCTCCCAACATGGAGTTAAAAATGCTTCCCTGCCCCTCATTGTTCACCTCAGCAGGTCAAGGCAAGACTTGGATCTAAGTGGAAGGGCATTCCCAGAGATACGGTTACATGAAACACATGCTAAAAGAGCTCCTCAGCATCAGGCTTTATCTCTGCTTTGTAACTTTTAATGACACCCACATGACAAGGGCATTCCGGGAACGAAGTGAGTCTGTAGTAGGACCCTGTTTTATTTAATAAACCTAAAAATTGTAATCGAAATGGGGCCATTCCTTGGCATTCTGTTCTTCCTTCCTTGACTGTTTACTAGTGAGAATACATCTACGTTGATGTTTGTTTTCACTTGAAGCAGTTTATGGGTCATCCAGTGCATGGAAAATGTGTGGTCTGGGACAATTTCTCTGTTCCTAGAGCCCCATGTGCTCTTGTTTATGTTATAGCACAGGAGAAATGAGCTCTTTTACTCTTTGGTGTTTTGGCAACCACCCATCTCCACGGGCTCCAGGTGAAGGATGCTGCTGGATCACCAAGTCTTCGTTCGTTCAACATGGGAGATGTGTTTGTGGCCAACTGTGGGTGACTTCATCACCTCCACCCTGTTTTTGTGTGTCATTTTATATCAGGCAAAAATATAGTAGGCCATCTTTCAGTAATTATTGCAGCAGCCAGCTTTATGGCTTGTCATCTTTGCAAAACAAAGAAAGGGAACATTTTTTTAATTGTTTATGAAAAGTTTGTGTTTATTTGAGCTGGAGCTTTATTTCTTTTAGGTGGGTTCCTTAAGGTTTTACACCACTTGCATAGGTCAATTCTGAGTGAGGGTTTTCTGACAGTGTTTGGTTTAAAGCCCTCTCTTTCAGTGGTGGCAACTGTGGGTGAGCCAAAACTCTTGGAAGACCTGGTATTTATTCTTTTTTCTTTTTTCTTTTTTCTTTTTTCTTTTTTTGACTTGTAGCTTTTTCTGCCATTCCATTGCCTTAAGTTTTATGTTTTCTTAAGTTTTTTTTGGAACAGGGTAGGGAGTTGAGGGGTTAAAATCAGTTTCCATAGAAAATGATATCAACCAGTACTGCTGGTCATCACCAGTGCCGACCTGTGGTTCATCTCAGCTGCACTGACTTCAGCAGCTAGTGCTGATTGCGCCTGGAGCAGACAAAAGGGAAGAAATAAAGACATATTAGCTCTGATGCTTGTTCCACCGCCATGGCTATAAATCAGAGGGCTCTCCATTAAAGTCAGCAACACCACACAGGTGTGGGAAGTGACTCGCTGCAGCCAGCCACATTTACCTCGCTGTAATCCCAGCAGCTATTTTTCATGCTGGTGTCATTGCTTTGCCCATTAGACCTTGCTGGGTGAACAGAGAGCAGTTTTTCTCTGAGAAGGGTACTAACAAAGCACAGCTCTGCCAGCTTTCCCCATGCATTGTAGGTGTGTAGAGCACCATGTAGCAGCTGCTCAGGAGCTGCCCTGCTCCCCCCATCCTGCTTGCTGCAGGCGGCTCAGCTGCACGGGACGGTGGCAAGGGAACAGAGAAATAAGGTACAGGAGGCACCAAACAGGCTGTCAGGAACCCACCCTGAGCCAGAGCTGCTGCCTGTCCCCAAGCTGCCATCAGGAATTAAATAAAGCAGCCCCGACACACATGTAAGTAGGAGAAAACTTCTTTAAAGCCAAGACCAGTAGTGAGGTCCCACCTGGCCATCACTTGTCACGCACTGAGGGTTTGAGGGACACCAGTGCTGTTCCTCTGCTCCTCACTGCTTGTGTTTGTACAGCCCTTCCCGTCCCAGTTAGAGATGCATCTTCCCCTGGCTCTGCCTCTCCTGCTTGGGCTGACGAGTGAATGCCCCAGAGTTGGGAGAACACGCTGGTTGCAGTGAGGTGACACTGGAACACCTCCACCACACAGCTGGCCAGCAGAGGCAATGCACAGCTCTGCAAATAATGTCTTCAGAGACATGAATGTCTTGCAGAG
Source organism: Pterocles orientalis (assembly GCA_011057875.1). Taxonomy (NCBI): domain Eukaryota; kingdom Metazoa; phylum Chordata; class Aves; order Pterocliformes; family Pteroclidae; genus Pterocles; species Pterocles orientalis. Next base: position 559,934 of record WKFP01014209.1, on the reverse strand, counting down.
CATGGCAGCCCGTCTCTCGGGAGTCAAGGCTACGGCTTGAAGCAAAGGTCTCCCACTCCTCACAAGGAGCCACGGCCACAGGATATCCGGGTGGTGGGAGCGCCCTGTCCCACCAACCTGCCTCAGAGTTCCCAAACAGGTCCATGCTGGAGGAAGGTGCTCAGAAGAGAGATGGGCTTTTGGTCTTCTACTCCTGTTGCTGGTCAAATATGGTCCACACCAACAGCGAACATGTCACCTCAGAACACCCCTGAATGTCCCCTGCCTTATGCTTCGCAGACAGCTGTCTTTGGGCAGGGTTCAAACCTCTCAGGGGGGCACTAAATATAGACTTTGGGTTTTTTGGAGGAGTGCAGTGAGCCCTAGGATGAAGGAAGCATGGCATCTTGCCCTCTGATTACAGAAGTCCTAGCCAGAAAAATATTTTTCCAAGTGAAACCCTCTAGTGAATTCAGTTTAACTTTATGGTTGATTACCGGATGATGTGGAAGCACACTTTCTGGCAAATTTTCTGTTTGCCAGAACTGTGTTTTTAAAATAACCAGTCAATCACAGACAAGACTGGCCAGATTGAAAGAAAAAGAGGAAAAAAACAAAATCAGGGTCTCTCACTGCTTCCCATTTTTGACTTCCCAAGGGCAGGACAGGGGAGAAGGAGTTTGTAATGTGCTACAGAAGTCAAGAGGTTTTGGTCTGTATCAGGCAGACAGTGGTTCAGTGAACACACAGCCATCAGACCCTTCTCTGGGACCTGTGCGCCTCCTGCCTGTGGCCCCCAGCAGCGGTGGGGTAGAAGCAGGAATCAGGATCAGCACTTTTTATCCAAAGCCAGAGAAAACTCACTAATAATGTGGAAATGCAAAATCAAATGGTACACGGAGTTTCCAAGGCTGATGCATGTTTCAGAGAGGGTATCTGCGGAGTCAGGAGACGTAAACATCCTTTCATTTAGATGCGTTTTCCACACGGTAACCTGGATTTTCTTCCTGCTAAAAAGAAGGGGAAAAGGACAGAATCATACCTATGTCAGATCATGTCAGCAGATCAGCTAGATTAAAACTAGAAGCAGTATACAAACAGGAGAATGAGCTCTCTCTCTAATACATCTACCAAGGCTCATGTTAACAAAAATTATTTAAGATAGCTCCACGGGGCTGCATGTGAAGGATGCCATTGCTCGACAAAAATAAAAGCATGAGAACCTGCTCTTAAATTAATGTGCTGTGCAAAATGAGCTCTAGGTCGTCAAGACTGTGAAGGAGCCTTTCAGTCTGGAGCTGGTCACCCTGACTAGCAAAGACCTACAGACAGCCCACCTCACTGCTTCTGACCCTCATCTGCAGTACAGGAAAAGTGCTACTTCCTATGGGGTTTATTGTCAAAATGTTCTTTATGTCTGCTGGAAAAATGTAGATAATTGCCCACATTTTGCAATAAGGATGCCGTTGCCCAGAGTCATCTCACCTACGTTTAAGCACTTAATTTGGACACATGAAATTAGGTGTTTAATCATTTTACACTTCCTCTGTAGATGTCCTCCCTGCCTCCCTTTGCAGTTGGTGGGGCAGCCAGGGTGGGAACTGTTCTTGGTGGTGTCCCACCCAGTTCCTGAACACTGCCTTTGTTAGGTTTTCAGGAAGGTCCATCTTCTACCTCTGCCTCCCCAGAGCAGCTCCACCTCTCACAGCTTTTAGGACTGAACACTGCATACAGTGATTTTGTGCACTGCTCCCAGCCACCAGAGAAAACATTGTGTGATGATGAGGCCCAGAAAAGTCTGTCCCCATCATAAGCTGTGGTATTACCTGCTCCAGCTCATGAAGTCACATCTGAGGGCTCATTACAGACTGGAGGACATGTGGACTGGACCCTAACCCATGACAAGGCTGCAGCCCTGGGAGAGACAGCACACAGCAGGGAACAACGATTGCTTCTGCACAGGGGGCAGTCAGTCCCAAAAATATTTTCTTTGAAGGTACTTTCTGCTTTTTATTTTGTTAGCAGCCTGCTATCAGGCCGCCTGCTGAGGATATCTGAAATGCACAGTTGTGGTCTTTAAGTACACGCCGTCCTTTACAAGACACATTGTCCCTGAAAGCATCATGGTAACTCCTCTGCAATCTGGAACCTTCGCACCCACATCATATTGGCACATGGCACCGCAAGACATAGAACACAGCTGCTGGAGAGCCTGTGTGGATTCCTTACAATACGCGTAATGGAAACAGGTGAAATTTAAACAGTACACTTAAGTACTTGTCTAGTCCCCATTAGGGTTTTCTAGTTCTCCTTTATTTAGAGAATAAATTTCTGACACTTAAAAGAAGTTAAACAACTGTGTTTGAAAGCTTTAACATAAAACAGCCTCAACACTGTTCTTTCTCTTGAGAAAATCGTTCAAATCACTATTAAAATGTCTCTGCTGAGAATATGGAAATGTTTGGATTAAACAGTATATTTACTTTCTAAAAATGGATGCAAAGTACAAAATAGGTCCATTACAAACACATGGAAAATGCACATGTACGCAAAAATAGTTAAGAAACAAATGATGCAACAAGTGTCTGGAAAGAAGTTAGTACCAGGGGCATCCAGGAAAGAACACTCCCCAAAATACTGAGCTTTGGCTATTTTAGCTAATGTGGTATTACTGGTTCAGAATAATACATGTTAATAAAGCCAAGTGAAATAAAATTTATTTTAAGGTTGTATTGTGGGATGGCCTGTGCTTAAAGTGGTATCCTAGAAGAAAAGGATTGAAATAGTTATAAGTGCCCTTGGATCCATGACACATCCCTAGAAGAAAACTTCAGCCATTTCTTACACCTTGTTTTGCGAAGTATGGGGACAGCTCCTGGGTGACTAACAGGGCTAACGATGTTGGACAAAAATTATTTTGTCTACGTGATTTTCCGTGATGTTTCTCTATTCCTCACAGTGACCTTGGAGACTGCAAGAAGGAGGCAGATATTCCAATCACTTCGTGCAAGGGATATGTGGTATTAGCAAACCTGTCTTACTTTGGGTTTTTATTTGCCACTTTTAAACACCCCTACAGCCTCATCCCTCTGGCCACGTGCTGGAACCTCCCTTAGTGTCCAAGATTTATTAAAGGGCTGTATCTGCTCTCCCAGTGCTGATGCAGCTCAGATGATAATCTTTCAGACATAAGCTATCTCAATCAGTGAATTTTAATTGGTCAGCAGTTACTGTTTAATGTCCCTTTTAGTTACTGCTGAATAGCAAATAACATAATGCCAATTATCATCTAAATGAAGCACTGAAATGTTTATTAAGCACGTGCATCCTGTCTGTGTTGTTATTGATCATGTGTTCCAGTTGTCTAGCACCACACTGAAGTCCTCTCCAAAGCATTTTTAAGTTTAAGATCATAGGATGACAGGACCACTCAGGTGGGAAGGGACCTCAGGAGAGCATCCTCCTTACTGGACACCAGCTCTTCACTGGCTCATTTTGCTTCTCTTGTTGTTCTCATTGCTGCTCATATCTTCAGTGCTGCAAGCTTCCTCTTAAGCACTTACTATTTTTCCAGCGGTGAGAGCCATTTGGCTGCCCAACTGGAGTCCCTAGTTTGCAAGTTAGCAGTGAGAAATAGGTTGATTCAAGGGTTTCCAAGGAAAGCTTTGTCCAAGTTATTTGCTTACAGTCAGGTGTCAATGTCTATCCTTCCTTGTTTATTCTCTCCTTTTCCTTTCTACATCACGGATTTTTTTTTAACCTATCTCTATAGGTGTCTAATATGTTTGTGGGATCATGGTTTTAGGGTACATAGTAACATGGTCTTAACTTTGAAACATTGCTCACATTTGTCTGGGTCAGTTTTCCTTACAGTCAATTTTCTTCATAAATATTTTCAGCTTTGGTAAATTGGCCCTTCTTGAAAGTTAATTGTCCCTCCTGCTTTGGCCAGGGTGCGATAGGAAACAGACTTTCTCAACTGTCACTGGAATAAAAGGATGCATTGAGTTAACTGATGCCCCAGCGTCCAGCCCTGTGGGTTGGAGCCCAGCACCATGCACTCTCCCAAAGATCCCCAGGAAATTCTCATCTGCAGGAGACAGACCTACAGACACCCCAGGACATCAGAGAGTTAATGCACTCCTTCATCCAGATGCTTAATTATTTCCATACAAGCAAGTCAGGCTGCACATGTCTAGTTTTGGTGATTTGTCAATTTAATTTTGGAGGTGAGGGCAGGATCCAGGGAGGTGACAGCTGAGAGCATGCTGGAAGCAAGCCCCAGCAGTGCAGAAATGTTGTTGTTACAGCAGCAAAGGAGGTTCACTCCCCGGCTCTCCATCACACTCTGGGTACACATCCCCGGTTCATGACGACAGGCTTTGTGGCTGTGTTCATGCCCCCGCGCTGATGTTGAGCAGACTTGACATCAGTACAAAATGTCCCTGCAATATGGGTTTTTTCAGTCTGTACCAGAGTTAGATCCATACTTGCAAAGTCTGTTTTCAAAGCCAGCATCATCAAGTTGCTCTCTGAATGCAAGGGCAAATCTGGCAACCTGGCTGTGTCAAACGTGTGTGAAGTCACTGGACCAGGTGCATGAGCCTTTCAGGATACGTTAGTTATCCTGAATAATTTTTACTGATGAGGAAACCAGAGGTCGATCCAAACAGAAAGCAGAAATGGCCCTTCCTTTTGTGTTATTGTTTGATTTTTGTCCATTAGTGACAACAGAAACTGTGTAAAACTCCATAGAAGCCTGGGTCACCCCACTCAGGTGGGGAAAGAAAAGTAAATAAAGGAACAAGTTTTTCAAAAAAATGGGATTTCCCTTAAAAACAAAGCAGGATTGACAGCTAATGAGGAAACTCCATGTAACGTAGTCACAGCATTATACTCTGCTTTCTGTTGGTAATGTTTGCCAAGTGAATCACAACAAACCCCTGACAATTTCGGCATTGCTGAGAAGATGGAGTCAGGCAATATTACCAGTTAAATCACTCTGGTTGATGAATGACAGGAACCATTTGCCATAGTATCTTCCCGGTAAATACTTGAAACTTTTTTTCCCCTTTGCTGAAAGAAATCTCACCTTCATCTATCACTGCCTGCTCAAAGCAAGGTCTACTTCAAAGTTAGAGCAGGTTGCCCAGATGAGTTTTGAAACCTCCCAAGAATGGAGATGGCATTGCCTCTCTGGGTCCCTTTTCTCCTCCTCATCTCTTTGCTCAGAAGAATTTCTCATTATGCAGAATTAGGATTACCTGTGTTGCAACCTGTCTCTGTTGCCTCTTGACTTTCTCTGTGTACCTTCAAGAAAGTCCAGCTCCATCTCCTCTGTAACCCCCAGTTAGGTAGCTGATGATGCAGTCAGATCCCTCTCAGGGTTCTCATCTGACGGCTGAACAATCCCAGCTCCCTCAGCATCTCCTCATAACCACATGCTCCAGTCCCCCACCAGCCTGGTAGCCCCTTCTGGACTCACTCATGTGTCCTTGTCTCTCTTGTACTGGGGAGCCCAGAACTGGACCCAGCACTGCAGACATGTCTCACCAAGGCTGAACAGAGTGAAAGGATCACGTCCCTCGATCTTCTGGCAAGGCTCTGCCTAATGCAGCCCAGGATGCCATTGGAATTCTTTGCTGCAAGGGCACACTGCTGGCTCATGTTCAACTTTTTGTCCACAGGATCCCCAGGTCCTCCTCTGAAAATTTGCTTTCCAGCCAGTGGGCCTGCAGCCTGCACTGTGATAGAGGGTTATTCCCTCTCAGCTATGGACTTTGTATTTGTCTTTCCTGAACTTTATGAGGGCTCTGACAGTCTATGTCTCCAGGCTGTTCTCTCTGAAATCTCTCAGATCTCCCTCTTGACCACAGAAATCTCACTGCAGAAAGCAATCAGTTTGGTCAAGCACAATCTGCTCTTGGTAAGCCCAGTGGGGCTGAATCCACATCACCTTCCTCTCCTTCACAAGCTGGATGTGGCTTCCAGGAGGATTTGCTCTGTAATCTCCCCAGGAGCTGCAGCAAGGCTGACCAGCCTGTAGTCCCCTGAAGCCTCCTCCTCATCCTTTGTGAAGACAGGAGTGACATTTGGCTTTTTCCAGTCTGTTTCTGGCTCTGTCCATCTCATGAAGCCCACAGACACTGCACTGTGCTCTTATTTGTTGACTCAGCTTTGCTGAAAATAATCACATCCTTATGCTCTCAGAGGGCACCAGAAGAATCTACTACAATATATGCATCCGCACAGCACAGGGGCAAGGTGACCATTGTGTTGGGACTTCGCTTCTGATTCACTTTGCTTTGCCAAGGGAAGAGCTGTCATACAAAAAAAATCAGCTATTGTGAATTTAGTTGCTACCTTTCTGGAAAGGAGTGTCCATTGTCACTCTTAAGGAGCAGCCGGACTACAGTCAAACTCCAAGTCCATCTCCAGCAATCTTTGTAACCACAGTTTTCACATTGCCATGGCTCTCACTTCAGGCACCAACGTTCTCTCTCATTTTAGTATAGTTTTAAGCCTCAAGAGAACTGCACCTGCAGTGGTAAATATGAACCATATTCTGTTTCAATATTAAAACAAAACAAAACAATTTACCTTTTTGGGTCTTAAAGCAGAACTAGGTCCTGGCAGAAGCTACTTTGAAGTGTTACACTGGGATAACCCCTATTGCACCAGCTACGAATGCTGTGACTTCTCAGCAGGAGATGCTACTATCAGCTGAAAGTGCCAGCTGTCAGCTGCCATTAAAACATATATCTACAAGTATCTCCCGCAGACAGAGTCTCCCTGTGGAGAAGGAACCTCTGTGCCTGTGATGGGCATCCCACCCTGTTGCCTTTCACCCACAGCATCCTCACAGGCATCAGAGAGTGTGTCCCCCTCCAGGCTGGCCCCAGGTCACCTGCCGCGGGGCATGGGGACAGCCTCCAGAAAACATGCCTTTGTTTGGAGCAAAGTCCTCACTTCACATTACTATGTGTCATGGCCAAGGGGTCTGGGAAATGTCCCTCCCCACATGCCGAGGGAGGGGCAGCAAGGAGGGAATGGTGCTCACAGGGCTTTGCTCACACCCAGGTAAGTAATTAAAGGCACAAGGTCAAATGCATTTCGCTTGGATATAGACACATGCATGTGCATATGTCCACACCTAGATACAGTTGATGGAAAGGTAAAGTGACTGGTAACATTGATTGGCATATGCAGTGCCAAATCAAGAAACAGATGCAGTGTTTTCAAAAATGAAGGGCCAGCGTTTCTCTCACTAAAGTGGAATTAGATTCTGGTTGAACCACTAAATCCAAGAATTGTTCTACTATAAAACTGCATAAAGAGAAAGACAGTATTCGCACCAGGATGATACACTATAGAGCCAGCAGCAAGAAGAGAGTTAATTTTTGAGCTCAAAGTGTGAAGGGGAACAAGAATTTGCCTTCAGGGCAGATGCTGGCCCCAAATTTAGCTGTGAAGACATGCAGCGAGGTTTGTTAGAAGAAACGATTCCCAGATACTCCATGTGTTTGCTTCCTGGGAAGATGTCATACCATCATGGATGCTGGAAAGCTTATGGGAGAGAGAAAATTCTCTGCTCCAAGAGCTTTCCAAGCAAGCGAAAGCTATGAAGCACCTTAATCATCTTACATCTTGTGATGTCTTTTAAGGGCTATTCAAAGCCCACAATCAAGGAGCTGATGTTTATCTGAGGAGTTGGCACAACTAGCTAGCTGCAGTGACATGAGCTTTCTCTGGCCTCATGAGCTTCGGGAGAAAACAGCTTTTCCCACCAGCCCTGTTTATCATCTACCCAGTCCTGCCGTGATACAAGGCAGTACACACAGAACCAGTATTGTAGTGCCAGAAAAATCAGTGCTCGTTTCCCTGCTGACATTTTGGGACGTGGCACCTTTGCAGGGCAGATCATGCCAGGGTTCCCCATGGAGCTGCAGGAGCTCCTTTCCTTCAGCCAAGGCACCACCAGAGCAGAGGAACAAGCCCAGCCTCCAGCAGGGCTGGGCAAGGCTTTAATCAGCTGTTCATCCAGCTTATTAAAGCATCTATGAGTAGCAGCAGATTTACAGGATCCCTCCATGTGAGTGATGTGCATTTCCCAAGCCCCTCAAGAGCGCACGCCTGGCAGCCTTGCTGGGGCTCCTCTGCACTGGGGAAACCAGGGGGCCAGCACAGAGCCTGGGCACCAGTTTGGTAGCATTTGAACCGTGTTTTAAGGAGAAGCACAATGCACAGGGATTGTTCTATCACACAGCCGTGCAAAAGCATTTTGAGGCTGGAGAGAAATTGTGGGTACACTGGATGTAGGGAGCAAGAGAAGGGGGGCAGGACATTAACTTAAATGGCGAAAGCTAGCCTGCCTGAAGGGTGGATTTGCAAAATCTGTCTGCTTATTTGCATTCCCCTGATATTTTCTGTCCTTCTGCAAGCACAGGGTAAATTAGTCATTCAGATTATGAATTATTTGAGCAAGATAAAAAATAAATGACAGCTCACCTCCTCCTATGAGGTTAAGTTATTTGAGAAGCAGTGCTGTTTGTGTCTGGCATAAGCCTTGTTGTGGGAGAAGATGGAGCAGGAGAGAGGAGAAATTATCGACCAAAATGGAAAAATTTCTAAGCTCATCACTGCTGGAGCTTCCCAGGGGTGTCTCGGGGCTTCCAGCACGTGGGGAGTGGATGAACTTCACCATCTGAAAATCAGGAATGACAAGGCTGAGTCACGCATAAAGTTGGGAACAATATCTTTATTTTGGATCACCCATCTTTCCAACCCCTCTGATGAATAGCAAAAAGGGAAAAGGGCAGATTTCTGGGGTCAGTAATAAAACATCAGGTTGAGCCACCTCGAAACCTGGGAAAGTTTAACTGAACTTTCTAGTGCTCAGATGTAGTTTTCCTCGCTTACAAACGCAAACCCTCTGGCTTAAAGAGGAGAATTTAAAAAAAGAATCAAGCACATAGAAAAACAGGGTGACAATAACCAGTCTTTAAAGCAACTATTTCACTGTGCCTCTTCTTAACTACAGCAAAAGGAGGGCTTGGACCAAATGCTGTAAGTAGGAGTTTTTGTGGATTACTCAGACTTTGACCCAGGCTGCACAAACCACCCTCCATCGTTGAATGTTATCTCTGGTTCACGCTTGCCCCAGTAACTTCCTCTGAGTAACTCCCTCTCAGTATACCACAGAGTCAAGAGGCACAGGCAGCATGGCACAGCAGCGCATGGGTGCGTCCCTCTGCAGACACCTTCCAAAATTCAGTGATGCTGTACTCACTGTTGCTGAGGCATCGGGATCTGTGCAAACAGATGCTGTAATCCAGTACAAGGCAAATATTGGCACAAGCTCAGAGAATCTCTTTGTGTTTATTTATTACAAACCATAGTGAAACCTTTCCCAGTGGCTCCTGCCAGCTCCAGGCAGCAGAGCCGATGTGCGCTGGGTGGCTTACTGGGCTTGTACTTTGTGTTTCCAGAGGTTTACACCTGCACAACCCTCCATCTCCTCAGTCTCACAGCTTCTAGCTGAGTTGCTCCTCAACGAGCACAGGGTGAGCATGTCCCAGGTACTTACCAGGAGCTGCCAAACATTGTTGGGGACAGCTCTAGTGTCACAGGTTAGTATCATGCCTGGATGTGCACTAAATATGGGCTGGTGCTCCACCCTCTTCCCTGACCTCTTCCTTTTCATAATGTATGTAAAGTTTAGGCACTATCAATCCATCTTGGGAGTGATGTTCTGGAGCATTTAGTTAAGAAATGCACTTACCAAGGAGATTCAAGTGCTGTTCATCATGCCAGCCACAATTACATCACTGCAAGCATCCTTCCCACTTGCCATGGCCACCTACCCTGGTTGCCTCCTCTTCCACATTTGTGAGTTTTATGAGGCATGAAGTATCTTCTTATGTGACTTACATATCTTCTTACATGGTCTTCCTAAGCCTTCTCAATGCAAAAGTAATGAGTCATAATCTTTTTCCAAACTCTAGACATCCTTTGACACCCTTAGATACCCAGAGTCAGAAGAAAAGAGGAGTGCCTCATTTTGTGGGAGCTGTTCGCTTTCTCTAACCTGTCAGAAGGAAACTGCATTTCACACACCTACATTTTCTTTGACACAGAATTATTCTTTGCCTTGCCTTTATTTGCTTGCCATACAACATGCTTCAGATTCAGACAGGACTCTTTCAGGGTAAGAACCTTTTCAGATGTAGAAATCAAAATCTGTATACTTTTAAAAAAGTAGTTTTAAGTGTTTCTTCCCCTGCCAACATATTTTTAATAGTGTAGCAAAAATGTATTCCAAATATGCTTATCCCACTTTGCAAATCTTACGCAGTCAAATAACTGGCAGCTGATGGGCCAACTGTTTCTCATTTCAAAAAAACCCAAAATTTATTTATGAAAGAAAATGTCCAGTCAGAAATTATCCCCTTTCTGTTCCACAGACGCCTGTTTAAATAAAACCTCCTTGCATTGCGTATTTATGGAGTCCTCTCTGCTCTGCTCAAGGTTTAACCACAGCTTTGTCAGGAGTGAGACATTGTAAATAACAACACATAGTGGATCTGGATTCTGGGGTTTACTTAAGATCTGGCACCATTCAAGCTCTTGCCTTCTGTCACTACCTCCCACAATCACTCACCTGCTTCCCCCAGGCCCCCATGTCCCTCCCGCAGACAGGTCATGGCTGCCCCAGGATGCTCGGGCAGAAAGCTGGGTCAGGTCCTGCTGTGCCGCTGCTCCCTGCTATTGGCCTCACGTACTGGTGGCCAAGGTCCCTGGGCACCCTCAGCCCTCTGTTCCTCCTATCTCCCTAATCTCTGGAATCTTTTCCCACTTCCAGGATGTTTCCTCCAGAGTCTTTCTTTCCAAGATCACTTACTGCCAGAAACCTTTGGTCTTTTTGAGACCATCTCTTCTCTCCAGAACCCCAAGCCCCCAGTTTTCCCAACCTAAATGGTCCATATGCAGAAGCTTGGCATGTGGTCAGCCTCCTACCTGGTGGCTCTGTCTCATGGCTCTTTATTAACTGGAGTATTCAGGTTGTGTTGCTTTTCCTTAGCTCCTGTATTATCAAAATTTGTAAGCAGACCATCCCAATCACACCTAACAAGTAGCAAGTTTCTGCTTCACTATTCAAAAGTTCAATTTTGGAATGTCACATGCCCACAGACACATACCTAATGATCTGCTGCCTGTTAGCATTCACAATTTAAGCTATTTTTTCACCTACGACAACCTTCAATAGCATGTTCTTTCAGAGAATGGAAATCAGCTACAATTACATTTGCTCACTTTAATTTCATTCCCTCTGATGAAATAGCTGTTCCCAACTATTGACATTTTCTCTAGATGATATGCACATTGATATGTCAAGGACCAGTGTAAGCAAGTTGCTTTTTTTCTGTTTGTATATAATATATTACACAAGTTTCCATTCCAATGTTAATCTACAGCAGATTGTATGAGGAGATAGATGAAGCCCTACACTTAAGAAAAATGCATGGAAAAAATGTAGGGAAAATTATTGGTTTATGCCTTTGAGAAACATTTTCCAAGAGGATCATTCTGCATGAACCTCCAAGTGCAAAGCTTTAAGTTGAGCACAGTTCAGGAGGGCAGAGACACTCCAGACAACTTGAGAGAAGACTCTGGTTGATGCAAGACCCTTACCTCCTGCTATAGAAGCTATAAGGAATAGAGGCTATTAATGACATTTGGCAGTAGGCTTGGGAATGGCATCCACCTCTCTGGTTAAAGGTGAACACCAGGCAGTAGACAGGGAAACCAGCGATGGCTCCAAGAAGCACAGTGAAAAGCTGTCAAGAAACTGGAAAATACGTGGCATGCCAGGTGTTGGGTGCAGGACTCAACTGCCAGGCAGATACTCAGAAAAGCGGGCAGCCTGCGCTATCCAAATCCAGGAGGAATTTTCATTCGTTAAATTCAGCTTGTTTCCCAGCAATTGAATACTTTCCCACTCACCCTGTATGAGGTTCGGTCCCATTCTTTCAGGGATGTCTGTAGCACACACTCCTAGGAATCCTGTTTTGCTGCCAAGCTGCTCATTCAGCTTCACTGTGGCTGTTATATGGCATGCCCCGACACATGCCAAGACCCAGCATGATGGCACTTGTGAAAATGTGTTCATGAAAACAGAGATTCATTAGAGAACGCAGAGGTGTGAGAGCAGCAATCCAGTCCCGGGGTGAAAGAGGACCTAAGTGATCCTGAAAGCATCAGCTAAGCCCTCACCATTTCGGGACCAAGGCAGAGACAGGAGCAGCATCTCCCAGGACAAAGACAAAATGTAAGATCTTCATCTTTTGTAAGACAAAATGCATATTGGATCTTCTTACTGTCTCTTGTGCATACAAACAGACGTAGAGTAACTGCCTTTTTTTGTTAGACTATAGACTGTTGATGGGTTTTTGCCAGGCAGCCTTGTGAATGATTAGCGGGATGTTTGCAGAATTCAGTCAATGCCTGTTTTTTTTTTCCATATCCCAATCTTATCCAAGCACAGCACCTCCGTACACAACAGTAAGGCACAGCAGCTCTGCCCTAGACATTGAATTGGCAATGCCAGTTCTGATATTTCTGTAGAGCAGTGTGCAAAGTGGGAGTGCAGCACGCTTGCATGCACTGGGAGAGGTGCATGTGGTCATGTACAGTAGAGGAAGGAGCAAAAGCATCCCAGGTTTGAGACAAGCAAGCAGATGCTCTGGGCCTGACTGTAAGCATCTGGGCCTATTTCTGCCCTGACATTTTCCTGCTGTGCACAGAAGTATGTCTGGCACAGGAGTGGCACCTGATTGCCCCCACCACATCCAGCCCTGATGCCAGCGTAGAACCTGCCACCTTCTTTATTAACTGGGGGAGTTTCCTTGACTAAAGCTCTGGCAGGGGAAGAGATCTCTCCTTGCTGCCCCAGGGAAAAGCCCTGCCTCAAAGTGACACTGACAAAAGCCAGGTGTCCTTACTGTTATCTTAGTCTGCCTTTGCTGCTCCCACCACCCCCACCTTCTCCCCAGGTCCTGAACCACAGCCACGCCCTCCTCCTTGCTGCTCTTGCTTCCCTTCCTGGCTACCATTCTAGCTGGTGCTCCGCTTCACTTTGTCTTGATTGTGATCTAGGTTGTATAAGCCACATCAAGTGCCACCAAGAAAGACAAGGGAAGAGCTCAGCAGTGGAGCAATCTCTTCCCGGCTCCTCAGTAAAATGCCAATTTTAGGTAAAACTGACTGGGCCCCAAATCTGGACCATGATGTGCAGTCCCTGCTTATGAGATCTCCGCAATCCAGAGGTCACGGGAACCCAGACACAGCCTGCTGCAAAGGACTGGGCAGGTTCAGGTCCTCCCATTTCGTAACATCCATCTGAAGCAATGGCAGGTTCTTGGGTCTGGAGGAAAGCTGAGCCATGGGTTACTTACAACACTGGTAGGTGATGTCAACTACAGGAAGCTTGGTCCACTGCTGACCAAGGGCTACTTGGTACCAACATGGGGATGCTTTGTACCGTTATGGTAGCCCACCAGCATGGCACTGCTTCAGTGGAAGACTGCAAGGCTCTGTCCGGCCACGGGCAGACTTGCTGAGATATGGGACAGCTTCTGCTGCAAACAGAGGTGCATTTTATGCTTTACTGTCTCTTGTTTGTATTTTTTTAAATTGTACAAGCATGGAGTTAGCTCTTTCGTTGAACCTTTCTTCTTTCCTACATTTCTCTATTCTTTTTCTCCACAGAAATAAGTATTCTAATGTCATGTGGGAGCCTAAAGTTAAGCTTATGTTAACATTTAGATACACTGTCTTACTTACTGAAATTTATAAGTTAGCAATAAAGAAAAACACTCAAAGAAGAGATTTGTCTGCCAAGATTTCCAGTGAGAAATGGATCCAAAGTTTGAAGTTATGAAAAAAATCACTTCAGGTTTCAATTATGCAAGTAAAAATATTCTAAAATTTATTTTATCAGTTTGGAGTAGTTTCACAGAAGTAATACTTGCAATATCTGAAGTTAGAAAAATAAGGTCATTAATTGATTTTATAATTGAATAACTTGTTATATGAGGAGACTTCAGTTTAATCCAGCTACTGAGCACAGGATATTTTTCTGTAGACTGTCATCTACATGTTGTGCTGGCTAGCACTTATCTGTTGGAGTAGTCCTGCTGCCAACAATTAAATCATTCAAATAACTGCTAGAGAAGAGGGGAGGATGAAACATGGTTCCTTGCAACCACAAGTAAACTTGACCTGGTCATTTAAAAGCTGAGAGCCACAAGACAGGGAGTGTGTATTCCTTCTGCTGTGGGAGAACTGCAGGTAGGAAAGCAATATCCCAAGAAATTGGAACATTTGTTTCTACTTTCTTCTAATTTGTGGGTTTTAATAATTAATAATAGACAATAATAAAGAGAAGAAAGAGATACAGATGAAATTAATGACACACAGTAAGGCTCATGTATTGGTGTATGCATGTAAAACATGGTTTAAAATTATTTTGATTTAATAACATTTTATATTTCAAGTATAGTTCAACTGAAAACATTCACAACCTTCTATAGTGGTGATTCAAGTGAGAAGTAGATTTTTACCACTGCAGAAAGACTTAAGTTTTATTACTCTTTTAATGAACTAGAGCATATGCCACATGAATTCCCACATACATCACCCTGTCCATGGGTGAAACTGCGAAGTTTTAATTCCCAGCAAGGAGACTTCTCGCAAAAATTAGAGGCTAAAATTTCTCCAGCTGTCTTTGCAATTCTTTAGTTCATTCTTAAAAACTACAGTCTAGCCAAGGTCAGTTTGCAACACAACATGTTATGTTTGACCTGTACAGTGCTCATTGCAAAGTACTCACTGCATTTTATGTTAGTCTTTCCCACGAAACACATGATGGTGAAAGTATGTAAAGAGGCTGGTATAAAACCAGTACTTGTCTATGTCTGCATTTATGAAGAACAACGTTTATGGGTAAATAAGGTTAGGGAAGATAAGTTTTAGGCTAAAAATAGTTGCTGTTACATGTAAAATGTCTATCAAGACTTTAAGGGCAGTTGCTCTTATTTAATACTGGTTTACATGTTCACAGCTGGAAGTTACCAGGGGTCTGCACTCAGGTAGGAAGATGCCTCCCATGAGCCAGGCTGGGCAAGCCAAGCGTGTTGGTGACTGCTACAGCTCAGTGAGAGGAAACTCCTGGCTGTGTATGACAACCTTTAGCCAGCCTACAAATCCCAGGAGTGTTACACCTCTGGCTGCAAAGGTCATCAGCTGGATGCTTGCAGGCTGTGCTTTACACAGGCACCAAGACCAAATATGCTTCTAACAGAGGCAGGCATGAAACCTGATTGGAGAGACTCCTGCAAAGAAGTTTTTGCCTGTATTAGCCAACACAAGTAAATTAAAACGTGCAGTGCTTGCTCTGGATGCCATGTGTAGTGTGGCTGCTGGAAGTGGGTATTTCTGTGTGGGACCTCGGAGGAGCCAGGACAGAGCTGCTGAGACTGGGGTGAGGGCCCCCACAGTCAGAAGGCATTGCTGTATGCCTTGTGGTGGTTAAATAAAAAGATGGTCCGAAAAAGACAGCCTTTCCCTTATCTTTATCTTTCTTTTGTGTTTGCATTTACAGCCTTTAAATATTTTGTAACTATTCTTTCTCACTTGGTCTTTGTCCTGCTCTTCATCTATTTGTTGATCCATCCATCCTTCCACAAAACCTCCCAAGAAAAGGATTTCTTTCACCATGCCAGCACTGCTCTCTTTTGCAGAACAAGGTCTGTAGGTAGGAATGAGCCAGGGAAGGAAAATGTTCTCTCCTTCTGCCTGTACTTACTTTCATTATAGACACCTTTGGTTTCGTGATAGGCAAAATTTCAGGATGGCCAAGACTAGGAAGCCTGGGGCTGGTCTGCTCTGAAGAGACCCAGAGCCTTAGCGCTACAGAAATTCAGAGGCTTCAGTTACCCCATTACTCTGGGAGGACATTGTGCAGCCACCTCTTTCACTTGGCTAGACAGCCTGGTTTGTATCTGAGTGCCTGGGAACATCTCCAGGTTCTCTATTCTGTTAAGTTGATAGCACAATCCCAGAATCATTTTGGAACAGAACAGATAACCCACCCCAACAAGTTGCTGGACACAGTTCAGGTGGCACCCCCAATAAGGCATTTCGGTGCACCTGTTACTTCAGTGCTGGCCTCAGGGTCATGGACATGGACATGTCCCATGTGCCAGCACAGAGATAGCCCCTGGGCTCACAGGATGGCCAGTCTGCTCCATGGCCACTCTTCAAGGAAAAGCTGCTGTTGCAAGGAGGCACTTAGAGGAGCATCTGTGAGGTGTGGGAGCAATGCAGACTGACAGGAGAGATGCAAACACTTCAGATACCATTGATGGCACGTGTTCAAGAAGAATGTGGAAGGGATGTTTTTTGTTTCAAGCAGGGCTGCTGGAGAGCTCAATGCTGGAAATAAGGGCATGAGAAGTTGAGTGGCTGTGGATCATTCAAACCTGGCAGCACGGTGAACACCTTTTCTTAGAGAGGACCCCTTGCCTGAACACCTTGCTTGGGGGCTGGGGGGAGGTGGAATTGTTCCTGCTCCATTTAACCAGCGTTCAAATGCATGGTGGAAGCAGCAAGCACCAGGCACAACCAGGCCTTGGCATCCCAGGCTTTGCAGCACCATTGGAGTAGGCAAAATCCAACTGTCTGGGTCACATGTTCATTGATTTTCTTTAGGAAGAATGAGAAAAGCACTTCCAAAGTGAGTGGTTATTTTGCAGGCAGCAGCACAGGCTGGAGCTCCAGACATTGTGCTATGCCAGGACCTGACAATGCAATACTAGGAGTCACAAAAATAGCACAAAGGCATGAGTTAACCTGCTCTCAAACATCTTTTTTTTTAATGATTAATTTCATTCCTGATAATGCATTTCTCACCTTCATTTCACTATTTCTGGGCTGTCTTGTTATGCAATAAAATGTTGTTTCCTTTGGCTATTTTCTGTAAAAATGACTTTAAAAAACAGATTGTGAATGAAGAACAACATGTGCCAGTTCTGTCAAAAAAAGGAGACTCAGCTCACAGTTTGGCAGTCACAGGAGGAGCTTGGGACTGTGCCAAGGAGTGGGCCAAGCCCAAAATACACCCTGGTCTGAATAGACGTGTAGGGATGCCTCTGGGCCAGGCAGCTTGAACATCTCTTTCTGCCTGCAAACCATCTGCTTGCCTTAGACCTGCAGTGTTCTAGTTTGTACGTGCTTGCAAGGAGGGGGGGATGGAGGGATGGAGGAAGGAAGGGAGTAAGGAACGGAGGAAGAGTGGGAGGGAGGACGGGAGGAAGGGTGGGAGGGAACAAGGAAGCAAGGAAGCAAGGAAGGAAGGAAGGAAGGAAGGAAGGGATAAACAAATGGCTATGTATTCCTGTAGGGACAGAATAGTTTCTGCAGTAACACACTGCTATTTCAGATAACTGATGTTACAGAGAAAGCCCTCCCTCTGCAACATCATCAGACAAATATTTTCTTGCATCTTCTCATTGTTCCTCAAAATCCCTCTGATGACCTCTCACAAAGCACATGCAGTGAACACCTTGCCTTCTCTCCTCTCTGTATCTGTAAGCTGTTCCAAACCCGGCCCGCCAATGCCTCTACCAGCCCTTTCCTGATCCTCTAAATTACTATGTTTGTCAGCATTGCACAGTTGAGACTGGCCACCTCCAGGGTCTTTGGTGAGCTTCACATTCTTGTTCTCACCTCACTGCGCCTTAAGCATAGTTGACGGTTCCTCTGAAGCTCTGGGCTCTTCTGAGGCTCCTCTCACCTCTCTGAACACAGCTTTATGTTGGCCTTTGATTATGTCATCCATCATCTCGCAGCTTTTGACTTCTGTTTTTCAACTTGACTGCTTCAACCTGTTCTAAACAGTAAGATCTATGTCCTTTGGAGCAGGACTTGTTCTTTGGACAAATCCCTGAGCCAATGTGACATCATTTGGATGCTGCATCTACTGCACACACACCAGGCAGCACTCTGCAAAGGCAGCCAGGACCAGAATTGCTCTGCATGCTCTGACAAGGGCTTTGTTGCCTGTTCCGGGAGACCTGGCTTCATGTTGCAGACAAAGATCAACCCAACCCACATCATGTGAGCTGTGAGATTAGACTCTACACTGTCAGTCTAATGAAGCAGGACAACACTTTAGTTCTCTGCAGGCACTTCAGTCATGCCCAGGACCTCTTGAGATGGCACGTGATCTAAAAATTGTATACAAAAGGGCTGTATCTGTACTGGTCATTGAAATGTGCCTAGGACTGTCCTCTGAAGGCAAGGCCAGCTGGCCCAGAGGGACCCAAAGGTAGACCTCTTAGCCTCAAAAATGCTAGCCTTTTATGAACTACCCCAGACAAATAGCTAGGGCTAGTACAGACAGTCAAGCTGCAGTGTTCAGAAATGTTCTCTGGCCTCTTTAATTTCCTAGGAGAGGTGTAGCCAGGCTTTCTTTACTACTGTGCATTACAGAGAAACTCAACCTGTCCGTGCCCTTCCCCAGCTCCCCATTGCCTCCAATAGCAGACTTGCATCCTCTCTTTCAACTCCATCTCATCTTCACGTTTTTGTCTCCAAACCATTTTTTCTTCATGTGAATGACCCTGTTTTCCTTTCTGTATCCTCTCCCAGGTACTATTCTTTTGTCTCCATTTTCCAGGCCTTTTCTATCCCCTTATTTACCATTTCTTCAAGTATATTCATGGCTCTGCTCTAAAGGTAGACTAACTAGCATGTGCTCCTACTTGCAGCACAGGCGTACCTGTGGGTACAGGTGCCAGCATTTGTGAGCTACTCAGTGGAAACCTGGAAAAGGTGCAAGCTCCAAAGGTTTTGAAAAGGCCTGCATGCTACAAGCTTTTCCAGTCAACAGCTCTGTCTTTGCTTATTACAAATTCAAGGCTCTTTCTGATGCTCTATTGCAGGGGTGAACTTTGCCTTGGGCATGATCTGCTTTTAAATTTCCAACAATATGTGAACACAGTTGGCCCAGTGGTTAGCACTCCCACAGAGATGGCGATGCCTTTGGTAGGCATGTGTCATGCAGATTTTTCAGTGACAAATGTGTGAGCCTCTGTCACTGGTGGGTCCTGATGAACCCATCACACAGCCTTGTGAACCAGGCATGACCTTCACACTGACCTCCTCTGCTCCACATAGCAATAAGGCACTGACCCTTCAGAGCAGTTTAGCATCAAATGAATAAACCAGAGCTTCCTCGCAAAAGGGAATTTTACATTTCATCTGTTACAGATGAAACAAAGAGTTAGAGCCCTGGGCAGTCTGCAGTGGATCTCCAGGAGCCACACAGCATGTTGTCAGTCCCAGGCAGTGTGTCTCACACGGGCATTGTCCTGGCTGGAAGACCTGCTGCTCCCTCATTCAGTGGCTGGGGCACTGCTATTCATAGCAGCTTCTTCAGTGTCCATTTAAAATCCCACAACACACATCAGAAGGGTCTTCTCTTAAAGAGTCCAACTGAAAACATTGAGCGAGACACAGCATCTGAAAACGGCTGAAAAAAATTACGGGCTTTTTTACAGAGTTTAATTTCTCTTTGATGAAAAAGAGAGGGCACAGTGAGAAAGAAGACTAATGCTTCCATTTTATTGTGTACCATGATGCCAACACTCAGGAGCAGCTCTATAATAACAAGACGTTATGTTCATGTAATAGGAGAAAGGAGAGAAATTAGAAGAGAGGTGAGCATCACTGGAAAAATAATTACAGAATAATGAAAATAACTTAAAAATTAAATGTCCTGCCTTTGGACAAAGTTCTGAGATAGAAACCAACAAAATTAGCACTACCTCAGTTTTTAAAATTTAAATGACTCTTCAGCCCAGTTGAAATTTATTGTTCGGAAGCCTGTGAGTAGTGAGGCCTGGAATTGGGCTAATCATGAGGAGACTTCCAAAATATGCCACTGGTTTTGCTTAATCAGGTATTGCTGTCCTTTGTGATGGAGTGGTTGACTTCTGTCGTTGCTACAGTGCTTCTTCTGGCATTAGTGTCCGTGCACATCCACCTCGTCTAATGACAAAGTTTATGGCTAATTCATTATAGATATCTCAGCCATTTCTAGTGAATCATTGTTATGGATGGGGTATAAACTGCTGACATCCACTCATGATACCGTCAAGGAACAGTTACACTCCATTATGAACTCCACAGAAATAGCAGTGGCTTCTGTAGCACAGAAGAAATGTTAATGAAGAAATGTCACTGGCTACTTTTCCCAAAGGTTTACATCAATGTGAAAAAAAGGTGGAAGGTTATTGGTCCCAGATCAAGCTAAAAGCGAGACCTCTGGGGCTGAGAGTCGACTGGCAGAGGCTTGAAGCTCAGAACAAAGAAATGGCTAATTGCTATTTGATTTGGAGCTTCATTATTCTCAGTAAGTAAACAGAATGATTCAGCATTAAAACCTCATGGTAGGATCATTTTTTCCTCTTAACAGAAATAACCTTTATCTGACCAGACTTAGTCTAAACATTTGTGTCATAAAGGGATCACGCTCATTAGCATGATTATCGAAACCTACTTCATTCACAGTGTACCAAATTCACTGTTTCTTTCATAGCCCACTATTTCACAGAAGAGCAGGTGAAGCACCCAACCTCTGTGCAGAAACCAGCATCTTAAGTAACCCTGGGAATGAACCCAGGACCTGCAGCTGGAGCTGAGGTCTGTGCTTTGTACTTGGAAATTACAGCAAGCTGATTTTCTTGGATCCAGGGTCTTTCCTTGTGATTGAGTTAATTGAATGGGCTTAAATTTGAGGGCATCAGTGAAAGTGGAAATGCCTACATGGGAATTTGCTTGGCATGTGTCTTTGGAGGATTTAAGACCAATACATTCACAGTCATATCCCAGAGCAGAGGACCTGCATTGATTTTTTCCCTCTCCTTGTCCTTTTAATCGATCCGAATGTAGCTTCATAGTTGCATAATATTCTTCAGGTTACATTTCACTCTCTTTGTTCACCTTATGGCCCTCTTGACACAATGCAAGCTCTTTCTGAGTACAATTGTCATTAAATGTGAGCACCATCTATTTTATTGGAGCCTATATTGATTTCATGACCTCAGAGAATGGCTGAAGAAATTATTGCTAACAGATATGTCTGCAGAGCCCGTCCCTGGGGTACCTTTCCAAATGCAGGTCGTCGGAAGGTTCCCATTAACCACCTGCTGCTCAGGACCAGGTCTGGAACTCATCACCACTCCTATCCACTTTTTAAACTTTTTTTTTTATATATAACTTGTTTTTAATAAGGCACAGTTACAAAATCACTTGGTTTATGCTCCATGGGGCTGCCAAAGATTTGAGCAAATCAGGAGGGGAAGGTTGATTTTACCCCAAGGCAATCTCTGTATAACCCCCTCCTCAAACCAGCTCATGCTGACAGCCCACTCCAGGGAGATTTATGTTTTCTAAAATGAAATTAAGAAAAAGCTTATGTGTGAACTGAAGGGCAGCGTGGTCCTCCCACACCTATTCTTTCCTTTCTTCTCAGGCTGTTGAGCACAGGAGAGGAGAGTGGCAGGTAACCCTGGCCATCAGCAACAGACAGTGTTCATGGGGGGAAAATGCTGTGAGGATTCATTCCTCTGGCATAAATACCTCCTCCTCTAACTCAGTTTCGTCTTGTTTAATATTTCTGAATAAATAGTTTTGAACATTAAAAATCTACTATTGGATCTTAGCCAAAGTTCTCCAACATTTTTATGACACAACACGTGAAAGTGCTGATAGGAAAGACATGGAACATTTGGGGATGATTGATGATCCCTGGATAAACCTTGCCATGTAATTGCCTTCCCTGTCTAAAAGAAGTGCTGTGGATGCTGCATTTCAGCAAAAGCACTAGTAGAAGGGATCCCAGAGCTGCTGCTCAGATGGGACAAACGCATCCCATGCAACCACTCTCTGGAGGCCTCCCTGCCAGGAGGGTCTCACATGTGGTTAGGGTGTCTTCAGTGGCCTTGTGCCTCAGCCTGGATTGCATTACTGCACAGGAAACCTCTAGCAAACATCTGTCCTTGGTAGTTCCTCAGTGTCAATTCACCAAAATTACATTTGCCAAGGAAATAAAAAAAAAAATCACAAGAACAGTAAATACTGGAAAACAGGCTAATTCCAGAGTGTCCTCACGTATCTGCAGCAACAGCAGTAACAGGGCGATTCTGTGATGATGCAGGTAGAGCCCGTTATTTGGTGGAGCAGTTGTCAGAAAACAGAGAGAGGGAAGACCGGAGAACATGATCCAGCAGCATAGCCATTGCATAGTTTTATTCTAATGTTAAGAGTAATGTGTATTTTAACACTTTGTCATTAGCACCATCACATTAACTATGGGATGTTTTCTCTAACAGCTGCAGCAAACATCTAGGAGCTGAAGCAAGCCTGGATAGAGAAAAGGACAACCTGGAGCAAAGTGCAGATACAGACTGGTTCATAAAACAAACTAAAAGACACAGCAGCAGAAAGAAATAGGTTTTCCTGATGGAATAGGACAGCATTATACATCCATTTTATCTACTGTAACACATATATACTGAGTGATGATATGAGATTAGAGAAAAACTATAGTAAAGAAAGGAAGTGTGGTCCAAGACTGGCTTCACACTGCAAAGGTCAGATTTGACTCACTGCTTCCTCACAGGATACTTGTCTAAGATCTCATTTCCCTGCATCTAAAATAGGGATAATCCCTTTATCAGAAAGGTTTCATGTTCATAAATACATTAAAGACCATGAAGCGTTCCAATTTTGGTGTAGGAACAACATAAAAATACGTAAGACAAACTGAAGCCAATTTTGAGGAGTTTTAAAGTCTGAATATTTTTCTTATTTATTGCTGTGTTCTTCTTTCTCTGTTTTGTTTTTTTCCCCTATGCATATATAAAATACCGTCCACTAGTATATAGTTACACTAATTTTTGCAGACTATTTTGTCTCTTCTCTGACTTCTCTGAGTGCGCTCCTTTGCCGCTGCAGGGATTATTGTGCTAATAAAAAATCTTGCCGTTCTTGGTGGAGTCCTTGAGTAGGAGATGTCTGTTTCCAATTGTTTTCTTATTGTTGGCTTTGGATTTCACATCTTTTGTGCTGATGTGTGCCTTGAAAGCCCTTCTCAGGGAATATAATATTACTAATGTGAGATGTTGATCAGCCCCCATGGCAGGATGTTTATATGCAGAGGAATGTTTTGATCTGTGGCTATAGCCTGAGTCTGGATCTTGCCCGGGGTTAATTTGGATGCTGTTTTGTTTGATTCTGACAGACTGCCTTCACCGTGTCTTGGTTTTACTCCACAGGTTTAATTTTTTCATTTATCAATGGCCAGCGAATCGTATTTTTCCCCACTTCTACAGATTATCTGGTAAGTATATGTTGTCAGCAATTCCTATTTAATACGTAGAGAATTTCAAATTTATGAGCAGCACTGTTACCCTTGCTCTGTTGAATTAATAGCAGATGCCCCTGAATTTTGTATGTTTATATACTATTTGTCACTTTTGATTAAATACACTGCAGTTCTTGGGACACGTACAGCACTTACATTTGAGTGTTACCAAGCAACATCACATGATTTTCATATCTGTGATAGTTACAAGGGAGTGTGAGGTGCTGGCTCAAAAGCTAACTTGCTGCTGCTATACTGAAAAAAAAAAAAATTTTCCAGATTTGCCATTCTGTCTCAAATCCGTGATCAATCTGGTCTGATCCAGTCTCCCTCATCCAGCACCATCTGAGAGCTGCAGAGGAAAACTCTAACAAAGAAACTAACAAAATCTGAGAGATATGTAGGCATTCACAGTGTGATATATGAGATCAGAATACTCTTTGCTGGCTTACATGCATGGCCTGGGGCAGACAATGGTCACAGAATCATAGAATGGTTTGGACCTTAAAGATCACCAAATTCCAACCCCCCTGCCATGGGCAGGGACACCCTCCACTAGACTACGTTGCTCAAAGCCTCATCCAGCCTGGCCTTGAACACCTCCAGGGATGGAGCATCCACAGCTTCCCTGGGCAACCTGTTCCAGTGCCTCACCACCCTCACAGGAAAACATTTCTTCCTTACATCTAATCTAAATATCTACCCTCTTTCAGCTTAAAACTATTAACCCTCTTCCCATTGCTACACTTGCTGATAAAGAGTGCCTCCCCATCTCTCTTGTAGCCCCCTTTAAGTACTGGAAGGCTGCTATAAGGTCTCCCTGGAGCCTTCTCCAGGTTGAACAACCCCAACTTTCTCAGCCTGTCCTCATACAGAAGGTGCTCCAGCCCTCTGGTCATCTTCATGGCCCTCCTCTGGACTCACTACAACAGGTCTAGGTCTTTTTTATGTTGGGGGCCCCACATCTGAACACAGTACTCCAGGCGGAGTCTCACAAGAGCAGAGTAGAGAGGGAGAATTACCTCCCTCAACTTGCTGGTCATGCTCCTCTTGATGCAGCCCAGGATCCGGTTGGCTTTCTGGGTCGTGAGTGCACACTGCCAGCCCATGTTCAGTTTTTCATCTACCAATACCCCCAAGTCCTTCTCCTCAGGACTGTTCTTAATCCATTCTCCACCCAGCCTGTATTTGTTCTTGGAATTGCCCCAACCCATGTGCAGGACCTTGCACTAGCCCTTGTGGAACTTCATGAGGTTTGTGTGGGCCCACCTCTCAAGCCTGTCAAGGTCCCTCTGGATGGCGTCCCTTTCCTCCAGCCTGCCAACCGTGCCACACAGCTCGGTGTCGTCAGCAAATTTGCTGAGGGTGCATTCGATCCCACTGTCCGTGTGACCAACAAAAATGTTAAACAACACCAGCCATGATAATGACCCCTTCAGAACACCACTCATCACTGGTATCCACTTGGACATCAAGCCATTGACCACAACTGGTCCACAAGTGGTCCATCCATCAAATCCATCTCTCCAGTTTAGAGATGTTGTGCAGGCCAGTGTCAAATGCTTTGCACAAGTCCAGGTAGATAACATTAGTTGCTCTTCCCTTATCCACCAATGCTGTAACCCTGTCACAGAAGGCCACCAAATTTGTCAAGCCTGATTTGCCCTTAGTGAAGCCATGCTGGTTGTCACCAATCATCTCCTTGTTTTCCATGTGCTTTAGCATAGTTTCCAGGAGGATCTGCTCCATGATCTTGCCAGGCACAGAGGTGAGACTGACCAGCCTGTAGTTCCCCAGGTCTTCCTTTTTTCACTTTTTAAAAATGGGGGTTATGTTTCCCCTTTTACAGTCAGTGAGAACTTCACCAGAGTGCCATGACTTCTCAAATATGATGGATAGCAGTTTGGCAACTTCATCTGTCAGTTCCCTCAGAACCCATGGATGTGTCTCATCAGGTCCCATGGACTTGTGCACCTTAAAGTTCCTTAGATCGTGTTGAACCTGATCTTCTTCTACAGTGAGCAGTTCTTCATTCTCACAGTCCTTGCCTTTGCCTTCTGCTACTTGGGCAGTGTAGCTTGAGTACTTGCCGGTGAAGACTGAGGCCAAAAAGTGACTGAGTACCTCAGCCTTCTCCATATCTTGTGTAACCAGGACTCCTGTTTCCTTCTGGAGAGGTCCCACATTTTCTCTAGTCTTCCTTTTAACACTGACATACCTCTAAAGGCTTTTCTTGTTGCCTTTGATGTTCCTGGCCAGATTTAATTCCATCAGGGCTTTAGCTTTGATAACCTGATCCTTGGCTTCTTGGAAAATTTCTCTGTATTCCTCCCAGGCTATCTGCCCTTACTTCCCTCTGAAGGCTTCCATTTTGTGTTTGGGTTTGTCCAGAATTTTGCTGTTCATCCATGCAGGCCTCCTGGTGTTTTCGCCTGCCTTCCTCTTTGCTGGAATGCATCACTCCTGAGCCTGGGGGAGGTGATCTATGAATATTAACCAGATTTCTTGGGCCCCTCTTCCCTTCAGGGCTTTATCCCATAGTATTCTACCAATCAGATCCCAGAAGAGGCCAAAGTCTGCTCTCCTGAAGTTGAGAGTAGCAAGTTTGCTGTGCGCCCTCCTTACTGCCCTAAGTATCTGAACTCCACCATCTCACGGTCACTGAAGCCCAGGCTGCCCTTGAACTCCACATTCCCCACCAGCCCTTACTTGCTGGTGAGAACAAGGTCCAGCATAGCCCCTCTCCTCATTGGCTCCTTTGTCACTTGGTGAAGCAAGTTATCATCAGTGCACTCCAGGAACCTCCCGGCTTTCTTATGCCCTGCTGTGTTGTCTCTCCAACAGATACCGGGGTGGTTGAAGTCTCCCATGAGGACTAGGGCTTGTGAACGTGAGGCTGCTTCTATTTGTCTATAGAGGACATTATCTGCTTGGTCTTCCCGGTCAGGTGGCCTGTAGCAGACGCCCACTATAATGTCACCTGTCCCTGCCCTCTCTTTAATCATGACCCATAAGTTCTCAGTCATTACCAAGACTTTTAGGACAGCAGACTGAAAGGAGTCCAAGGGAGATGTACAACAGTTTGCAGGGGGTTGACGCAGCCCTGGAAGGGGATGTGGCATTCCTCTCCATGGCAGAGGAGGCAATGGAGGGCTGGGAAAGGCCTGCTTGGGCAGCATCTGGCTCCTAACACTGGAAGACATCAGGGAAGCTGACAGAGGCTGGCACATACCTGTCACTGAGGACATGCTGCTCTCAGAGAGCTGCTCCCAGCTAGGGTTAATTAGCACTTCTACAATGAAGGGAAAAAGGCCTAATGGATAGGCAGAGGACCTCAATGTACCATGACAATTGCTACTACTGCTGGTCTCAGAAAAGGACCAGATGAAAGCTATTCGTAAGATGACTTGTGTTGCTCATCCTGGACATGCAGAAAGATGAAGGATGAGATGCAGGATAGCACTTTAGTACCTTTTCCTCAAGCAATGTGCATAGTCTGCAAAGAGTGATCAGAAAAACCTGGCCTATGCCCCAGAGACCTGCCCCTCTGCTGAGTTCCCTAATGACAAGCTAATTTCTCATGGGCTCCTGGCTGTGGAGGATACCCTCCTGAGGTGATTACAGCCCAGCAACTTGATCTTTCTTGAGAAGAGCTCTCAATTCATTCCTGCCCTGAAGCTTAGGAGGACCCAGAATTCATGTCCCTCTGATTCACCTAACCCAATCCCCAGATCCACCCCCCATCTTTTACAAAATCTCCCCTGATATATGCTGGACCAGCAAAAACACCGTGGTTGTTAGGGGCACTGATATTTCTTGTAATATCTTTGGGTGGGGGATGCCCAAAGCATGGCTTAGTCCAGAAAGGAGTCTGATTGTGGGTTTAAACACTTCAATAATTTTGTCAAAGGGGGTCTGATTGTGGGTTTAAACACTTCAATAATTTTGTCAAAGTAAACAGTTCCATGCTTACATTCATTGCTGGCTTCATCCAGAGTGTTCAGTGCCTGGCAGGATCAGCTCTACAAATTTGTCACAAGCATCTCAGCAACCCAAAGACAGAGCCCGCCTCTGGAGGTTTAAGAAGATAGTCTGAACCATCAGGGACTCAGGATGGTACTCTGAGCCATAGTTCCCATGAGTTGCTCAGAAATTATACAGAGCATCTGCAAGAATCAGCAGGCTCTCATAAAACCTTTCTGAAAATGAAGACGGCCCACAAAGCCCACCGTCATAGTTTCCATTCCAAAGTCAGCAAAATCCATCCTTTACATCAGCAGTGGAGCAACTCCTGAATATGAACTAAAGGAGAGGTTTTTTCCCCAGAATATTTGAGACTCTTCTAAGTTATCTGTATGCTGATGCTGACAGTGTGATTTTACAAATGGCCTCTGTTTCTGTGAAGATAAGCCAGGCTCTGCATTAATGCTCTTGCCGCACTTTCTAACCCAGCAAACCATCTCCAGCTCTCTTGATCTCCAAAGTAGGAACTGTCAAGCAGTTTTCTGTTCTGTCAAGATTTTAGGAGTTTTCTAGACAAGAAGGATGTTTCCTATGAGGACAAACACATTCCAACACTTTCTGAGTTCCTAGTGGTTTTCTAGGGATTTTTATCAGGTCTTCCAACAGTTTATGGAGGTTTATAGCAAATAAGCAGCTAATTTAACAGAATGCCTTTATTTCATTCTTTTTGTCTTTCTTCATCATTAAAGCATTTTGGACACAGAGCCATGAAGATTATATATGCCATGTAGTGTTTTGTAATATCAATTTAATAAGCTTCAGATCAAGATATGAAAGAAAAAAATGAACTATAACACATAAATAAAATCAACATATTGAAAGGCACGTTTTTGTCTACTGTAAATCCATGTGACCCCATTTTGCCCAGCAAATGTATATGTGTAGCAATGAACAGCCTCACACACAGCAACACACACACACAGACTCTATGGAAGAACTCAGATTGAGCCACTAGTGCCTGCATTTTTCTCTGTGTGAAAACCATTTAATACCAATATTCAGAGGTTTCCAGCAGAGCTGAATGACACACCCCATGCTGGGTCAGGAAGACTGGAAAATGTCTATCTGAACAACTTTCATACATTAATGTTACACATACAGCATTAAAACTGCTTAACTGTGTGCAAATAACATCTGGTTCTCAACACTATTACATCAAGTGACACCATCCAGCAATTAGTCCAAGTGTTAATCCCTCTTCCAGTAGAAATGAGAGAACACCTGGGATGGGAGAAGTCCTGTGGGAACAACAAATGGAAAAAGCTTGAACTTCAAAATGTGGTTTAAGGTAAGATTTTCAAATGAACCTAATGGCAGAAGCAAGTATAAACCACGAAATTTAAAACACCTAGCAGCTAAGTTTGTGGGAGGTAGGTGCCGGGTCAGCTTTGGGACTTGCGCAGATGAAGACAGCTCATGCCTTGTAGAGCGTCTGTTGGGGTGGACAGGATGGATGCAGGGAGACCGGGCAGGCATGCAGCTAATGAAGGAGCTGCCAGCTCACAGCCCACAGCAGAGGTCCAGGCAGCGAGAACAATTTCCGTGACTTACATTTGTACAAGATGCTTTCCAGCCACAAGCCTGATGTTCATGGGTACTCCCATGAGCTGCCTGGAGGTGCTGTACCCGATGGGTGCCTGGGACAGAGGAATACCAGGATGGAGCAGGGCACAGGCTCCACAGGGCCCAGAAGAGATTAAGCCAGGCCAGGGAAGGAAGGAACACAAGTGGGACAAAGCTGAACCTCTTCTTTGGTTTAGTTTCATTCTCTTGTCAGGACAAATTCCTGGTAGAGAAATGTATCGTTCAGCACAAAACTCTGAGGGATATTTTGCTCCACCAGCTGCAGGACAGCTGTAATCACAGCTGACATATTATGACACCAGCATGCAGTCTGCATTGTTTTCATCATGGGCTTCAGGTCTTAGACTTGTACCTGAGGAATAGTTAGATTTGCCCCAGGTTGCCCCCTTTTTCTGGCTTTTGCTAGTTTATATGTGGTTGGCATGCCTCCTTTCATTAAAAAGTAAACTCTCCCCTACATAACCCTCAGCTCCTGGGTGAGATTAGAAACGTGGATATTTTTAAGAAGCATTATTTCTTTTTCAGAACTCTGACCTTTTTCCAGGGATGATAAAGATTGCTAAGAGTTTTATAGTGAGAATAAATCTTAACAAATAAAAATACCTTTATTTTATACAGAGATGTGGATAAGAACAGTACCTGGTCACAACAATGGCATGGTTTGGCCATGTTAGCTATGAATCTGCCTAATTCTGATTTGAATCTTGCTCTGGTTAGGAAGTACCACAGCCTCCTGGGGCAACAAAGTTGAAAAAGCACTACCCACTAGTAAAGAAGTACTTTCTGTTTTGGAAAATCTTTATATTTGGAATCTAAAACAAGATTTATTTTCAGCCAATTTCCTACTAGTTACAATTACACATCTCCCCTCCCCCTTTCTTCCCTCCTTCCCCAAGACTTGTGGAATTTGACTAATAAATTATTCTTATCCACTGCCTTTATGATACTGTACCCTTACTGTATATCCTCACAGCCACCTTCTCTCCAAATTGAACAGTCTCAATCTTTTGGTCTCTCTTGCTCTCTTGACTGTTTTCCTTGCCCTTCCCTGTACTACTTCTAACACCATCATATCCTTCTTCAAAGGCAGAGACCAGAAATGCAGATGTTTTTCACAATGTGGATGCACCAGGGTTTTCTATAGTGGCAAAGTATCCATAGTGGCAAAGTGGTGCCTTTTTTCTCAGTACCCTTCCTGAGAAGTAGTAGTATTTTGAGAGTAGCAGTACCCTTCCAATGTGTTGGAATTTTTTGGTGCCACTAAACACTGAGAAATTATTTTCAAGAACTACTCATGAGGACTCCAAGTTCTCTTGCCCATCTTGTAACCACCATTTCGAAGTCGAGCATGTTTGAATTATTTCTCCTTAGGTATGTTACCTCAATTTTATGTATACCAAAGCTCTTCTGCCACCTTCTAGTTAACCCAATTTTGTGAGGTCTTTCTAGCATTTTTCACAATCGACTTTTCATTTCACTCAAAACACTTTGATATCATCTGGAAAGTAGCACATTTCTTTCACTAGTCCACAGAAGAAGATGAAGAATAAAACCTGATTTCTGGGGGACCCTGCTGTTGACTCTTCTCCATCCTGGAAAGTAACCATTAAGACTTACATTTTGCTTACAATCCCTCAACTAGATGTCAGTCCAAAAAAGGACCTTTCTCCAGCCCCGCAACAACATGACTTCTTCTACAACCCTTGGTATGGAACTTTATCAGAAGCTTTTTGCAAATCCACGTTTGGCAAACCCAAGTATGAGTGCATCCTTTATC
>WKFP01014209.1:508240-522471 GCA_011057875.1 Pterocles orientalis | reverse complement strand
TTTTTTTTTTTTTTTTTTTTGCATCCGTTAAAGCATGTAAAAATGGAGAGCACGTCTACTGTAAGACTCTTCTGGCACTCCCCATCTGTCACACAGTCACTGAAGAAAGAGAAACATTTGAGGCCCATCCACAGTGCAGAGTATTTAAGAGGCAACATCTGAGAGCCCAGGGGGAGAACTGGACACATAACCAACTGAAGGCAAGAGAGCAATATCTTGTCTTGTCTCTTCATCCCTCTAGTCTGCGTGTATCCTGTAGCAGAAACCTTAGCGATTCCTGTATGCATCACAAGGATAAACCCGTAGTCTACTACTGCTGGCTTTCCCTGTGATGTTACTCAACAATAACAGTGAAAGCAGCGCACTAGCAAAGCTGAAGATTTAGTAAATGAAATGGGGGGGGGAAAGTCCTGTAAAAACTAAGATGCTATTTTAAACATAATCAGTACAAATCCATTGGATTTGAACAAAGCATTTTGTCTGACCTGAAAACAAGTTGCTTCATTTTCGTTTGGGCCATTTATAGTGAATGTAGAGATGCAGACCCCATAGAGTAATGAGGGGCTGGGTGCAGTGTTAGCCTCAGATTCAAACCTCATTCCTAGTGCTGCACTCAGAGTGGGGGTCTGGCTTACTGCCTGCCACCTTCCCCAGGGAGTTCAAGAAATTCTGCAAGTCTTTTTTCATTCTTTCTACTCTTGAAATTCTTCCACTTTGTGTATAAAATATTCAAATATTTGTTGGATTTGCCAGATCCCTGACTTCCCAGGAGACTACTCTGAACACGAGGCTGTCTCTCACACAGTGGATATTTAATAGTCTGATACAATATTGACTAGACTCTCACAACAGCATAGCTTTGTCCAGGAGCTGACGGATTAAAATACATTTTTTGAAATGTTGGAGACATTGGTAGAGATCCTAGCTCCAGAGAGAGCAGAAAAGGGACATTACAGTCACATCTCACTAAAGGTTAACAGGCAGTCTCTCCTAGATGGTATGTACATGGAGGCTGGATGTCCTTTCAAGGCCTGCACTAGTTGAACCTACTCCTGGAGATAATTTAGCAGCACTTGTCTAGGCATCTCCTACAGACCAGGGTAAGGCTGTCTAAAGGCCCTAAATCCCTCTTACTGACAGCAAAGGGCTGGATGCACTTACATCCTATAGAACTTAAATAACACCAGAATGAATCAGGTGCAAAGGCCACCTGCAAAGTCAAAGCAGATTATGGGCTACCTGTCCCAAGAGGCAGGCCCTTGAGAGCAATTCTCAGGTCCCCAAAGAGTCTATATACTGCAGTGAAGCTTTTGACCTCTGGCCATGGGTCCTAGCTGGCTGGAGATACAACATCCTCCACAGTCACTGGAATGTTACTGCTCACAGCAAGGAGGGAGAACATGGCTTGTGTTTGCACCTGGGACATTGTCATCCTCGGCTGGTGTGCTGGCATGCAGGGGGTTAGGCTAGCACATGAGCTGTCATGCCAGAGGGGTGGACATGGGGAGCAGCTGCCATTTCCACAACAGGGGCTGCAAACACCAGCGAAAGGGCGGAGAGTAGGAAGCAGTTAACTTTAGATGCAAAGATAAATCCAATGGGGGCAATGACTTGGAGATATGAGGCAGTAATGCTGAGAGTAACAGATGTTTTGGTCAATGTACTTTAGCACCACAAGGTTCCCTGTTGGGCCCAGTCTTTCACCAGAACCGAGTCTAACCTGTCAGAGGGGTTGCTTGCTGCAATCCCCTACTACCAGAGCACTCCATCATATAGTAATATAGCCATGCTTGTGCTGCTGCCTTGCTTTCAGTAACCAAAGCATCTCAATCATCATTAGCTGAGGTGGCTCTGCACAGTATTTTGCTGCTCCCTGGAGAAGTACCTCAAATTCCACGTAAGTCCAACTGTAGATACCTGACTGCTATATTATTGAGTTAACTGTGTATCTTTAGTCAGCCTTTACGCTCTAAGGCAGTGAGGCAGTAATGATTTAATAAGCTTTTTAATATATTAATAAAAGTGCCTTCAAAGACTGCATATGCTTGTTATTTTGATGAGACTAAACTAAATGTTCAGCTCCAGAATCAGAGATTTGTTTAAACTAAAGAGCTCTGGTCCTTCCGGTTTGTGATTGTGTTCTTGTAAGATACAAGCCAACTGAGTATTAAATGAGCCCAGTGTGGGGAGAAGAGGAAAGAATGAAAATATTATTTATTTACATAGTGAATCCTCCACACAAGGTTCATAAAAACAAAGCATATTATGAAAAGTGAATTAAAACCCAATTACTTCCAGGTTCAGGGAGTCTGATGAGCTAATTAAGCAATGTTTTCTCAAATCCAGTCCCTGAAGTCTCCAGAGAAGGTGGGCAGCTGAGGGACACACTTTCACACCACCTGCTCACTATGTCATTCCCTGTCACAGTGCAGCTCTGCAGCCTGAGTGGCACAAGAGCAGTAACAGCCACCTTCACCAGACCTCTTTGAGATCCTCCCAGGAAAGGTAAGCCGCCGTGCAATGATCTGGTGTGTCTTGCAGTGAGCTGGTGTGTGCCATCACTGACCACGGCATGAGGCCAGAGCTGCTCAGCTTTGTGTCACAGGTTTTCTCTATCCGACAGGAACCAGCAGTTCCCCTTCACCTCCTGGGTTAGAGGCTCACAGCAGCAGGAGGATCTGCTTTGACATTCCCAGTGACTGGGATGTGCATTGGTAAGCCAAGATAACCAGAGACCGTTTACAGCATTACGGCAATGCAAGCAATTCTCTGCAGCAGATTAAATCCTGTCAGTGTCCTATGTATAATCTCTAAGTTTCTGCTGAATAATATTTGGTGTCTCCTTACTAAAAACATTGTTAAAGAATCCTGCTGACTTCCAACAATGCCTACCACAGGGACAAGGCTCTCTGGCAGCACAAACTGCGACAATTCCTAGGCAAACTTGATTCCAGGCCTTCTGAACTGCCAAGTTTTGTACACTACATTATTTTATCTGAGACTGTCCCTATCTGTACCCAACATTGTAAATTTCCTAATAATGTATGTATATCTAGCTTTGTGTTTTCCTAATCCACATGTCAGATGCTGAGCTGTTTAGAGTTGTTTGCTTAAGTTTTGTACTCCATCAGTTCCAAGCCCGTGGCAGGAAAAGCCCAGGGCTTATAAAAATAGTACCTTTAGCTTAGTCCTCTTCCATTGTTTTTTCCAAGTATTTTATTATAATCTTTCATTTTTGGTGATTCAAACAACTAAAATCCCAGCTTCACAATTCCTTCAAAATACTGGTCTGATTTCATCCATGAGCCCTATGCATGAAGGGATGCATATGATTTCAGCCAAACTCTCACCTAATTTCCAAATCCTGTTGCAAAAAATAAATCCCCTAAATTAATTGAAGCAGGTCCTACTATGGGATGACTTCAAACAGAGGGAAGATGTCAGCACTGTGTCTGTTTTTAAGTGATCTTTGGCAATACTTCAGGAATTATAGATAAATTGCAGTAGATTCTGTGTTTCACAGAAAGGTAATTTTGAGGCTTTCAAAGTACAAAACAGAGTTGTGATCATTATACATTATGCAGATCTAGCATCAGCTTGAAAACACTGAAAGGCCAGGGTTTCCTTGTACACATAATGTATCCAGCAGTCAAAAGGGAGTTAGAGAGCTGAGAGCATCCTATGGTCTTCTGAATCAAAAACAACTGCACTGGCTCTGTCACAATCAGAAATGTTTATAAAGGTCAAGAAACTCTGACTTTTGTCTCCGTGCCTTCCGTAGGCTACTGTCAAGACTAGTATAATCCTTGTTTCAAAGCTCTGTAATTCTTGTACTTTAAAACCAAGAAACATTCCTTAAATGGTAGGGGCAATAAAACAGTAATTTTCAAACTTCACATAACACATAGTAACATACTGGTATTTTTATGAATCATGGGACAAGTATGCTTCCAAACTGAGAATGATTTTATATTCCAATGGGTGCACTATTCATTCTGTAATGTGTCAAAAGTAATTGCTCTCTAAGCTCCAAAGCACTCTAACACACTCTCTCTAACCACATGCAAAATGGACTCTCAGAAATGATTGTGAAATTAACTGTTTTGAGAAAAATCAGTCTTGAGCTACCCAAGCTCTTCAGATTGCACATCCAGCCTCGTTCTAATACAATTAAATTGATTTCCTTTCATACAGACTTCTAGGGAAGAAGCTGGTATGTTGGTGGTTGGATATATTCAATTCAATAAATGTAAATATGAAAAGAATTTTTATGCAAAGCTTTTGTTGGCTTATCGCACTGGTAGATTAAAAATTGGCAGTTGCACCAGTTTTCTTTTTCAGAAACTGAGCTATTTTCTCCATTTAGATATGATTTTACAGTCCTGTAAGATGCTAGAAAATAAAAGGAACAATTACATCCTTTTCTACCATAACATGGGACTCCCAGTGGAAAATAATCTCTCCTGCCTATACTTTGGTATTAGGAAAAAACAGGAGGATAATTTAGGCTGAGTTCAAATATTAAAAAAAATATTCTAAAGCTGTAAATCTTCTCCTAAACACCTCTGGTTTTATTCATTCTCAATATTGTCTCAGAAACCCCACCAGACAGCTTTTTTTCATAAGCTTTTTTGTAATTTCTGCTCTTGGCCTGGAAATACAGGATAAAAAGATTTGTTCTCCTAATTCTCTACTAAAACTCCTTATACAAAACTGACCTTTAGCTCTGTCTTTGTAATACAGGAAAAAGAAGTTGGACTTTCTTGTACCTACTCCAACAACACTCAGGAAATTAAGATAAATGTAGAAATTAAAACCCATTCCCTCATTTTGCAGAGAGAACTCAGTTGCACTCAGGGTGTTTTAAGATAATTTGGATCTGTTCCTACTTATTTCTCTTATGTAATATCTAGGGGATGTACATTTTAAAAGCTGGGATGGCCTACAACCTACACAACGTAGGGAACAGTGCCTACATCTATACTTTCTGTGAGGAGATGACTGGCTCAGTCATGTGTGGAAGAGGGGAGAGCAGTGGATGTTGCTTATCTTGACTTCAGTAAGGTATTCAGGGCTGTCACCCATAACATCCCTGTAGACAGTCATTCAGTTTATCAAACTATGGACTACATAAGTGGACTGTGAAGTGGATTGAAAGCTGTCTGGCCTACGGGACCCTAAGGGTTATGATCCAGCTGGAGGTCAGTAACAATCTCTGTACACCAGGGACCGATACTGGGGCCAACATTGTTTAACAGCTTCACTGATGACCCGGATGCTGGCATAGAGTGCACTCTCAGCAAGTTTGCACATATGGAATTGGGAGGAATGGTTGATGCACAAGATGACTGTGTTGCCATTCAGAGGGACCTTGACAGGCTGGAGAAATGGGCAAGCTAAAATTTCATTAAGTTCAACAAAGGGAGAGGCAAAGTCCTGCACCAGCGGAGGAATAACTCCAGGCACCAGTATGGACTGGCTGTCCACTGACTGGAAAGCAACCTGGCAGAAAAGGACCTCAGGGTCCTGGTGGACAAGTTGTCCACTTGGTTGTGGACAACTAGGCACTGTTCGTCCTGGAGAAGAGAATGCTTGGGAGGATCTTATCAGTATGTATCCAATGGGAGAACATAAAGAAGATGGAGCCAGTGTCTTCTCGATAGTGCCAAGTGATTTGACACCGTCTCCCACATATCCTCGTGGCTAAACTGAGGAAGTGTGATCTGGACGATTGGGT
Source organism: Pterocles orientalis (assembly GCA_011057875.1). Taxonomy (NCBI): domain Eukaryota; kingdom Metazoa; phylum Chordata; class Aves; order Pterocliformes; family Pteroclidae; genus Pterocles; species Pterocles orientalis. The sequence goes on along the minus strand of WKFP01014209.1, from coordinate 516,734 downwards.
AGTGAGATGGATTGTGAACTCGCTGGAGAAAAGAAGCCAGAGAGTTGAGGTGAATGGGATGGAGTCTAGTTGGAGGCCTGTATCTAGTGGAGTCCCCCAGGGTTCGGTATTAGGACCGATGCGGTTCAATATATTCATCAGCGACTTGGATGAGGGAATAGAGTGCACCCTCAGCAAGTTTGCTGATGGTATGAAACGGGAGGAGTGGCTGACATGCCAGAAGGCTGTGCTTCCATCCAGCGAGACCTAGACAGGCTGGAGATTTGGGTGGGGAAAAAATTAATGCAATTTAACAAGAGCAAGAGTAGAGTCCTGGCATCTGGGCAAGAACAACACCAGGTACCAGTATGAGTTGGGTACGGAGCTGTTGGAGAGTAGTGTAGGGGAGAGGGACCCAGGGGTCCTGGTGGACAGCAGGATGACCATGAGCCAGCACTGTGCCCTCGTGGCCAAGAAGGCCAATGGCATCCTGGGGTGTATCAGAAGGGGGGTGGTCAGTAGGTCAAGAGAGGTTCTCCTCCCCCTCTACTCTGCCCTGGTGAGACCACATCTGGAATATTGTGTCCAGTTCTGGGCCCCTCAGTTCAAGAGGGACAGGGAACTGCTGGAGAGAGCCCAGCGCAGAGCCACAAAGATGATGAAGGGAGTGGAGCATCTCCCTTATGAGGAAAGGCTGAGAGAGCTGGGTCTCTTTAGCTTGGAAAAGAGGAGACTGAGGGGTGACCTAATCAATGTTTATAAATATGTGAAGGGTGAGTGTCAGGAGGATGGAGCCAGGCTTTCCTCAGTGACATCCAGTGATAGGACAAGGGGCAATGGGTTCAAGCTGGAACATAGGAGGTTCCACTTGAATATGAGAAAAAACTTCTTTACAGTGAGGGTGACAGAGCAGTGGAACAGGCTGCCCAGAGAGGTTGTGGAGTCTCCTTCTCTGGAGACATTCAAAGCCCACCTGGATGCGTTCCTGTGTGATCTGATCTAGGTGTTCCTGCTCCGGCAGGGGGATTGGACTAGATGATCTTTTGAGGTCCCTTCCAATCTCTAACATTCTGTGATTCTGTGATTCTGTGATTCTGTGATTCTGTGATTCTGTGAAAGGACAGGAGGCAATAGGCACAAATTGAAATACAAGACATTGTGTTTAAATATAAGAAAATATTTTTTTTACTGTGAAGATGGTCAAACACTGGCACAGGTTGCCCAGGGAGGTTGTGGAGTGTCCATCCTGGAGATATTCAAAACCCAACTGGACATGGTCCTGGAGAACCTGCTTTGAGCAGGGAGTTGGACTAGGTGATCTCCAGAGGTGCCTTCCAGCCTCATTGATCCTGTGATTCAGCTGTGTGTTGATTTCCTCCTAGAGAGAAAAACCCCATTACTCCAAGCAGTATTCTCAGGCACAAATTTGCACATAGGCATTTTGGACAAACAGAAGAGCAAAGCTCTGAAGAAAAACACAAAGCAAGTCTATTGACGGTGTAGATGTACTATAATTTAAAAACATATAAAAGATAGATGGGACACCATCCAACAAAGCCCAACACAGTGACCTCTGCACCTTAGACTGAAAAGAGAGAAGAATAAATCAATTTATTTGGCTCTTAAAGGCATCTGATTTTCTATTTTGCATAGCAGCGTTCCTTTTATGCTCAGGTGTAGCTTTCTGGGCACATAGTAAGAGAGCATCTAGCCAAAGCTTCTCTGCAAACCACATGCAAGGCAGAGAGGCACCTTGTTCCCATCAGATCTCCAGAGAGTTCACTCCCTTGGGAAGCACTCAGAAGTGTCTGTGTGTCTACCCTGACTATAAAGAGCAGAGAATAGCCAGCTCTGACAGAGATGTCCGTGCTGGAGGTGTCCACACAGATGGACTTCACTAGTACTGACTATAATCTGAGAACACACTCCTCACATATGTAGCTGCTTAGGCAGCTCTCTGCACAGCTTTCAGGCTCTGTGTGCAGGTTTGTACCCACACATGATCTTTGAACTCCAGGAGGCAGCAAGGACCCTAAACCTTAAGTGCTTCAGCCTGCTCCTGCTCACTCGAGAAATTGCTGTAGGGCAGACTTGAACTTGGCCTGCCTACATTACTGTACTCAATATTTTGACAGCAGCAGAGCACCTCTTGTGGAATCTCATTATTTCTAGTAAGAACAGGGCCTTTAATCAATGTCTAAAATTAATTGTACAAGCGTAAGTCAGGGGAGAAATTCATTTGAATCAATATTTCTCTCAGTCTTGTACAGAATCTGCATGACAGCACTCCACTACAAAGCTGTAGCATTTTGTCACATATTTTAAAACATCAAGGTTTGGTTTAAAAAAATAAGTAAAAATCAGCTGCACTCTTTCTTTTTCCCTATCTTATTCCAGGTGACTGCTGACTACACAATTACTAAGTGTTAAACATCCCCCCTATATTTCTTCATGGACAGAAATTCTCTTCTCAACTGTTAAATAAATGTGATTTTCAGATGGCAGAAAAGCATCTTGGGGCTATCTGAGAGATAAGAAAGTGTTGAAAGAGAGCACTTGTCCTTGTTGACTTGATGAGGTTCACATGGGTCCACTCCTCAAGCCTGCTAAGGTCCCTCTGGATGGCATCCCTTCCTTCCAGCTTTATCTGACTTGTTGAGGGTGCACTTAATCTCACTGTCTATCTCGTTGGTGAAGATATTAAATAGTATTTGTCCCAATACAGACCCCCGAGGGACACCACTCATTACTAATTTCCACTTGAACATCAAGTCATTGACTGTAACTCTTTGGATGCAGCCATCCAGTCAATTCCTTATCCATCTAACAGTCTACCTGTCAAACCCATATCTCTTCAATTTAGCAACAAGAATGTTCTCTGGGACTGTATCAAAGGCCTTACAGAAGTCCAGGTACACGACACATGTAGCTCTTCCCTTGCCCACTGATGCAGCCACTCCATTGTAGAAGGCCACTAGATTAGTCAGGTGACCAATCTTTTCACTAAGAATGATTTTCCTAGTAGCAGACAAGAAGGTATTGCTTGCTTACAGAATACAGCAGTTCTGTAATCTGGTATCTACATCTTATTTCTGGTCCAAAGAACCTCCTCAAACCCTCTTTTCTGATTTAAGTCATGAAGTAACTGGCATCTAAGAGAATCAAGTATGTGCTAGACAACACAAGAGATGCTCATATAGAGACTCAGTCCCCTTCTTAGGAAGGTAGATAAATGTACTCTAGTAATAAGGGTGAAGACTTCAAGCTAAAATTTTCACTCACAGTCTGACCTAATTTATGATCCAGAGAGACTACTCTAGTGACACAATGTGCTGAATCCCCTTCAACTAAAAAGATTTCTAAAGCATACAGGTTCTCCAAGCTTGCAAATGTTAGATCCTAGAGAGTTAAATCCAACAAGAATGATAAATCAACAAGGCTGTACTAAGACTGTAAAGACAACAAAACCATCAAAGGCTGAAAAAGGCTGAGCAAAATGCAAAACCTTCCCAGCTGCCATGATCTTTAAAATATTTCCATTCTATAACACTCTTGCTTGGCTTTGCATTTTTGGGGAGAGTCAGCATGAAATCACATTTCATACTGAGACTAGCGAGTGACAGTCCCTCCCATATTCCTGTCAGCAAGGAATAAATTGGATTAGTGTCAGCCAATGTATTGCGTTCTGAAGACGAAAACCTATGCCAATAAGAAGTAACATAACTCTCAAGTTTAAACAAAGTACTGCACAAAGGAAGCCATCAAGAGCCATACCAAACTTGAGTTAGTCATAATAGGCAGCTGCAGAACGTGGGATGCCAGCAGACTTACCCAACTCCTGGTGACCATTAAAAGCATTATAAACAAGAAGGACAAACTTGTTTTGCTGAACCCATAAATGACACATAATATCACGTGCTAGATTTTGGAAGAAAGATACTGGGGAAGAAAACACGATTTTGAGTCACCACTTTGAACCTGATCTGTAGTGACTGCAGCTTGCTGTGATGCAATGACCAGGCAGTAACACATGAGAAACTGTGTCACGGCTTCACTTTGTTTTTCAGCTGCTACAGGCATGCCACAGACAACACCTATCCTGGTTACTCGTAGCTCTTATCATGAACTGGGAAAAGAGGTAGAAACTGGCAAACTGACCCATGTTCTCACCCTTCACAGAAGTCAAAATTGGATTACCCTGGACAAGGAGGGGACGAATAAGGTCATCTGCTCCTGCTGCTCACAGTGGAATAAGGACCCTGTTTTTGAAGTTCCAAATCCAGCATCAAACACACAATTCTTCCTGCCATCCCTAATCAGGAATAAGGTTAAAATAGATGCTACTGAGGTCAGGAAAGTTTCTCCAGATTCACATCAGTGTAACAGTGGGTGAGCTTTATGGGAAGTACACTCAGACTCTGAAGAGAGTGAATAATCTGTGGGAGCAGTCCCAGAGGATGTAACAGCTGGGAGGTGTTATCTGCTGCTGGCTGTGGACCATATGCTGAGCAGAGTCTATGTACACAAACACAATTCCCTCCTCACATTAGCAGATGAGAAGAAATTGAGTTATATAGAAATGAACCAAGCCTTCATAAATCTGCATGAAATCTGCAATATTCTTGTGCCTAGATGACATTCAAGGGGAATTATTTTGTAAAAATGCAAAAAAACTATCTGACAGAACAAATGTGCAGAACGTGGTATTTTGATCCAATTCTCACTTGTTGCGGCCAACTTTTCAATGGCAGAGTGTTCTGTAATGATAATGCAGGGAGATCTAACACATCTGAGTTTGGTTGGCATTATCTATTAAGAAGCTTTCAAGACTATTACAGTGATAGTGCTGTGTCTGTGTGAGCCAGCACGACAGCTATTACAATCTCTGGAATAGCTTGTACCCAGCTTTTTACATTAGAGCAATTTCCTGTGCGGCAGAGAAAATGCTGCCCAGGACATCAACAGCATCCTTAGACCTTGTGAACAAAAAGCTCCATGGAATGAGCTGCTAAATAAAAGAGCCTCTGTTTTTGTTTAACAAACACTAAGCTGAAAAATACATTTAGTGCGACAGCAATATCACCAGGTAGGAGGCTGTGTCTACAGCACTACAGTAAATACCCCAGGCTTTTCTAGCCTTTCTTCTCCATCTGTCCTAGTGTTCCTCTGAACAGTGTGTATTTTGAGGTAAGAAGCTTATAATAAAATGGATGTGGATTAACGGTCTTCGTAGATCTCTGTCAGATGTTGCACTTTTCTCTAGCAAACCTGCTCTTTGTCAGCCAGCATCTTCCCCTGACAGCCCAATGGTATTTTTAAATGTTGGATGCCAATCTGCTAGAGGTGATAAGCAATAGCCCAAATCAATATGAGCACCTGATTATTATTAACATATAATTGTCAAATTAAAACAAATACCATCCATTTATGCATATATGAGAGAGAGGAAGGGAATAACAGAGCTAAAGAAGAGAAGGATGTTTGACAAGAGGGGTATGAATGTGGGGTGCACAGTGAAAGGAAAAAAACATTATCTGTGGATTCTCAGAATGAAGAGCAAACAGCAGCAACCATGTCCTAGCTGAGAACAAATGAGGAATCAACAGCAGTTTAGTAGAGACCCACAGTATGTTTTTCACCTGTTGCTCTGGATAAAATCATACATCAAAGAAAGACATTCCAGTCCTGGCTGGTGAAACCTAACAATGGAGATTTTGGTAAGCCAGTTCTGGCACAGCTATGTTTTGAACTCTTCAAGTAGGATTCAGCTCACTGACTACCATGGCTAAATTTAGATGCCCACATGTTCACTAAGTATCTCTGCTCCCTTTGTTGTCAGTGGAAATATAATCAAGTCAGCCAAGAAGCCCAAAGGGAGATTGAGCTCATCATAAAATAGATAAAGAACTATCTGGACTGGTTATGTGGACTCCATTAACTGTATTGACCTTGCCTACAGAAAAGCATCTTGAGCTGCTCTTACATATCCCACCTCCAGTGACCATCCCAGGAGAGAAGGGTCTTTCACAGGTCCTCTGTAATAGCTGCCAACCCCACGCAGCTCTCTTGGATACCGTGGGGCACCTACATCGGCAATAGGCACCCAAGTTTAATCAACTGAATTCCATGCTAGAGCTCCACTGCTGAGATTTAAGGGTCAGATCGGGAATCTTGCAGACAGAAATTCAAATAATGTTTTAAAAAATGTGAAAACTTTCTTACTCTGACTCTACTGTTAGACATGCTCCAGCCCATGTTTTTACATATCTACCTTCAGTTTTTTCAAGCACTCCACAGAGCTTTAATTGTAAGAGTCCCATTGAAAGCAACTCCATATGTATTAAAGCTTTGCATAAAACATATGGAAGAGGTTAATAACCATCAAGACATTTTTATTTCTGCTTCGTATGTAGTTACATTTGTTCTGTAAACAGGAAAATGCAAATGTACTTACATGCAAATATAACCTTTCTACTTGTAAGAGCTGAATGAAAAAGGTGTCAGCATCACTTGGTTCTATAATAAATTTTATGGCATCTAGAAGTTGTATACATGGAAAGCTGAAGAGTTTTGTTCCAAAATTACCAAGGAAGGCAGAAAAACACAAAATCTCTTCCTAGCTTTCATCATGCAAGTTCTCAATACATGCTGCTAGGCCTCATAGTGGTGGTGTAGAAACATTTTCAGGGGGCACACTTGTAAGCAGCAGATCTGACAAAGATAATGACATTTCTTCTGTTCCACTCAGATAAGGAAAAAATTGACAATTAGCATCTTCTTAATGTCATTTGGAAAGCCAACGCTTAAACCATAACCTATATTCCATCAAAAATGTTCAGTTACTTTCAAAGATCTCTGGAACTGGTCCCAAGAATATAAATGTGCAAAAAATGAGAGGTGGGATAGGCTGCTGAATTTAAATTCACTATGATTAAATAATTTTTAATTGCAACTTTATAGTATTTTATTGTGGTTGACACACAATGGATCCTACTCCAAAAATCTTCCTGTCAGTCAGCAGGTAAGCAGTCCTACGCATTTTCCACAGGTAAGTAAGAGAGCAGCTGTGGATAGCCTGGCTGTGGGTAGAAGGAAGAGGAGGAGAGGGATAGACTTTTAGTATCTGGTAAACATGCAGAGTTAAGGGAGGAACACCGAAAAAAAAGAGAGATGCATAAGTGGAAGAAAATTAAAGGGAACCTGCATATGGGGAGATCAGCCAGTGACTGGATTTGGTAAGTCCTAGTCAGTTTATATGCAGTGCTTACCTGATGGAAAATGTGTATGCAGATTCACTTCAAAGCTTTGGCTGACTTGGTGCCCCATTACAGGCTCTAAGTGAAGAGGACTGAGAGAGAACCACAGTAATTAAACTTTAGGTCTGCATCTAAGTGGCAGGGGAAACACAGAGTAATTCAGCAGAGCTACAGCTACAGAACCTGAACAGAGGACAGAAGGTCAGCAATAACTGATTAAATGCCAACTACATATGAGGTGGTTCATCGGCCAGAAATAAAATTTACAGTCCAAATACAAATTTATACAGAATTTCACCAAACAACTTCCACTGTGAACAGTTATTCACAAAGGTGCAGAATTCAATTTATTTGGCCGTAGAAAGGCTATTGTGAGTCACCAAAAGAGAGACAATAACTGAAGTTGTGTGTGAAAATTAGGTCATGCAGGAATAGCTCAAACATAGAAAAGAATGGGCTGAAGATGAAGACCAAAGAGGATTGACAGAAAGCATAAATAATCACTAAAATAATTTAGCAACCTCTTAATCATTGATCTATTATAGTAGGGATAGTCACAAAGACAGAGCTGTTAGCATTTCTACATTTATACTTTTGGAGAAAAACAGACTTGCAATGAAATGCAAAAGTGCATCATGAACAGCAAATTACTTTATTTATTAGGGAGCCCTAAAGAGATAATGCATTGTTTTTCAAATTACATGCTTCCATGGAAATTGCTCTACCAAAAAAACCCAGGGGTTCATCTGGTTCAGCCCCCTGCTTCTGGCATCAGGAGGAGTAAAAACATGCCACGTAATGCACCCAGACTGCTGTGCAAAACTGTATCACAGGGAGAAAATCTCAGTCCCAGCCTGAGCTGGCAGACGTGTTTTGCCTTCAAGCAGGAGTTCAATTCAGTTTCTCCAAAGCTCTTTATTCTACTTGATGTCTTACATTTTATTTAAGTCTAGACTGGAATCTTTTCAAATATCTCTTCTCATTTAATTTCTGTGTGTGATGGGTTGGCCCTTGGCTGGGGGCCAAACCACACACACCCGCTCACACAGTCCCTGCCCCCACCCAATGATAGGGGAGAGAATTAAAGAGGTAAATGGCAAAGAGGGCTCGTGGGTTGAGATAAGGACAATTTAATAACTAAACTACAATAATATTAGAAATAATACTATATACAAAGATGCAATGTGATACACAGTGATATTACCCCTCCCCACCTGATGGCCAAAGGCCCAGCCCACTCCCAGCCAATGGCCCCAAAG
>WKFP01014209.1:480543-508220 GCA_011057875.1 Pterocles orientalis | reverse complement strand
CGAGAGCTGACCGAAGCAGGGAAAAAAAACCAGCTAACGATCCTCCGGGAGAGGGAGGATGCCAAAACTCACGGAACGGAGATAAACGAGTGTCCCGGGCCGAGAGCTAACGGCGACCGTGGGGGAAGGGGGGAGGAAAGGCCTTGGGAGAGCGAACGCAGGCTCCCCAAAGCGAGACGAATGCGGAAGTGAAAGCCCGTACTCCTAGAAGAGTCTTCTTCTAATATACTGGGGACGACGTGCATGGGATGGAATAATTGGTCAGTCTGCTTCTCAATCTTTACCTAAAAGCAAATCCCAAGTTAGAAGCCAGACTGTCTCTTCCCCCCCAAAAGGCCTTGAGAACAAATAGCAACATCCTAGCAATAACTATAAACGTTCTTCTCTTATCAATTCCCTCCTGAGCAGGAATCCAAAACATAGCTTCTTGCTAGCTGTTTATGAAGAGAAGGGAAAAGGAAAAAAAAAGTTAACTCTGCTCTGCTTAACCCACGACACTGTGCCAGTCCAGGGTGGCTTTGAGTTTGCCTCTTGGACAGAGCAGGACAAAGAATAAATATTTTAGATCAGAAACTACCAATTGGGGCTATGAACCCATCTGCCACTGTGCACAGTGCTTTGTTGGCATTTCACTGCCTGAATCAGAAGACCACCTCCCATCGTGGGATTAGACAAACCCATCACTGTTAGGGCAGTGTATGTGGTCTGTTATTTCAGTTCTGCATAAGGCTGGACCTTTCAATGGTGGGTAGCACCTCTCATTTTAACCCAGGTTGCTACCATATATGTCAGCAAGGTCCTCTAATATTTCGTAAGGAGCTGCTCAAAGCATTTTTGATTGTTTTTAGATGTTTTTCTGCTGAAAGCTACAGCGGGAAGTGGGACATTTCAATGAAATATGTCCATTCCCATGAAGTATTTCAACAGAAAAATGGCAGGAGGTTTTGTTTAGATAAAGGCAAATGTTCCACTGTGACCACTGTGACTCTTTCCTTCCAAGTGAGGTGTTTGAATGCATTTCAGTTTGACTGTTTATTGTAATAATATGAGTTAATAATGGTTTATACAGTACACAGCATTTAATGGTAAGTAAGCTGTACTGTGTTTAATATTGAATTGCAATATTAAAGGCAAACCAAAATGAATCAAGGTTGTATTATTGAAATAAAATATCTTAATAGTCCCTGAACAGAAATTTTGGCAAATTTTCATTTCGGGGGAAATGCTGAAGCCCCATTCCTTGTAAAAAAACCCAGGAACAGTATATCTTGTTGTGCAAATCTGCACAGAGCATGAGTACAATTATGAGATGATATTCTGAGTTACAGCAGCAAGAACAGTAATGACCAGTTCATGTTTCAGCATTGGAGTATGAGTTATGTGCTGGGCTGGTCTCCGTAGAAAACAAAACAAAACAAAAAGCCAAAGATATTCGAATCTATTAGTAGAAAAAAAATACAATTGATGGGAAAGGGTATACAAAAATAATTAGATTAGCCTTCACTCACTATCACCCTAGCAGTTGTCATAGCTACTCTTCATAACACACTGGGTTTGCATCTTTTTATACCGAAGTAGTAGTATTGATTTCCATTACATTTTAAGTTTTCAGGATAAAGAATTCAGAGAGAACTGAATTTCTTCTTTGTAAACTATGCAACTTTTCTCTTTTCCATTAGCACTGCCAGGCCTGGCTTATGCATCCAGCTACATGACACAGTGGTAACGTACAACTGCTGACCCCTCTTCACATGAGCCAGGACTGTGCCCACTTCCAGGTCCTACCTACAGAAATAAAACAACACGGAATCATAGAATCACAGAATGGTTTGCGTTGGAACGACCTTAAAGATCATCTAGTTCCTGCTACTGGCCCATGTCCTGTTTGCTGCCCACCGGGACCCCCAGGGCCTTTCCCACAGAGCTGCTCCCCAGGCAGCCAGTCCCAGCCTGTGTTGTTGCACAGGGCTCTTCTATCCAGGGTCAGAACTTGGCACTAGCTCTTGCTGAATTTCATGAAGTTTCTCTTGGCCCATTCCTCCAGCCTGGCTGGGTCCCTCTGAATTACACCTCTACCTGCTAATGAACCAACAGGTCCCTTAATTTGTTGTCATCTGCAGCCTTGACAAAAATGCACATCAATCAGCACCTGAGTCCAAACAGACAAACTATCCACCACATTGCCTGTTCACAACACGACAATCAGGTCCACCCAGCTCTGATAAGAGCCTTCTCCAGGCTCAGCTGCTGCAAGGGTGGCTACCCGTGATTTCAGGCTTTGTGTCCCATATGTTTTTGATTTGGGTACATGTCCTGTGTTACATCCAAAATCTTCTCTCACACTAGAGTATGGCTGTACTCCCACATGTTTCTTTCGTATCTGTTTTGTCCCTAATTTGTTTATTCTCATGTTCTGACCACATGATAATTTCTGCCATATGTCACAGTGGAGCAAGAGCTGTGCTCCCTCCGCGCGGATGCCAGTGGGTGCCAGAGGCACGCTACCACTGCATGTTCATGCTTGAAGAGAAGCTCACATGCTAGATGTGTCAGAGGCAGCTGCCCACAGTAACACAGGACGCTCCAGAGATCCGTACTTTTGGAAGTGTGATGCAAATCGAACCTCTCTCCAGGATTTCCTTCTCTTGTTGGGCTGAGCATGGTAGCACCATGTGGAGCATGCATGGAGCCAGTGAACAGAGCCTCAACAGTACAAATGGCTTGTACTGGGACATGGGATCTGCTGGTGATCCTCAATGGGATCTCTTCTAGCCTTGATTCAGGGTAGCGGAGTCATTTCAAGCACACACAGCACCAACTGGACTGAGCAAGAGGACAGCTCCCAGGGTGAGGTTTCAGGGTAGGACTTGTTTCCTCCAGCTTCAGCCCTATGAACATTAGGCCTCTAGTCTAAGCTGGTCATTAGGATCCCGCTGTGCTAATGGAGAGAGGAGACTAGAGAAGAAGCCTGAACTCCCCTATTTCAGGATAGGATGGATCATCCCCTGGAAGTGCCTCTCTCCAGTGATTAGAGGACGCCAAACCTGCTTAGATTCTACTTTAAGTGGGTAAATTTGGATGAGGACACTCCTGACATTCTTCAGCCTGGGTAGGGGCGGTATATATTCAATGAATGAAGTTTTTTACTCTCACTGCAAAAATCAGAGATCTGATGGGATCAAGGGAAACTCTCTGTCTCAATGGCACTGCTGTCTTTCATTCACCTTAATTCCCCTTAGTCCTCAAGCAGGCTCTTTAGTCTGTAAACTTTTTGGAGCCAGGACCTGGCTCCTATCTGCTGGTAAAGCAGCTGGCACATGGTTAGTCTAGTCCTGTACAAACAAGCAATAAGAATGCTTTCTAGAAGCAGATGTTTGGAACCTGTTCTCAGATGAAAATGGCTCAGTCTAATTTAATGGAATACAAATAATGTGTTACATACAATTATCTCCATATGACTGTTGGACTCTGCATTAATTAAAAGGGGACTTAGGGAATTTATTGCACACTATGGCAATCTAGCTTCACAGGTAGATGTTTTCCATACAAATGACAATGGGTGTCAATCCTGGTCTTACTGACATCCATTATGAAATTGTCACTGAATGCAGTGGGAGGCAGATTTGGCTCTCTTCTCACAGGAATGACTGTGAATATTCCCTTTTCCCTTTAATATAAATGTAACTACAGAAACCTTATTAGGCCAGTGAGGAAGTCTCCAGATACTGATAATTTTCTTTGTGATTTATAAAATCTTAAAAGATCATGTACCAGCACTTGAATGCTGATGCTGTTTCTCTCACTTCACAGATTATACATCTCCTGAGCTGCTACACTGATCATGTGTGGGTATCTCTCAGACAGCAGAAAGCAAAGATGTGAGATAGGTGGTATTCATTCTGCCCATCCCATATTTCATCATGGACTTTAAAATGCTGACTAATATGTTAGCTGGTGAACTGGAAATTATTCTCCCCTTGGTCACCCATCTGCACCGAATAGGTTTTCATTGGAATCAGACAACACAAAGACAATGTTAGCAGATTGTTTAACATACTGGAATTTAGTAAAAAGGGATGAACTATGTGCTTTCAACATAACACAAGATATGTGAGAAGAGATTATATATTTATCTATATTTATATAAATTACAGAAATTCAGTGTAACAGAATTTTAATTTCAGCTGAGACCAACTCCTACACCTCCATCATCCCCAGCAGCTTTTCATAGAGGGAGATGTCAGACCTGTGAGTCCCTTGTCACCCCAAGCCGTGGTCTACCTTCTTTGCTAGTTCCTTGCTTGGGATATATTGCACCCCTGTAAGCCAGCGTAGCTTCTGTCTTTAAGGACCGAGACCTCACATCACCAATCACTTCTGTTTATAACTGCATTGATTGCAGTGAAGCTATTACTGATTAACAGCAGTGTAAGACAGAGAGGAATCAGAGCTAGCTTCAATTTTCTGCTATGATTACCTACAGATTCAGAGATACAGACAGAAAAATATGTGCAGAAACAGTGCTTCTGAAGTGTCTTCAAATTTGCAGTTTCTGGTGAAGAAACCTGGACACAATTTCTGTGGCCTGACAGGTTAAACTTGCTTTGTGTAGTGGAGAGATCTGAATCCTAATTCTGGTTGTGACAAGTTCTGGTGGGACAGGCTTCTCCCAGAAAAAAATTATTTGAAAAAAACAAATTTGTTCACAAAATCTCATTCATTTAGATTGTCCTATTCTACGATCAAATGTTCCCACTATAGAGGAAAATGATCCAAGTTATCAATACTGAAAACAGTTGCACCTCTTGATATTACACAGTGCTTATTATTTTTTTCTTCACGAGAGTATGGCAGCATTTCATTAAAACAGGAAGGGGAAGTCGTGTGATTTACAGACAAAAAATAAGATGTTTCAAAACAACATAAAATTAATTTAATTTTTTTTTTTATGTTGTGTATAAGAAAATATGTTCAGAAATTCTGCACTTCCTAGCTCAGAACAAATACCACAGTGAGAAAAAGCCCCACAGACAGGAATTCTGCATTTTTACCAGCTCTATTAATAACCCAGAAGTTCTCAGTAGGTCATGAAGCTAGGATTGTCACCATATGGATTTGGAAAGAAAAATGGAGCACAAATATTAGCAAGTATTAACTAATTGGAAAGCTCATTACACTGGAATAGCATGTCAGAGAAACTGATGGAAGATTTTTTTCTTGTAGCACTGAATACAAGGTTGGACAAAAGCACTTATAAAAATCTGCTACGGACAAGAACACAATCTGATAGGTTAATTCATCATAGCAAAGCATTTCCATTTCTCCTATCTGTCCCTCTCAGTGAAAATTAGATGCTGGGTTCTGTCAAGAAGACTGAATTTGATCTAGCTGCTGCAGAGCCTTTTGGAGTTTCATAGTTTCAGCTTTCAAAACTACTTAAGCTAATTCAAGAAATTTCCCAAACCTGAATGCTGCCTTTCATCTTTCAGAGGAAACGAATCTGAGCACTGCATGAGCAGTAATTTCAGCTCCAAGGTTTGAACTCACTGCAGTAACTGGAAATGCGAAGTCACTTGACACTTTGCAGCATGTTTCCACGTATGCTCTTCCAGATGCACAAAGCCTGTGCCAAATTCTCCAGTCCTACCATGCACTGCAAATGTAGCTGAGAAGGATGGCACAGCTGCTGTTCTGGATTTGTGGTTTCTACTAACACTTCTCTTAAGCAGCTGTTTACCTCCACTAAAGTAGCAAAGTTATTTTCATGATGAAATATAAGGATGATTGCTCATTTTTTTGTCTCATCCAGTTTATATTTTTCCAGTTTCTGTGGTAAAAACCATGTGACATCAATAGTAAATTCCTTGGTAAAGTTAAAATATATTTCACTCTCAATTTTCCAGAAACTCAATATGATCATATTGTGCTGCAAGAAATGAAAACTTGATTTCCTGAAAACAAGAAAGTGTTAGAGGCCCCACATCACTTAATTCTCTGTGGCTGCTTAGAGGATTTCATTCCCTGCAAGCTATGGTCTGGCCACTGGCTTCCACAGCTTTGTTACCTCCCTGTTGGATTGCAATATAATAGTAACAATATTACCAATATTGTTAATGAGGCATGTTAGAAGAAGCCTCCAGCTGACACTTCATGCCTGCAGCTCAATAAAACTTACTAAGGTAAGAATAAAAACTGCAGGGAAAAAAAAAATCCTCAGGAGACAGCACTAAATGTTGAGGTGTCCTTGCATTGAAACTAAAGACAGTCCACAGACTCTCTGCCTGCTACTCCCAGGGCAGAGCACATTTCTTCGACCTTGTCACATCCAAAAAGAGCCATTCCCATGCATGCTGATATATCTTCTTCAGGCATTCAAAATCAAACCCCCACCTGGAAAAATTTATTCAACTGAAAGGAACAGAAAAAGCATATTACATATTAGTTATGTCAAAGGATTCACACCTAGAAGGTGCTGTGCTGTTGAGAAATTAGCATAGCATACCAAAGAAGGCAAAACAATGTTTGGCTGAAAATTGCTCAAATCGGTGTAATTATCCAGCTCAGATCCTCCCTGCATATATCTACAATCTCCTTATTTTCACTTCCTATCTTAAGCTGTGATGCACTAGTTACAACAGGAGAGTTCTATCCCAAAAATGAATTAATTAAGGAAATAAATAATCATTTTTCTTACTATGTCTTGCCTATGTCAGTGGCAATGGCGCGAGCTTTAAGTTACTTTTATGAAATACTGTCAATTTCTTTACATCCAAATACTGATAAACTACAAATACACCTGCATTAAGAATAGATTCCTTGTTTATGTGAGGAAAGGTTATTAACTTATCTGTTCAGCTGCTTCAGCCTTAATTCTAGAAAAATGAAGGCTTTCAGCTGCAATATTACCACCGTTACAGCTGCAGTTATTATCTTTGTTAACTATCATTTTGTACAGGTCAGGTTACTTTCATACCAGCTGAGATATTTGCTTAAACACCTATACTCCTACAGAAATCACAGCACTGAAAATTTCTCCATGTGCAGGCTGGTGTAAGAAGCCTGTTGTCACAGACAGTTCAGTGGTGTTCCTGACATTTTTCAATAGCTGCTAAGAACAGGATATCTAAAGCCATTTCCTTTAGTATCCTGTTTGGGAAGGCAGGGAAGTGTTGACAACAATCTAGAAAGCCACAAGAAGTTGCTTTCAGCTCTGTTTTAACTGGACTCCAAAGGAGCACAGGCAACGGTAAAGGAAAGTTAATAAGCTCAGTATTTATGGTAATGAACAAGAAAATGTAAAAGGGTCTGCTAAGATTGCCAGATAAATAAAGATGAGCTGCAAAGTACAGAAATGCAAGCGAGATGCTGGGCTGAGAGCCCAGAGATGTGGGTCTCCTCTGAGACAGCTTGGGGGGCTCAACAAAAGTCACTTCACTCCCCTGCATCTTGGACCTCTTCTCTGTAAATGGATCTGAGTGACCATTCCTGTAAAGCACTTTCAACCTATGAAGAAACAAAATTATACAAGACCTAGACATCAGTAAGTTACTACTCATCCACAGCAAATTTGTGATTCAGTCTTCACAGGTTTCTTCAGACAATACTAGCACCTGCTGCCAAATTGACCATGAAAGCAGGCAAAGATAGCTTTTCTTTATCAAAACGATGTCTGGATCAGCCATGTCGGTCTGTTCTCAGGCACACCCCAACCATTAATTTCTGTACATCAAGCTCTGCTGTTCCCCACCAGTACAACTTGGTAGATACACGCAAGCAGAGAGATGAAGGCTTTGCCTGCTTCAGCTCTTCCTACACTACACAGTGCCATGCGTTTCTTCAGGGCATACACTGAGCTGCTAAGTGCAACATTTACCTGCTAGGTCTGATTCTATAAGTTACATGCTCACAGCCTGGATGTGTCATTCGCTTCAGTCCCTTCTTGTCCCCTCTCAACTCCGTCTCTGCATCTCAGTCACGTAAGGTGGCTCTCCCAGCTCTCTTGTCAGCCAGGGTCCTTGCACAAGGCAAGGAGAGGCAGGTGTCTGCTCAGCTCAGGAAGGGCTCCAGCAGGAAAGTTCTAATTATGGGTCAAGAAGGAGATAGACTGAAGAAAAAAGAAATAAGGCAGCAATTACAGAGAAGGCCACAAGGAACATAGTACAAGAAATCCAGATCCAGATCGGAAGAACCCATCTGGAAATGGAGACTGGTAAGGGAGTATGGAGAAATTTAGTCCAGAAAAGGCAACACTTCATCAATTCAATGCTACCACCACCTGTCAAAGGAAGCAAACTTTCCTCCAGTCAGCAGCCCCACTGATTTCAACAGGATTTGGAAAGTGGGTACAGCTGTAGGCCCTGAGCTCTCCTTGAATTATTTATTATTTCGAACATTCTCTAAGGAACAGACTGTGCCATCTCATCGCACTGCTCCACAAAGATCAAAGTCTTTAGAAAGAATTCACCTTCAGGGCTGTGGATTTTGGGTGTTACATGAAAGCCCGCTTTGTCAGAGTAGGTGAAAAGAACAAGCGGGATTTTATTGTCTGGTAACAGGCAACATGAAAAGATGAAATATTAAGACTAAACATAACTTTGTTTTTAACAATTATCAGCAGGGCTTTTTCAACAGACTTGTGTGCTTTGAAGAGCACTACAGACAACCACGTAATGCATTGAAAAGCACCACAAACAAGAAGATGAGGAAAAGAAAATGGCCTTTGAGCAAAGGAAAGGCTGGAGTGACTCAGGAAGCAAAATCACAGCCTTCTTCCTTTGGAGAGCAAATTGAGTAGAAGGAAAGTAATGGTTAGGAAAACAGTTTTTAACCACACCAAATGTAGCATTGTCTAAATTGTTCTGTGTGTCCCTGGGGAGATTTGGAGAGGAGAGGAGAGATAAGCGAACGTCACTCAAAACCTCTTGATAATAGGAACTCAAGATACAGATTTTGGGACCCTTTCAAACCCTAAAATGCTCATCAACTGCTGACTGTAAAACTCATGGAAATGAGAGATCACCTACCTGTTAAACTGCAAGGATTTTGTATCAGTAATACAGATTACTGACACTTTATATCTACAATGTTGTTTTTCCTCATGACAGTGACATCTGCTTGTCCCCTCTTCTAGTGGAGAAGGCAGGCACATCCCAACCAGCCTTCTGCTCTGCAAGCCAGGTGCACACAGGGACCCTCTCCTAAAGAAACTATTATCTCTACCATGGAAGATAATAAGAAGAGGCCAACTCTCTGTCTGAACCTGATTAATCACTACAAACTGCAAACTGACTAATTTTCACAGAGATTTCAGATAGAGTTAGTTAATTAGTTCTAGTTAACAGCCCTTTTCCCAGAAATAAGGGTAGGGGCTGAGGACTCACCAGTGTGATGGTAGGCTGGTCTTGTTCATTCATCTTATTTAACAGTGAGAAAACTCTAGCTAACTAAAACTCCTGTAAAGACCAGGAAATGCTGATGTAGTTACAGTGATGGGAGAAGCCTAGACTTCATCATGTGCCAAAGTACAGCTTGCCAAATCTTCAGTGCATGCACAGAAATCAGTGCTTCAGCTATCTTGGTTAAAGTTAAAGCAGCAAAAATCCCTCCTGGTATGGCTCAGTTATACCAGTGTAATTTCCATGGTAGGCATCTTCACTATAAACAAAACACCTGCCATGATTAGGTGGGATGGACCCAGCTCTCCAAGCAGGGAATGATGCTCTAGGTGAAATTCCTCTCAGCCCAACTCAGCTCCTTCAGTGGCTGAGGGCAGAGCCATAAGCTGCTTTTAAGGCATGATTCCCCTCACCCACCTCAGATTTAGGATGAAAGAGCGTGGCCTGAATGTGCCTGTTTGCTAGCTACAAAGGAGGCAAGGTGACAGTAACTAGAGCAGGTACGAACATCTACAGGGTCAATATTATGTTTGGTCATATAAACTACACCCTTTGTGTCAAAAAATGTCACTACCTATTCTTGTAGCTGTGATGGATCAGGAGTAAAAAGTTTTCAATTAGAAATTCGTATTCTCCTATATGAAGCATATATAAGAGGACAAAGGCTGAGATTTGCTGCACAGCAGCTCCTTAAAAAAAAGTTATAATTCATACAGTGGGAATAAAAGTGTTCGGATAGTCCTTTGATTTGAGTGACATGTGCTCAATTTTTTATGCTGCCAGTACTAAGTGATGCCTAAGATTTCTAAAAATACGTATCTCACTTTCCTAACTCATGGAAAATGTGGGAAAAAAATCTATATTAGGCTTCATCTTGACACAGAAAATAAAGCTGATTATAGAAAAGGTTGCTCCAATTGGAGTGGCTGCTCCAGAAAAAGTGCTCCTGCACTGATTACAGTTCTTATAGCAAATGTCTTGACCACTAAACTTGGCAGCAAGAAAGGGCTGGTTTCACAAAGATTGTTATGTACTAAATTGGTTATGAGAGTGAATTTAAGTAGAAAGGCATGAATGTCCTAATGAAAAATAAGGTTTGCCTGGTTAGCGAATCAGCCTGGCTTAAAGAGAAAGTAAAGCAGGGATAATGGTAGCAGTGCAAATAGCATAATATGTTTTTTAGTAATAACATATTAAAAACCAGAAATTTAAGACTCTTAAAAAGGAAAGCTGTATTGGGTTTCTGTGTCAAGGTTTTGGTAGCAGGGGAGCTACAGGAGTGGTTTCTGTGAGAAGCTGCTAGAAGCTTCCCCTATGTCCAGTAGAGTCAGTGCCTTGGCTACAAGATGGACCCGCTGCTGACCAAGGCCAAGTCCATCAGCAATGGTGGTGGTGCCTCTGGGATAATGTACTTAAGAAGGGGTAAAACTGCCTTGCTCAACAGTGACCGCAGCAGAGGAGAGCAGTGAGAATATGTGAGAGAAACAACTCTGCAAACACCAAGGTCAGGAAGAAGGAAGGGAGGAGGTGCTCCAGGCGCCGGAGCAGAGGTTCCCCTGCAGCCCGTGGTGCAGCTCATGGTGAGGCAGCTGTGCCCCTGCAGCCATGGAGGTAACGGGGGAGCAGAGATACACCTGCAGCCCGGGGAGGACCCCACGCTGGAGCAGGTGGATGCCTGAAGGAGGCTGTGACCCCGTGGGAAGCCCACACTGGAGCAGGCTCCTGGCAGGACCTGTGGCCCCATGGAGACAGGAGCCCAGGCTGGAGCAGGTTTGCTGGCAGGACTTGTGACCCCATGGGGGACCCACGCTGGAGCAGTCTGTGCCTGAGGGACAGCACCCCGTGGGAGGGACCCACACTGGAGCAGTTCATGAAGAACTGCAGCCTGTGGGAAGAATTATCATGGAGAAGTTCGTGGAGGACTGTCTCCTGTGGGAGGGACCCCACGCTGGAGCAGGGGAAGAGTTTGAAGAGTCCTCCCCGTGAGGAGGAAGGAGTGGCAGAGACAACGTGTGATGAAATTACTCCAACTCCCATTTCCCATCCCCCTGCCCTGCTCGGGGGAAGGAGGCAGAGAAAATGGGGAGTGACGTTAAGCCTGTGAAAAAGGGAGGGGTGGGGGGAAGCTGTTTTTAAGATTTGGTTTTATTTCTCATTATCCTGCTCTGATTTGATTGTCAATAAATTAAATTAATTTCCCCGAGTCAAGTCTGTTTTGCCCATGACAGTAACTGGTGAATGATCTCTCCCTGTCCTTATCTCAACCCAGGAGCTGTTCGTTGTATTTTGTCTCCCCTGTCCAGCTGCCCGGCTTTGGTGGGCACCTGGCATCCAGCCAGGGTCAACCCACCACAAAAGCAAAGACACAAAGACAATTATGTGAGCTTATAAATAATACACTGGGGTTTAATTATCTCAGATGTAACATAAACTTTAAAAATAATACAGAACAACCGAAGTTCATGCAATCTTTGCATTTCAATGTGGATTTATAGAAAACAGATTTGGTGAAACAGATGAATGAAATTTTTTTACGGAATTATATGTTGGATGGTAAAAAGACTAGTGTTGATGTAGTAACAGCAGTCTTATGTAAGCAAGTTGACTTAAGACTTCATGACATTTTAAACAAAATATAACCACACAATATCAACATGGCACGTATTATGGGGACTTAAAGCTGCCAAACTGATAAAAGTTTAATCACTCAATTTACCAAAAAGGACATTTTAGATAGATTTGATCATCATTCTTAATAAGTCCAGAAATGTCATAATGGGGTTCTTTAACAGTTCCTTCTACTTTTTTATTATGCTGAAAAACACATGTAACGAGGAACCAATAGGAGGAAGCTGCAGTTAAATGCACGAGCAATTACCCATAGGAATGGCTCCCAGGCGGTCACACTGGAGTCCTCCTCTATGCATATTTGAAAATTGTGATTGATCACTTTTCCAAAAATGGTGCTCTGAATCAGACATACGTGAAGTCAGCAAAATCCTATGACTTGTGGTATGAAAAGGTCAGACTAGAGGATGGCCCCTTCTGGTTTTAATTTATATATTGTCGATGTCAGTGTTTGCCTGGGTAAACCCAAAATGGTCTATGTGGGTCTACAGGCAGAAACACAGAGAAAAGGGAAAAATCATTCATATTGAAATTAATTTTAGTTCTGGCTTCAGTGGAGGCCAGATTAAGCAATGATAGTCTATCTGTCCTGATTGCCAGGTTTGCTGCATTGCCACTAGTTCCAGCAAGGAAAGGTAGAGACACATCAGACAGCTTCATGTGTCTGCAGGGAGTTCCTGCTGTCCACAGGGCTGTCCAAGAGGGCAGGGAGACACTTCCATGGAGAAATGGGTTGGATCAGACCACAGAAATTACTAGCAATATTAGTTTTACCTTCTTTTACTTTGCAACAGCTATGGGTATTGCAATTTCGAATTTATATAACATATATGCAGATACATACATGCATTTTCACACAAATAGAAGATTAAAGGGGTGTGAACAAAGCCAGTGTCAAAAGAGCACATCCTCACCTATGAGGCAGGTGATATGAAAAGGGAGGATTATTATAAAGGCATGAAAAGCAATCACTTTTGCTTGTGTGCAGGAACGATCCTGGGACAAAGCTGAGCTGGAGGACAGTCAGACTGCATGAAATTCACCCTTGTGCCCAAAGCTATGCAAAACCTACTCATTCTTTAAGTTTACTTGAGAGCCTAACTAGGATATAAGGAATGCATGAGTCCAGTGCTGAACAGGATTAAAAATAAACCCTTGCTTCATTCAAAAAAGTCTCAGAAGTATTTCATCTTGCAACAGGCTGTCTGTTACTGTGAAAATGAAAAGACTCATCGTCATCTCCTGGTGGCAGAATACACCTTGGGCTGAATTTCACGTGACTGAAAGCGCCCGACACTGCAGTGAGAGTTGCACATATGGAACAAAGCATAGGTTTTTGACTCCTGGAGATAAATATCTCTTAAAGCTGAAGGGAATAGCAGTTACACAAGTATTGCTTGATGTTCAGAAAGGGGGATGATCTTTCCTTTTGTATGTGTAGCGCAAAGTAAGAGGGAATCCATATTAGCAATGGAATTATTCCAGTGTGAAGTAGTGGGAGAAAGCAGTGAGATCCATGCATGATCCATGCAGAACCAACATATTTTAGTGAAGTAATCATGTACAAGGCAAGTCAAATATAAGAAAATGAATTAATAATAATTATTATCTCCAAGGCACTGTGCTAACACTGGCATCAGTTCTTACAGTTAGAGATTGTGTTTGATGGCTTCTCCTGTAGTAGGGGAATTCGGTCTCTAAGTGGGCTTTTATTTGCTTCACAGGCTCAATAGGAGCAGACAATATTAACTAGAAATAAATAATTGGGATTCATTTCTTCTGCCTGTCCATTTTAGGCTGTTATGGAGCCTTAGCCTGGAGAATAAAACTTCCAAACAAAAACTTCTGAAAAGTATTCTGTTATGGCTGTTATTGAACTAAAACCAAAGTGGGCAGATACTTTAGGATTCTTAAGCCTAGGTTTGGGTAAAACAACCAGAGGTGAAAAGAATAACCATATAATAATGCTTATATACCATTTTTTTCTACTGTATTTATAGTGTATGAGATCCTAACAATCACAGAATAGCTGAGGTTGGAAGGGACATCTGTAGATCACCTTGGAAGGCCCTGCTTAAAGCAGTCACCTACAGCAGGTTGCTCAGGTCTACGTCCAGTCATGTTCTCTGCCAAGCTACTTTCCAGCCAGCTGGTCACCAGGTTGATTCTTTCTCTGCTCTTAATAGATAGATACAGTTCCACTTACTTCACCTGCACCTACTGTGCTTTAGGTTTTGGCTATATTTTCAATTTACAGAGGATGCATAATGTTCACAAGGTACTGTAATGTTGCTCATGCAAGTGCACACGTTACTGTAGGAAAAGCAAGTTTAAACTAAATATTCAGACAACATTCATGTTGATAAGATAAAAAGGATAGCTCTTCTTTAATGAAGAAATAATGTATTGACTTACACTGGAGTTTATTTTAAATGAATGCTTCATTAAGTGTGAAATGGAGAAGTATTTATCAGCCTGCATAACAAATGATACAATGTAGCAGCAGACTGGCTTAATAAATGCACATTATTACTGGTTTTACTGTGACAGTACCACATGCAAGCACAGTAGAGGAGGTCACCAAAGAAAGAGAGGACAATACAGAGAAGGAACAGATAAACAACAGAGGTGACGTTACTCGTCCAGTCTCACAGCCACAAAACTGGAAGCTGAATCCAAATCTCCCAAATTCCAATCCATTCATGTCTTTAAAGCTACACATCAGAAAGGTCCTGGTGGAACAATTTTCTTCATATTTTATCAGTCTGTCATGGCAGGTTTTTTGTTTATAATGAAAACATCCCCAAAGATGGCTGGATTTCAGTTCTGTTCCAGTGGAAACCAGCTAGAAGTCTGTTTACATTCCCAACAGTTCATCTGTCTTGCTCCGAAGGCAGACTTTGATTTAGGATCGCAGGAAACTGGGGTCCATGATCCTACTGTAGCCTTCTGCATTTTGAAGTAGGAGCTCTCCTGACCCAAGCGACCTGATACATCTGTTGAAGTGCCATTACCTTTTGTATAGAAAACTAAAGAAGAAATTAGACCAGGTAAAAGCAAAGACCTGTCTTAACAATGGGATGATTTACTTCTTGGAGGTGCCCACCTCTCTTGGTTCCCATTGGAGATTGGGTTCTCCCATTGGAGAACCAATGGAGGTTCCCATCCCAGAACAGGGAATGAGAAAGCCTCGATATCTAGCTTAAACCATATCATGCCTTTCAGGTGGCTAGATGATAGCAGAGAAGAACCCAACAGTATGTGTGCAATACAGAGGTGTATTCTCCTCATAATGATGGCCAGCAATTAATATAATTACAAACTAGATCTGTAGACCCATATCAGCTGGGAAATAGTGTACAAAAATCCTTAAGATGACAGATTAAAAGAATAAGGAAGAGAAGGACTTAATTGTTTTCTCGTGTCCATTTAAAGCAATTAAAATAACTGCTTTGATCACTTCTCCTTCAGATTAAGCATCCTGCTATTTTGGAGAGGTCTTTTCCTAGATCAAGTAGACGATAGGAAAATTACCTTGAATTAATGCAGTATCGACTTCATAGGAGCAGTTAAATAAAGCATAATTTTTCATTAAGGTTTAATAAGTTACTGTAATTACTGATTACTTTTTTTAAATAGCATTTTGCTCATATATGGCAGAAAAGTCTGATCTCGAAGAAACAAATTAAATACCAATTCCCAGAAGCCCCACCTCTATGCTCCATCTCTTCTGAAAGTCTTGTCTTGTCAGAGTCTCTGGATATCATCAGGAGAACCCAAGCAGGTCACCACAACTTCATGATAAATTCCTTGGGAATTATTGCTGAATTGAATAGATTTTAATATGTGTCCTTTGAGCAACACAATACTGGTGTTAAATTTGCAACATCTGACAATTAAAACCCTTTAGCACCTTATAACTGATGAGTATTATTGCCTTCCGTAATTGTTTGATTATGGGACTACAGTGATCTTCATGTTAGTTCTTGTTCTTCCTCAAGCACTGCCATCTAACAGTTCTAAAGACAAAAATATGGTGAACCACAAAGCAAAAAAACATTCATAATATTTTTAACTCTTCTGCAACTGTCCCTTTCATGGAAAAACCACTGATATGGTCCCATGGATTGCACACGGTGAGTTTTTGGCGACAGAAGCAGAAAGGATGACAGAAGAAGCTGTCAGCTTGCGACACCACATTGTGATCAGTCAAAAGTTACAGGATTTATGAAATCATAGAGTCACAGAATCATAGAATGGCCTGGGTTGAAGAGGACCTTAAAGATCATCTAGTTTCAACCCCCCTGCTGTGGGCAGGGTTGCCAACCCCTGGAGCAGGCTGCCCAGGCCCCCATCCAGCCTGGCCTTGGACACCTCCAGGGATGGGGCATCCACAGCTTCCCTGGGCAACCTGTGCCAGTGCCTCACCACCCTCTGAGGGAAAAATTTCGGCCTAATATCCAACCTAAATCTCCCCTCTCTTAGTTTAAAACCATTCTCCCTTGTCCTGTCACTATCAACCCCAGTAAACAGTCGCTCCCCCTCCTATTTATAGGCTCCCTTCAAGCACTGGAAGGCCGCAATGAGGTCTCCCTGGAGCCTTCTCTTCTCCAAGCTAAACAAGCCCAGTTCCCTCAACCTTTCCTCATAGGAGAGGTGCTCCAGCCCTCTGATCATCTTAGTGGCCCTCCTCTGGACCCGTTCCAAGATCTCCATGTCTTTCTTGCGCTGGGAACCCCAGGCCTGGACACAGTACTCCAGATGGAGTCTCACAAGAGCCAAGTAGAGGGGGACAATCACCTCCCTCTCCCTGCTGGCCACCCCTTTTTTAATGCAGCCCAAAACACAGTTGGCTTTGCGGGCTGCAAGCACGCACTGCTGGCTCATGTCCAGCTTCTTGTCCACCAGGACCCCCAAGTGCTTCTCTGCAGGGCTGCTCCCAAGGAGTTCTTCTCCCAGTCTATACAAGTATCTGGGATTGCCCCGGTCCAAGTGCAACACCCTGCACTTGGCCTTGTTGAAACTCATTACATTCTCATGGGCCCACTTCTCCAGCCTGTCCAGGTCCCTCTGGATGGCATCCCTTCCCTCTGTTGTATCAACTGCACCACTCAGGTTGGTGTCATCTGAAAATTTGCTGAGGACGCACTTGATTCCCTCATTTATGTCGTTGATAAAGATGTTGAAGAGCACCAGTCCCAAGACAGACCCTTGAGGGACACCACTGGTGACCAGCCTCCATCCAGACATAGAGCCATTGATCACAACCCTTTGGCTGTGACCAGCCAACTAGTTCTTTATCCATTGAACAGTCCATTGTTCAAATCCATACCATACCTCATGGTCCATAGTGAGGGACCATGTCAAAGGCTTTGCACAAGTCCAGATAAATTACATCCGTCAAACAAATGTTTTGTCAGACCAGGAAGAATGCTGGTCCTCTAAAACTGAACTAATATGCTCAGAAGAGTCAACTTATGTCAGGCCTCTGGGAGAAGGTGCATAACAGCCAGAGTATTTCCTCTAGTAGAAGAGGAGACAAAGGCATGAATCTGCGTCTTCTCCTCATACTAATGATTTAACTCAGCTTCCAGCCCAAGGAATACCTGAAGTGAAAAGGGAAATTAATTCTGAATATCCTCATAAAACAATGTAATCAAAGGCAGAATTTTTCACTGTTGTAAACAAACAGAACAAAAATAACCATGTCCCTGCCAGCAGGCATGCAAAACAATGTCAGCAGAGATTTGGTAGGGTAAGAGCTACGGCACATCTAACAGTACAGAGGGTAGAAGGAAAAGCGCACTGAGAAATGCACAGGGTCAGACAGCACAGCCTGAGCTATGCTGCTGCATACCCTACCCTATCCACCATCCTCTGAATGTCAAAAGGCACTACGAGGAATCAAAAACAGTCATTCTGCCTTGTAAAGATATAGCATAACGAAAGGTCAGGATGAGCAGAGCAGAAGCCAGATTCACCAGTGCTGCCGCAATGCCTGATCTCCAGCTGTGCTCCTGACACACAGCACATCCTGTGGCTGACCTTTGCCAAGACACTAAAACATAATTCGGAAGGGCTGGGTCATGGAGTAAACACTGGGAAGTGCTCAACGTTGTTTAAGATGATATTCACAGAGTCACAAGAGGGTAAAAGAGACTAAAAGGTGAAAATAATTTATTTTAAATTGTCAAGTTGATTTTTAAATGAGTGATTTGCTATGCACAATCTTTATCTGTCACATTAACATAGAGATTGACACAGTGGAACAAATCAGTCCAATTTAATTAATTACCTGGTGCTTCAGAGGAAATGGAATGATGAAATATTCAGTCTTCCTACACCCTGTGACTGGCCTATGCATTGAAGCATAAAGATTACTGACTTTTTTTTTAACTCATCCAATTTAATTTGCTTGTGGATGGCCTCATTTTCCATATTATTCTTGCTCTTGTACCCTCTTGGCTTAAAAAAAAAAATTACAGAAATAAACCAAATTTACTATATTTAAAAATGTAATCTGAGCTCTACCTTTCACTTCAGTTGAAAGCCATTGCTGCCCACCACATTTGCCCTCCTTGGTGACAAAAAAAACCCACCAAAGGGGTGATAAGATACCAATGAGGGCTACACAGGTCTTCCTCCACAAATTGCAGATAACTACTTTATTTTTCTAATGATTGCAATTCAGTCTCAGGAAAAATTGGCTCTTAATGTTCAATTGATACATAAAATGTTTTCAAATTGTTTGGCATCTCATAAGCATACTTTTCTAGATATTTTAAGTGACTAGTAGATTTTAATGTCTCTTGACCTCTTAAAGATGCATCCCTTCTGCAAAGCGATGAACTCTCTCACCTGTAAAGTAGGTGCTGTATGTGTTTGATGAGCACAAAAGACAGACTGAAAACCTCTAATAACTACAACAAAAATTACAGCTACAATTGCAATGTACTGAAGCAAAACAATTCTCTCCAGGGAACTTTTTCCTGGGGACTGCTTACTAACAGATCTGCTTGTTGCAGATCTGAAAAATATTCTCTAAAACAAGCAGTGTTATATGCTTTAGCACAAAGTGGCACCCAGGATCCTGTGGAAATGAATCTTCCCGGTAAAGCCTGCGCTGAGCCAGACTCTTCCAAGATAGCTTATCTATTTGCTGAGACCACCTAGGGATCTGGATCGGGAATTGAAAATTTGATTCATAGCCTATTCAAATAAATAGTAATCCCACTTGTTCCTACAGGCTCTGCCTCAGGATATTTAGCAAACAGCTTTTAGCTATTAGCTTGGCTTGTAGCTAAATCATTTACTTAGCAGAATTCCTGCACGCTGAATCCTTCTGCAGCCTGCATCCCATCTTGCAGGCACCGACCTTGCTGGGCATCATCTGTATATAATAGGAATAGAAATAGAAATAGAGTACTTTGAATAAATTAACCTGCCACTAGAAATCTGGCATCTCCTTTGTTCTTGTCAGACTTCTAGATCCCATATTAAAAGATCAGTTGTTGATACCATTGACAGCTTTATTATTACTAAGTGACAGTGTGTGTCAGAAAGTCAAGAGAAAGCACAGCAAGAAAATGAAAAGGCTGAAAGCAATAGAGACAACGTTACTGTTGCCATGGCAAAGATCAGCATCTAGCGAGGCTGGCAGGACCGTAGCAGTGACAGCCGGTGCTCAGGCGGTTTCCTTGCCCCAGATAATTCTAATACTGTGTCTGCAAAGAGGCAGAGATCATCCTGAAGAGCACTGACATGGTAGCTCGAGCAAGGCCTCAGTGAGGACCATGCCAGCAGCTTATTCTGAAAAGTCAAAGTTGATGAGGAAGAAATGACCAAGTCCTCCCCGAGCAGCACAGACAGCCACCGAGTTATTTATCTCAAGGGTTGCCTTGCATTAACAGTCATATGTTTTGGCAGTAGCTCTGATAAGTCACTGAATAACACTTTATCACTTGATGATTCTTGACCAGTTCATGGAGCACATTGAAAGAATGTGCCACTGATCAAATAAAAAAGAAACACACTTGGCATTAGCAACTCTGAGGTCCATGGGGGGAGCTGGTTTTCACTCCTCCAAAGACAAGTCTTCGTTTTTTTGTTTCTGTGTTTTACAAACTGTCTCGGTCTGCCCAGCTGCTGCTCCTTTCTAGGCAGCCATGTGGACATAGGAAAAACAAGTCAAAAGCAGCTTGTTTTACAGTTTTCAAGCCTTCCAAACTTCTTGATTTCAATTAATTCTGAATTTTTTGCCTCCTTCCAAAAATAGATATGGCAGAAAGCAAAAGAGATAGCTGATTTAATGTCAATGGGAAATTAAACCTGGATAAAAAGTTGTATCGTGTTATTCCCTATAATTACCTATATTTTCTATTATTCTCACCTTTTGTCTATTTTTGGTTACCCTGTCTCAGAAGTCTTTCTTTCTGTTGAGAGCCATAGCACAGTCATTCATCTGCAATGACCTCAACAGCTAAACAAGAAAGGATTACAGAAACAGATAAATCTTTTTATGCTTGTGACTGAGCCTCCCTGTACCCAAGACCATGGCAGAACACCAACCTTCCTGTGAACAAAGCCATCCCTCGAAGTGACTCCCTTTGAAGAACTGACTATACCAGTTCGATCAAAGTACTTGGCTCTAGCACAATAACATTGTATTTAAATTCATTCCTTTGGGATTAACATGCATTCTTATTATATTTTTTTAAAAAAAAAGCTTTTACCAGAACAAAAATATTGGTTGACTGGCAAAAAGAGCATAAGCAAGTTCCCAATATCTTGTGAAGGTGCAGAGGGCAAACCCAGACAATTTAACAGCAGGTTCACACCAGTGTGTTAGTTTACACCCATTGCAAGGGACCAGAAGAGGATTATTGTACTTCTTCCTCCTCGTCTTTGATTTCACCTCCCTGTTTCTGCTATTAATATCACACTGGTGTGCCATGAGGAGTCATAACACTGCCCTTTTCCACCAGTAACTCCACATTGCACAGATTCACCCTGTGCCAGGCATGGGTGGGGAGGCAGAGTCACAGGCACAGAAAGCTGTGCAGAAGGTGATGGTCTTGCATGTTTCTGCAGGGATGCCCAGCCTGTCTCCTTGCTCTAGTTCTCCGTTTGCTGACACTGACCCTTAACCATGGTACGGGCTGGGGTAGGGACTTTTTACAAGTGCAGTAACAGGACGAGGGGTAATGGATTTAAACTGGAAGAGGGCAGATTTAGATTAGATATTAGGAAGAAATTCTTCACTGTGAGGGTGGTGAGACACTGGAACAGGTTGCCCAGGGAAGCTGTGGATGCCCCATCCCTGGAGGTGTTGAAGGCCAGGCTGGATGAGGCTTTGAGCAACCTGGTCTAGTGGGAGGTGTCCCTGCCCATGGCGGGGGGTTTGGAACTAGACGATTTCTAAGGTCCTTTCCAGCCCTAACCACTCTACAATTCTATGATTCCATGATTTGGATTCACCTAACACCTGATGAGATCACTTTATAACACAAAAAAGTAGTCAGGTAAGTTGTTCTAACTAGACAGAATCAATATTCTATATTACTACAACAGCCAAGGTAGCTGTGATAACAGAAAATGTATTTAATTCAGTTTAAGCACAGGTGAGTATGCATTTACCAAAAGCATACCCATCTGCCATTTTCCCTTGTGCTATGATTTCTGCTTCCATAAACTGGGCCACATTATGCAACTTGATGGGTACTTTGCAGAGTGTTTAACTTACGCTACAAAGGTACAAAGCGGATGAGTCTGAGAAAAACAACACGCTGGGCAAGACGTGGTTTCCAGTTTTAGAAGCGCGGGAGCTAGAACAGCCCAGTTCACATGAAGATCATCACCAGCACCTGCCTGTCAGGATGATGAAGCACAGCTGGCAAGGCCAGAGACCATGAAATCCTCCATAGAGCCCCCCATGCTCTCAGAGTGGGACAATGTGCAATTGGGTAAGCATGGACTTTTTAGCCTCCTACCTCAGCACTGGGGTGTGGCAGGACAGCCTCGTACATCTGTACACCACACGGCAAGGTGGACCATGGCTCAGTCTCTTCCATCAGACAGCAGTTTCTTAGTCCATAGGTGATCACTCATTGCTGCCTTTTAGATTACAAGTTTGTCATTCTTGTATCTCCTCAATATTTTCCTAACACTACAAACACTGGGCAAAAATGCATTCTATCTTGCAGGTAATGCCTCTTCTTTGACACTAAAAGAAATTTATGCATAGCAAAATGATGAGAAACTGTTCATCTGTCTCTATAATCTGGCCCCATGTGAAAGTTTCTCCCTACCCATAAAATTTTTTTAAGAGTGCAAATCAGTAAATTTCCCATAAAAAGACCCATGTATTTATAACTCAGAAAAGGTCCTAAAAGCATACATCCTTCATATCTTCGGAAATCCTGTTCCAGCTCCCAGTGCTCTGCAAGGCTATCAGGAACTCAGATGAGGCTCTTGGTATATAAGTTATTGCAAAATTGTTAATCTGCTTAGGGACCACATGTTCTGATTCTCATAGAGAAAGAAGGAAACTTCTATAGCAGTGGACATTTAGGATCACTTACACTGACATTTACAGAAGCATCCCATGAAAATACACACAGAGCAGTTTGGACAGGCAGCTCAGTGTGTTTCCTCCATATTCCCTTTGGTGTTTTTTGTAGGCTTTGCAATCAAATGAATGGGGATCTTGTTTTTATTATGTTCTCAGATTGCTTCCATGCAGAAGGAGCTGGCTTTTAGATCCCAGGCCAAATTTAGTTATTTGGATTCAAATCCTTCCCCTCACACGGATTTTATAATCTTCAACTCAAGATTTTCAACCTGCCTGCCACAACGCCACTATCAGGACTTCCCAGATTTGAAAATACTCCTGGAGTTAGCTGGTTGGAGGTATCATGTGCTGAACACTTCACAGAACAGCTAAATATAACGATAGTGTTTGGCTGAGTATTAGCAAATCGCTAAACCACAGAGGAATGAAATGTTCTTTTCAATCTGAAATGCAAAGAAAGCATAGAAATGTGTAGTCTTTTCTAACACTGGGCATTATATTCCAAACAAACATGGAAATTTAATATTTATTTTATAGAAACCTAGAAATACGATGAAAATATGGGATAATACTGAATCTAGACTGAGAGTAGACAAAAAGGAAACAAAACACACTAGGTTCAGGCTGTTCAACCATAAATTTTGATTTAAGGGTCTCTGTAAATACATAAGGCACTCTTAATCCCATGTGAGATTTCATAACCAACATCTATAAATTCAGCATCCTGTTTATTAAGAAATTCAAAGTCATTTCCAAGAAAGTGAGACACAGGAGCTCAAATAGTTTGAAGAACTTCTGGCATTTTCAAACAGCTAAGAAAAAATAAATTCTTGCACAGAGGGTGGGACTATCACCCACATTGTCTAAGTATGCCAGCCTTTTCCAAGAGAGAGGTAGATGAGTCACACAAGGGAACAGCAATTTTGCACCATCAGGGAAGCCTGGCTTCCTTCTCCTACAGCAAGTCCATTAGACTCTCTGTGGTACCAGCCTGGATGTCTTTTTGCCAGAACCCCAGGCTGTCAGGGAACACAGCTGTCCTGCTGGTGGTTTTGCCATCTTCAGAGCTGGATGTGTGCACTAGGATTTCCTCTTAATAGATGGGAGGATCTGACCACCACTGCATGGGAAGGGCAGTGGAAATAAGAACAAGGGTGTCTCCCTTTCTTATGAGAGGAAACTTTACCAATGGAGAGAACAAGATGGGCACCTCTAGTTTCACAGAAAACAGGGAGAGCAAAGCACTCCTAGAAGGCGTACCACAACTCACAGCCCTAAAGCTCTTGACAGAGCACACCAAAGAGCGCACATGAGCAGCTGAACCCCAAGCAATGCCCACAGTGCTTCCATCTTCCCGAAGGAGCCTCTCACATGTACATGGGAAAGCAGAAGCTGCAACCTTATTTAACTTCCTTTATATGGCCCAGAAAAAAAATCATTGCATTGTCCTCTGCTCCACTCTTCTGCCATGGTAGGCTGCCTGAATCCAAGGAATGGACAGTGCTATGCGATATGAGAGCACAGAAGACATTCTTCAGAGATGCAGGATGATTTCTAAAAGCAGGACCACATCCTCAAAAAAAATCCCAAGCCTTCTGAAAAAAAAAACACTGCTAGATCCATCCATGTAAAGACAGGCTGAGTGGAGGTACACACCTGAGCTGAAGAGGAAAGGTCTCTGACACTGTATTTTGGAAGAAGACAGTCTGGCTTCCTCCATTAGAGGCAACAGCCAGCTCTGCAGGATCTTCACACCACTTCTGCTAGTGAGTCAGCTTGCCATGCCTGGTGTCCTTAGTCAAAATGAAGGTTTTACTAATTCCTAAACCATTCAAGGATACTGAAAAATTAACTCAACAAATTGGTAATGCCACAGCTTTCACCACATATCATGTAGGATTTTAAGAAAGAATAATCAACAACAAATTGTCCATTGAAAGGAAGTTTATTATTATTTACACATTTTACTTTCTTTTTTTCTTTAAACCTCTTGTTGCTAGTTTCTGCAAAAGCACTTGCACCTTCTTATGAGCTGGTTTAAATGTTATATTAAGCCTCACACACCAGAACAAGTCAAAAACAATTTGAAGGTCATTATAATTGTGTTCTTTTAAATTCCTTCTGCCATAGTGTAACAGGCATTGTGGATAAGGAAGGAATAACTAGTGTCCTTCTATCTTGACTTTCAGAAAGCCTTTTGCAGCCTCCCATGACATTCATGTAAGTAACCAAGAGAACATAGTCTACATGAATGTCGTTGCATAAAGATTCTCAGGGCATAGCTATGAATGTTTCCTTCTTACCACTGATAACACGTGAAGTGATTTTCTGCATGGTTGTTTTAGTTATTTGGTTCTGTTTGGTATTTTAGTAACTACATGGTTATCAAGGAGAGAACGTGCCTTAAATCTGTAGGATCACACAGATCTAGGAGTGACTGCTCATGTGTTGGAGAACAGGATTAGGATTTAAAATGACAGCGAAAAGCTGGTAAAAAAAAGCTGGAAAAATGAGACCAGCTCAAGATGAATGAGTTTAGGGCACTATACCTACAATAAACAACAACATAAATACAGGAAGAGAAACAGGGAGGTGGATGGCACCACCACCTGACATCAAGGTGCAGTTGAGTGAAAAAAAATCATATTACTATAGAAAAGATAAAAATCCTACTAGCAAGTTTAATTAAGGGTGTTATCTTGCAAGTCACAACAACTGAAACTTGCAATCTATCAAGAGTTCTGGTGACTTTCACTGGAGCACCATGTCCAGGTTTGGGCACTGTACGTGAAGAAACTGTCATCACTGGGAATCCAGAAAAGAGCAGGCCAGAAGAAACCCCATACTTACGGGCATAGTGAGGCACTGGAAGAGGACAGCTGAGAAGACTGTGATGTCTCTACAATCTGAGCTTTTAAGAAATGTTGGATAATCAAGAATCTTTAATTATTCTGACACAACCCTGGCTGAGGGAGGAAACATGAGCTAAATAGACTCTCAAGGTCACTTTTTTTTTTCTCTGAAGTGCTAGGTTTTTATGACAGTCCACATGCCGGTTAAGAGAAAGTCCTTCAGCATTTTGGTCAGACAGGCTGCATAGTGTGGGAAAGAAAAGCTATTTAAGCAGGCTCAATTTTTCTAAGCAAACAAACCAAGAAAATGGTAAAGAGTCTACCCAATATCACCAGCATCCCAGCCCAAAGCAGCTTGTAACCTTCATCTCTGAGGGGTGAGTAGGAAAATTGTCTGGACTTTACAGACATAGACAGCCTCACGTAGCTCTCTCTCTAATGTGGGTATTTCTGCTGAGCAGTGGGATGAAGAAAAGCATTTTCATCTTCAACCTTAACAATATCTCTTTAAAGCTTTCTACCACTGCAGCTGAAGAAGGACTAATTCAGACTGCTCAGCGTGGGGTCATCACTTACTTCCAGCTTCCTTTATGTGTATGGACACAAATGTCACTCATCATTCACAGTTTAATTTCCTTCTCCCTCAGCAAATAAAAGCTATCTTTCTTTTCACCCTTAACTCTTTAATTAATAGATTGCTAGATATCAATATCTACCCTCTCTGTATTAGACCTACCATTACTACACCATCTGATTGCTCTCTCTGGGGATTCTGGGACTGCTGCGAGCAGGAGACAGCAGGAGGCAATTGACTAGCCAAGGAGCACACTGATTTCAAGCCACTAAGGGAAGAGGATTGTTAGAAACAGCAGACATTCATCTACCCTGGGACAGATCAAGGACAAGATTTCCCAGAAGCTGTTCTCCTAGAAACTCTCTCAAAATCCAACCCAGCAATCCACTAAGTTTAAGAGCAAACAAGCCAGCGACATGCAGATGAGCCAGCTCTCAGACTCAGTAATGACTCAATTCAAAATTATTAATGGCAGATACATATAACATCAGCACATCCTTGGGAAAAGCAAATCCCCATAAATCTTGGGAAAAGAATTACAGGCAGTTTTTGTAATGACATGTATTCACTGATACCAGAGGGGAGAAAAATATACAAACCTTGCTTAGGATATTGTTTCTACTAGTGTGTAACAAATACTCCAAAGTAGGTGGGTTCTCTTTGCATTCTTCAACCACTGATCTCGCAGATTACAGGACTTTAACACCTACAGGCAAATGCCTTTCTGCTGGCCAGAAATCCTTCCTTAGTGATCCTATTCATTTCAGCCAGCATGCTCTGGTTCATTCTGTTCAGTGTGAGTAACAACTTTATCCCTCCTGAGGGAGGGCACTACTCTTTGACTCCTCAGAGCCTTCACAACACTTTCTTCTGGAGGAAGAGTCCACTTAGCAGAAGAGTGCACAACAGAAAATTGTATCCAGTCTCTTTGACTATTCTGGACTTCAGTAGGGCCAACTTCAGCCTTTTCAAGCAGTTGCTAGGGAAAATCCCATGGGACAGGGTACTTGAAGGTAAAGGGGCCCAAGATAGTTGGTTAGCATTTAAAGAATGCTTCTTCCAAGCTCAAGATCGGTCCATCCCAACGGGTAGGAAGTCAAGGAAGGGTACCAGGAGGCCTGCATGGTTAAACAGGGATCTGCTGAGCAAACTCAAATGTAAAAGGAGGGTCTATAGATCATGGAAGGAGGGGCTGGCCACTTGGGAGGAATATAAGAATGTTGTCAGAGAGTGTAGGGAGGCAACTAGGAAAGCTAAGGCCTCCTCAGAATTAAACCTTGCCAGAGGGGTCAAGAATAATAGAAAGGGCTTCTTCAAATACATTGCAGACAAGGCCAACACCAGAGGCAATGTAGGCCCACTGATCAATGAGGTGGGTGCTCTGGTGACAGAAGATACAGAAAAGGCAGAGTTACTGAATGCCGCTTTTGTCTCTGTCTATACTGCCGGAGGCTTTCCTGAAGAGTCCCGTACCCTTGTAGCCCCAGAGGAAGTCAGAACAAAGGAGGAGTCTGCTCTGGAAGATGAAGACTGGGTTAAGGAGCAATTAAGTAATCTGGACACCCATAAATCCATGGGTCCTGATGGGATGCACCCGCGGGTGCTGAGGGAGATGGCGGAAGTCATTGCTAGACCACTCTCCATCATCTTTGGCAAGT